>CM076580.1:1436660212-1437135948 GCA_034641835.2 Pinus albicaulis
CTGCATTTCTCAAAGACCTTTCTCAAATGTTTAAGGTGTTCTTCATCAGTTTTGGAATAAAATATGATGTCATCAAGGTAAATTACAATGAAGTACCCTATTTCTTCTGAGAATGCAATGTCCATGGCTCTTTGAAAGGTAGAAACAACATTCATTAATCCAAAAGGCATTTTCAAAAACATGAAAGTTCCCCAAGGAGTTGTGAAGGTTGTTTTGAGTTGATCCTCTGGGAGTACCAATACTTGGTTGTACCCTAAAAATCCATCTAACAGAGAAATCCTCTTAGAGCCAACTACCTTTTGTAGGATGTGTTCCATTTTGGGTAAAGGGTAATTGTCTTTTAGTGAGGCTTTGTTTAAGTTCCTGAAATCGATACACAACCTAATTTCTCCTGTCTTTTTCCTTACAACCACAAGGTTAGATACCCGATCTGAAAACCTCACAGGGACTATGATTCCAGCCTCATACATTTTATTAATTTCTTTTTCTACCAGAGGCAACTGTACAGGGTTGATTCTGCGCGGATTTTGCCTAAAAGGTTTCTGGTTTTCTTTCAATGGAATTTTATGCTGGATGATCTATGTGTCATAGGCCTTCAAGTCCTCATAGCTCCAAGCAAAGAAATCAACAAACTCTTTAAATAATTCGATGTATTTCGGTTTGATATGTGCTGGTAATGTTTTACATAATTTGATCATCTTATGCTGGTCCTTGCTGCCTATATTGCATTCTTCGACATCAGATTCAGTGGGCTCTATAGTGAGATTCTTTTCCACATCATTGAAATCGAAGAGGTCTTCTAGAGGGGCTAGTCCTCAGGGTATACCTTTGTCTTTGGACTGTAGTACCTCTATGTCTTCTTTATCTATGTTCATGTATTCTTCTGTTTGATTTTCAAATTCTCTGGTCAGCATGTTTATTTCTGCAATAGGGAATGGCTCTTCTTCATCAAGAGGCTTTTCATCCAAACAGCTTTCATCAGACTTAGAGTTTGAATTTGGAAATTCAAACTCATTCCTGGAAAGAAAAAAATCCTCTATCTGTTTATCACCCTCAAAGACCTGCCAACATTTTTCATTATCTGGTACTACTGGTCTGTATTTTGTTTGAACAATAAACTGTTTATCATTATGTGCTCTTTGACATGAGCTAGCAGCACAAGCCAAACCATTTGCCAGTATATTTTGACTTCCAGGGACAAACACAAGTTCATATTCTACAAATGTTTTCAAAAGATCCATGGCATCATTTCTATATGCCCTTAATCTAGGATGTTTGGAAGTGTACTTTCCATTAATTTGTTTGATGATCAGTTCTGAGTCTCCATGAACAACTATCCTTTTAACTCCTAGTTTTTTCAATAGATGCAACCCTAAGAGGAGAGCTTCATACTCTGCTATGTTGTTTGTGCATTTGAAATTTAACTTGTATGCATGGCTCTCAACATAACTGTTTTCTGTGTTGTGCAGCCATACCCTCACTCTTGCATTACTTTTAGTGCAAGACCCATCAAACCTCATGCTCCATAAGGGATTGTTTGTAGATTTTTTATCAGTTTCCTCCTTACTGTCATCTTGTTTCCTGAGGTTAGCAGGCTGATGGGTAATCTGCTCTCTACAATCTTGGTTCTGATTCTCTAATTCTGCAAACTGTTCAAATGTTTCTCCCTTGTTTTCCTCTATATCCAGAGCTGCCATTATGTTTGGATTTGTGGCCTCTACTCTATTGTTTAAATTTTTATTCTCTAGCTCTTGCTCATCTGTAAACTCATCATTGTAAAGGATAAAAGAGTCTAGGTCTGTATGGACAGAGTAGAGAGGGGAATTTTCTGGTTTCTCTAGGCTACTTACCATAAATTTCATGTGTGCTTCCCTATATAGTCTTCTAAGCTGGCTGAAAATAGGGATAGTGGCATATGTCATGTCCATTTGCATTATACCCTATAGCTTGGCACCCCATGATCTTGATAGCAACATGCCATATTTGGGAGCTACATCAGCCACTACAACATCCATTACCATGCACTTGGCTGGGATTTGGGTCAAATTTACACAAAGATCTTTGATCAGGCCCAAACACTTCACTCTGCTAGAGTCAAAATAATATAAATCCTTATATGGTCTAGTTATCTCTAGGCCTAATTTTTCCATGATCACCTTTGGCATGAGATTGTGTGAGGCCCCTAAGTCATGCATAGAATTGTGTAGGATTTTGTCATGGATATTTAGATTGACATAGAAAGGAGGCACTACTCCTTCCTGAAATTTCCCTTCAATTTTTGGACCAAACAAGAGAGCTGGTTGATCATCATTCAAGTTAACAAAATCACTGTTTTATCCTAAGTTTAAAGCTTTCAAAATTTGACATTTATATACATCTTGGGTGACCAACTCAGTGAGAGGGACAGAAATTTTGATTTTGGAAATTTCACTCCCTAGATTGAAAGGAAACTAACTCTTTGAAAGGTTCATATCTATTTTGTTGGTCACTATATTATTAGCAAAATCAGCTTGTTGATTCTCACTATGTACATTGTTTGAAACTATGTTTTCAGGGGCACCGGCCGGAATTCTAGTGCTACTGGTTTCTAGACTTGGTTTATCAATAGTTTGGATGTCTTTGTACTTTTTTTTCCATAACTCTTAGCTGTTGTTTTGTTGCTTTCAGCAGTCCCTTTAGGAGTCTTTTCAGGTCTTTTCTTAATAGTGATTTCAGAGGTTTTTGGTTTGGGAGCTTCTGGGTTCTTTTTTCTTCTGAGATCATATTGTTCTCGGACCTACATGATGGAATTCTCGAATCCTAACCTATAGTCTTCAGATTCCCACCCTTCCTCATCCCAATGTGTGTATGACATCTGGCTATATTCTATGAAAAAGGTGTGATCTTGGTTATCCACTTCCATCATGTTTATAATAGTTCCCTCTGAATATTCTATTAGTCCCTCATCCTCGTCAAGGAAATTTTCTTGGAATGGAGGTATGACTTGTTGGTCAGAATCCCTTTGTCTATTGGGAGGAGTTTTTCTCCTAAATTTTTGGTTTTGGTTTTGAGACTGATTTCTATTCTGATTATTGGCTTGGACAGCCATTTTCTCTATCATTCTTTCTAGCCTATCCATGTTTTTGACTAGATTATCTAATTTTGAATCGGATGTAGAAGCTATGGTGTCTTCCCTATAGGTTACCTTCTTTTCGGCCCTCATCCTAGCTATTTTTTCAATCAGATTAGCCTCCACACTAAGAGCTCCCTTTTGCATGTATTCTAAAGTTAAGGGGTCCCTTTCTCTAAGCTAGTAGGCCATTTCAGGATCAAATCCTTCAGGGAATTTGGCCAAGGCTGATCCTTGTGGAGGTTTCAAGTCTGGGGGTAGTGCATTATACACTATATTTAATCTGATGCAGTAATTTTGAACACTCTCCCCAGGGCTTCTCTTTAGGTTATTGTAATCTGAAAGTATTTGGAGTGGGTTCTTCCTAATTTCCCATTTGTTTGTGAATGTTTGATGTAAGGCATGGAGATCATTGATATTGTCAGGAGCTAAACTCTTAAACCATTTCTTGGCCTCTCCTTCTAAGCTTTGGGCAAATATTCTCATCTTAATGGTCTCATCTTCTATCTCCATATAATCAAAGGAATCATTCATCTTGTCCACATGTTGTTGAGCATTAGTGGATTCAATTCCCGTGAAATGGGGAATTTTTGACTGATATTCATTGGGTAAAGGAACCAGAGGTTGTGGTAACACTAACGGAGCATACCATGCTACCATGATAGTGTTTTGTGGGGGGGAAATAGTGACTTAGACAACAGGTATGTGGATGGAAGAAACGCTTGGGCCAGCAACAAACTGTTGAGCAGATTTAGGGTGAGAGAGACCCAAGTTATGAATGAGATGGATATCAGAAGGTGTTGATGGAGGGGTTTCTATATTACCAATATGTTGACCACTCTGTGGTGGTGAAATTGAAGGCTCAATGTTTGATCTATACCATTAAAGGACTTAGTTCTTGGTAAATCACTTGGTAAATCTAAGTCTAATTGAGTATCTGATAGAGATGCAAGGGTTTCAGGTGCTGAGTTAGCTCTATGAATGGGCCTGGTAATAGTTGGATCCCTAGATGTGAGAGACTTCCTAAGAATTCTTTCTAGATTATCAACTATCTCAGGAGGATTTGGATCAAGATAAGCTCTGGTATGGATTCTTCTTGAAGCCAGTATGTTAAGTTTCAGATCCAAAAAGGAGAAAGCTAGCCAGATATGACAATTTTCAAGAGGCAATGTAGTCTTAAACAAAGAAACTTAATCCTTAGAGTTTCCTAATCCTGGGTGTGAACGATGTTCTTATGGTAGTGTGGGCTGCCCCAGTGGAGTCTTCGTGAAACTAGTAATAATCAGCAGGCCTAACGATCACCAGTGGAGTCTTTCGATCTTTTAGGAGTTGTGGAGTTGCCAGGTGAATTATTTCAAATGTTCAAGAAGGTTTGTTGTTCACCACAGTAATTAACTACCAGTATGAAGCTTGTGGGTTCTCTGAGTTCTTAGGAAGTCTTAAAATAGTAGTCTACTCAGAGTATTTCCCCAGTGGAGTCACCATTATGTTGGTGTCCTGGTGATTTGGTCTACTGGAAAACCAAATGACCAGGCAACATCATAACCGCTTTGGGATCTCAGGATCTAGCTCTCCTGGATCCAGAGAGGGATCTCTATATAAAGGTAAAGAAATGTATATCTTTGATGTTCAATTTAAGGTATTAGGCTAGTTATAGAGCACAAGGGTTTTTGTTTTGTTTGTTTGGTTGGGAATATTGACAGAAGGGTTCAGTGTAAGGTAAAGGAATGAGTAGAGAAGGTTTTCGGCAATGGGGAGATAATTCAAAGAGAATACAAGTCCATTGGGCAATGGGGTCATAAAATGGTTTACTTGCAATTCAAATATCCAAGGCTTCCAAAGGGCTAGTCATCTAAAACAGAGGATCTCTTAAGATGATAGTATGGGATGAAACAATAAGGAAATGAATGGGAATGACAAGGAAAACCTTCCAAGGTGACCACTTCAGAGTAAGTCAAGGGACAGGGCATACCTTGTACCTCAATGATCAAAAATCCCGATGAGGCTAACTCTGAAGACAACAATCCAACAGTCCTCCTGACTACTTTCAGACAGTAGAAAATACTTAAGTTCAAACACAGAGTGAAGTCTAAGATTAGAGAAAGAATTTTAACCTTCCCTTCTTTTGGCATTCAACTCAAAGGGATCTTAAAAAGGCTAACTATTGGAAAGGGAACTTAGGGGCAGGGCTAATCACTAAATCTCCCTATTCTCCTATTATTTCAGCAGAACCAAACAAGAACATCTAAGAAACAAACTCTAAATTAATACATCAGTAAGCATGGACAAACCAACTTATATACTGGTTAAATTATATTGAATTTGTTCTAAGATACACAAGTAGCAGAAAACATTAAATATAAGAAAGTGCAGGAAACATTAGGGTACTTGCAGCAGTATATCCTAAGCTAAAATTATTATTTCTTATCAGAGAAAATGAAACATAATGTAACACAGAGCGAAGAAAATAACAAAGAAGGGACACATCACCATTGGTTTAGATTAGGATCCAATGAACATGCTTGCCATATTAGCAGAGAAAAACTAGTCACATACATTCTTGTCCAATAGCTTGATATCATCCAGAAATCATCTCCCAGCCTATTTACAACTACTACTCACAAAATTCTAACTCAGTAAAACAACTTACAATCAGTAATTTTCCAACAACCAACCAACTAACTAACATTTTCAATGTGTTTCTCATGGGTTCTTATAGGTGAATGAGTGATAGCGGTGGTAGATAGGACTTAAAAGCTTCATTAAAACAAAGGGAGAAATGTCTTCGAAGACCATTCTATTTAATATCTTTACATTAACTTTCAGTACCCTTTAGTCGATTTAGAAGTCTTTGTTAGGTTGACAATAACTTCTAGGGTGTGTTCTTGAAGTACTTTCCTGGCTGAGATGTCTTGTTTATACTCTGAGACAAGTAAGGTGAAGATTTTTCTTTCAGCTCTTCCATGCTTTATAACTAATGCACTGACAGTTTTAAGGACTTCTGTCAGAGTAATAACTGTTCTGGTGCTTGATGAGGAATGGAGTAGTCCGTGTGAATTGGTCCTTCTGAAGGAAAATAACGTTCTAATGATATCATATCACTGATTCTTTGAATTAATAATATGACTTGTTTATATTTATGAACTGAGATTTATCAAGTTTCCTTCATTGTCCTTAGCTGCGGATTAGATACTTAAATGTTCGATATCATGAACTAATCCTTCTAATCTTTTTCTGATACTCTTTAGACCTCTGCTGACCCATTTTTGTGAATATATAGGTTACAGAGGCACTAGAGGGTTTAAATTAGGGTCAATAAGCTTGATATTCAATAAAACATGCTTTTAAACCCTCTTAGTGATTTCTTCCTCTACGATCTTCGGCTCTGTGATAGTCTTTCTTCATTATATGTCATATAACTACGACTGTGGAGACTGTGTGAATTCATCACCCTTTGAACCCTGCAAAACACGATAAACACGTTATAAAAAAACCTGTGGGAGTGGGAATGACTTCTTCAGAGGCTTGTGAGGGTAGAGGAGCAGTGAGGAAAAATGTGGATGTAGCGGAAAAATGGGAGGAAAAACCTGGCAGAGAGAACAAACTAGGTTCAAAACTTTTGGGCAGACGGAAGAACCAGGACCATTGGATCTTGCAGGATCAACAGTTGAGATCTTTCAGAGGAGTTATTAGGCGAGGGGGGATCAAATGAAAAGAAAGCGAAGTATGATGTGGACCGTTAGATTTGGATGAATGGACGGCGGTGATTTAATCGGGACTCATCGCATCAGGGGAGCAGCGAAGGACGAGGGAACTTGGGTGCTAGACCTACGATGTGCGATGCTATGCTGGCCGTCTGATCTGGAAGCAAGATCAACGGTGGAGATGCAATCAGGGCATCGCATCAATGTGATGCACGATCGGCGATGGGATGTGGAAAGCGCGATGCGATGGAGGGAGGACCGTCTGATCTGAAGGAAGATCGACGGTGGAGATTAAATCGGAGGTCGACATAGTGGAGGATCATGTGATGGATGAGCACGATGCGATGAAGCGCGAACCGTCGGATTTGACGAAATGAACATGTTGGGGTTCCCATGTTTTGGCCAGATTGGCAAGACCAAAAGATGAGACAACATCAGAACCACTTTCAGACCTCAGGATCTAGCCCTCCTGGGTCCAGAGAGGGATCTCTCTAATAAAACAAAGAATGATATATCTTTGAAGCTCAAAATGAGATGTCAGGCTAGGTATGAAGCACAAAGGGGGGTTTAAAATGATTTGGTTGGTTGGTTACTGGGTTGGTCATGAGATCATAGACTGAGAAAGTAATGGGAGAAAAGGGACAAAGCAGCAGGATGTTTCAGCAAAGGGGATAGGTCAAGAAAGTGCCATCCATTGGGCTATGGTGTCATGAAAGGTAATTACATGCAACAACTAGCCAAAGCTTTCAGAGGGCAAGTCATCTAATACTAAAGGGTATTTTTAGATTATATGGTGGGATGGAACATTAAGGAAAGACAGTTAGAGAAGGAAAGAAACCCAATTTTCTGTCTATAGATCAGGTCAGAGGTCATTTAACTCCAGACCTGCTTGTACATACTCATAGGCAACTCTCAAAAGAGGGAAAAAGGGGCGGCTTATAGATCGGACCAGAGGTCATTTACCTCCAGGTCAGCTTTAGCATGCTCCAGGAAAACATAGATAATATTAACAAGAGATCTTAGAAAGGCCAGCTGGTTGCACAAGGATCCTAGTGGATAGGGCTAACTCTAATCCCCAGTGTTCCCAAATCTTCCAGCTCAAACCCAATAAGAACAATTAACAGCAGAAAACATTGAAGGAAATGAGAGAAGAGACATAGGGTACCTAACAAGGGTAATTCCCATGCCATTTTTCTGATGCAAGCCAGTAGAAAATGAAACAATATGAAAATGTAATAAACCGATTTAGGAAAACATCACCAATAGTAATAGACCAGGATCCTGTGAAATGTGCTTTGATTAATTGATGCAAAACCAGTCACATACACTAAGCTCAATGGCTGTTACAATTCAAACTTCTCCTCCCAGCCTACTACAATACAAACTACTCTGTTACTCCCTCCCAAACTGTTCTAACAGTCAAAATGAATCCCTCTAACTACAACGGCAGACGCCGAACAACAACCATTACAATATTTTCTCAGGGATTCTTATAAGAGAGGAGAATAACAGGAGTAGATGATGTTTATTAAATGATCCTCATTATGACCAGGGGAGGTAGGTCAAATGCCCATTCCGCAGAATGGCTCTTCATTAACTGTGTGTACTCTAAAGCATGGTCCATAAGTCTTGTTATTAACTTCAAGTATGTTCTTCTGAAGAAATCCGACTGTTAGTGCTCTGTGGTAGATTTCTGAAACAAGAGACGTGGTGGAAAATCTCTGCAGGTCTCTCCATACCTCATAACTGTGGTCCTGACAGTAACAGAAACTTCCGTCAGTGTACTTAGCTTCTTAAGGGCTCGAGGGGGCATGGAGAACGCTGAAAGCAATCTTTCTAGAGAAAAGTACTCTGCTGACGTTAAACACAGATATAGCTTTGTTTTGTGTGTTCTAGTCTTCGAATTGCACTTCTTCCTTTGAACTCTGGATTAGGCACTAAATATTTAATTAACAGGCCCAAATCCCTTAAAACCGCTTCTGCTGTTTCATCTTCCCGCTGCTGTAACGACCTCTCTGCACTTTCAGCCACAGAGGCCGTGACTGTAGAGACAAAGTGAATTCATACTCTGTGAACCCTGCACAATGAAATAAACCTGTTATAAAATCCAGGGAGGCATTGGAAGAATAATTTGAAGGCATGGAGGAATGGTGGAGAAATGCCATGAAACTTTAATGTAAAAACATTAGAGTTTTAATGTGGGTGTAATGATATAATATTTACACAGAACAAAGGTTCGGGCTTTGGAATGAAAAACGAAGAGAAAGCACGTGAAACATATGAGACGGGGCTTGATGTGGGACCCGGCATGGGCGGAGGGCGATTCAATCTAGACCGTTGGATCAAGATATGGATCGATGGTGGAGATGGTAATCGGGAGATCGTAATCGCAATGGGTGGAAAGTAGCAGCGATTGACAATTGTGATTGCAGTTGGAGCAGGGGATGCGATTGAGCGCCAGCCGTCGGATCCGGGTGATAGATCAATGGTGGAGAAGCAATCAGTGGGGAGAAACAAGAGGAGCAATGGGAGGGGAGCGATGGGATCGGGGCCGTTGATTCCGAATGTATGGACGGCTAGGATTCAATCGGGGGATCGCAATCGCAAAGGGCAGAAAGTGGCATCGATTGGAATTTGCGATTGCGATCTGAGCGGGAGTGCGATGGCCGTCATATCAAAAGAAATGAATGGTCGGGATCGGATTGGAGGCTTGCGATCGCAAGGCGCAGAAGGGGGGGTACGATGCGACTGGCGCGATGCGATGGAGTGCTAGCTGTCGGATCTGGCGGGAGATCGACGGTTGTGATTAGATTGGCGAATCGCAATCGGGGCGGAACAAAGCGTGACACGGTGAAACTTGCGATCGCGATCGGGGCAGGGATGCGATTGGTGCTCAACCGTCGGATTGGAAAGGCGGATCAATGGTGTAAATCGCGTCGCGGGTCTTCATAACATAACCCAATCGCATCGGAGTTTTTCAATGTTACAAAGGGATCTGCCCGCCCGAAAACTCCGATTGTGATTGGCACCCAAAACTTGAGCGCTTGGTCTTGGCGCTAGGGGCACATGGGGAAGTGGTTTGCGGGGCTGGCGGAAAAGGGGCTAGGCCCTATTATAAGGTGAAAAGTGGGTTTTAGGGCCCATTTTAATGAAATTTAAGATTGGGAAAGGGTAACGGTAAGGGAAAAAAGGGCAATTTGACCCAACAAGGGGTGTAGGTATGATTTAAAGGGGATTTGAGTATGATTTAGAGGGTTAATGAGGAAGAAGGAGAGGAATTAAAGGGAAGAAAACAAAGGTTTAGAGGGAATGAAATAAGAGGGAAAGGAGGCCTTTTGGGCATTTCTTCACAAACAGAGAGGCTTTATAATGGGAATCAGCAGAGGGGATTTTATCAAAGGACCAAAGGCACGAGGAGGCTTCAAGGATGATGTGTTTTTAGGGGAAATGGATTCCTTGAAGGCTCAAAAACATTTTAGCCCCTTGTTTTCTTGTCAAAAAATTTATGGGGGGCTAATAGAACGGCTAGGATTACATCGCATCGGAGATAAGAAAAGAGGCCAATGCATTGGGGTGTTTGAGTTTGGGATGTGCGATTAAGCGCTGGCCGTAGGATCGGTATGAGAGATCAACGGTCAGGATTAAATCGGCAAGTGTGATGACATAGGGCTTATGAGCGGAGTGCGATGAGATCTTAGCCGTCAGTTCTTGTGGATTCGACGGCTGAGATTAAATCAGGGGATTGACATCGGAGGAGGAAAAGGGAAAGGATAAAGGGAATTTGCGATTGTCGATTGTGATGGAGCAATGAGGCTTAGCGCTCGGTCGCAGCTCCGGGTCACATAAGGAAAAGGGGCTAGGGCTTAAGGCCGCAAGGGGCTTTAAGGTCTTAATGCCTAAAAACGTGTTTTTAGGCCAAATTGAAGGTTTTGAGGGGGTCCAATAAGGTTAGAAAAGAGGTTTTAAACCTTATCAAAGGGAATTTATGAAGGGAATGAAGGAAAATGAAGTATGAATGAGGTAAAATGAGGAAGATGGAGGCCTTTTGAAAATAGTTTCTTTCATAAACAACAGGGTTTAGAGGTTCTTTGTATGGAAACAGTAGTGAAGGTTTTTTTAAGGATAGGAGACATATGGGACTTCAAGAATGATAGATTTACAAAGGAAATGTTTCTCTTGAAGGCTCATAAACATATTTAGCCACCTGTTTGCTATGCCAAAAATTATGGGTGGCTAACAGGTTCGACGCTAGTATCCATTGCTTGCGATCTCTTGGTTCGTGGTCAGGATGGTCAAATAAGGATGTCCAACATGCATTTCTTTAGGTAACCAATGGCCTCACGAATTAGCTCAATTCTTCTTATATGTGGCCCAATCCATTAGAGTTCCATGGTGGTGGTTCATCACTCTTAATTCACTCCAAGGATGTTTCTCTCTGAAATTGTGGATGCTCCCTATTTTTGCAGTTATTGCTCTGAAGAGATAGGCCTTCATGCCTACTGTCTATCTCCCAAATTCTGTAATATTTTTGTTTTGTCGGATGTCATGATAAAAAGAGGTCAATATAATCTCAAGGTTTTGAACTTGTACTACTGGTTTGGTCTTCCTTCAGGAATACCACTAGTATGAAGCTATCTCTTATGTAATTTCTTTTTAAAGTAAAAATAGTCGAATATTCACATAATTTTTTACTAATAAAATATTATAAATAGATTATTGTCATTAATTTAAATTATTTTATGCTTAAATTATTATAAAAATTAAAATTAAAATGATTAAATGTCAAAAATATCTGATTTAAAAAAGGTTAATTATTTTTTAGTTACTAAATAATATATGTATATTTATAATGGTGCACTTTAAGTAAGAGAAGAAATTTTTTTTGTGGGACTAAAATCATGTAATACAATTTGAACAAGATTGTAATTTCTTATTATTTAAAAGGCACTTTTGAATGCATAAATAGATTCAACATCCTAAAAAACCTTGAGACAGTCGAACTTTCCTGGATTAAACAACTTAAAATTATGATTCTTAAAAATCCCTATCAGATTTTGGGAAATTTGACTAAAAAACTTCTCTGAGTAAACAACTTAAAATTATGATTCTTAAAAATTCCTATCAGATTTGTGAAATTTGACTAAAAAATGCTCAGAAAAATACCATTTTCCTATTAATTAGACTACGCTTATTTAAAAGTATCTTTACATAAGTATATTTATATTTTTGACCTCAAATACATGATTAAAG
Source organism: Pinus albicaulis (assembly GCA_034641835.2). NCBI lineage: Eukaryota > Viridiplantae > Streptophyta > Pinopsida > Pinales > Pinaceae > Pinus > Pinus albicaulis. The sequence goes on from CM076580.1 coordinate 1,436,672,276, forward strand.
TTTTATCATAATTCAAGTTATGTTATTCTCTTAAATTTTTTGTTTAATTTTAAATTTATTTTTTTTTTGAAAAAAAAAAAATTTATTATTAAATTGACTTAGATATGAAGATACATCTTTATAAAAAAGTTATTTAAAAATTAAATAAATTTATCATATAAATTTATCATAAATTTTTTAGTTTAAATTTATCAGCCTAAATCTATTTTATGGATTTAGGTCGGTAAATTAATTAAATTTAGGCTAGTAAATTTCAAGAGTTACAAGATGTTTATCGACCTAAATTTTTTTTTAAAGTAGATATGGGTGAGATTTTTTAACATGTAATTTTTTTTGGCTTAGTCTAATTAATAGATGAAATGAATTTTTGGTAGGAATCTAGAAATACAATTTCTAGTGAGATTGTGATTTCCTGTTATTAGTCCCTCCTTCATTAGAGACTATAACACTCACTTCACATTCAAGCTATGTTGACTATACATTATTTGGCTGTGTTTTTGCAATTTTAACCAAACTTTCAGGAATGCTTAATATTTCTATTTTTGCATAAATTCAAAATAATTTTTGAATTTTTAGTAAATTCTATTTCTAATTTATGATTGGATGAGGAAGTTCTGATGAGACATAATTCCCCTAGTGGAGGGAATTTTATTTTCATTTTTTTCCAATGCCCAAAAATTCATCTTAAAATTAAAATAAAAGTAATTTTGTGAGTGACCATTGCGTTGATGAGTGATCTGACACTCACTATTATGTTAGCACTTTGATAAATGATGCGAGAATTGATGCGGTTGCAGGACACTGTTATGTTAGTTCTTTGTTCAATGGTGCGATAATTGATGTGGTTGTAGGTTGTTTGCATAGGCTCAGGGGAAGGGGGGATGAACAAATGTTGAATTAATATTATTATGTTTCCTTATCTGGAGGACATAGTATGCACAGATGAACTAGGGTGATTTTCATAATGAGTCTTGTGATACTGATGAATGATGCAGTGATTGGTATGTTTTCATTGTGCAGAACATTTACAGTGCGGAGGATGGAGTATGTGCAAGAGAATTTGGGTCTTTTGCATAAACGATGGTGCTTTGACACTAACAAGGGTGCAAAGGGATCCAATATCATTTTTTCTAACAATTATTGTAATCGCTGGACTATAAAAGCTACTCTTATTATGCAATATTAAATAAACCATTTTTTCAATCCATGTGATATGAAATTGCGGGACACTGTTATGTTAGTGTTTGGTAAATGATGCGAGAATTGACGCGGTTGTAGGCTATTTTGCATGGGGCCGAAAAAATTGTAATTGATATTATTAAGGAGCATGTGTGGGATAAATAGGGTTGTTTTGCATATATGGGGGTGCTAAATAAACTGTGTTGTCAATCCGGGAGAAAAAAAAGTGTTGTGTGGTAAAAAAAATGTGTGAAAGGATTTGTCTCTTTAAATTATTATTTAGGAACATTTTTTGAAACTATAAAAGTAATTGTACGAAGGTGGTTGTGAGAGATTTTTGCGCATAATGGACTATGTTGTTTGGAGGTAGCCTATGTAGAGAACAAGTTCTTCCTACACATGATATTTGGGACCCACGTTTATTAATATTAGTTTCAAATGTCAATGGCTGAAGAAAGGGAGTTGTTGAGTCTAGAAGTGGTTGTGCGGACGAAGCTGTGTAGAGGTGGTTATGCGTGATAAATTTTTGCGCATAAATGTATTTTCTTTGTGATTCCGCACATATGCATTTGTGCTATGTTGAAATTATACAAAAATCATGTTTCTATATTTGATGTCTTGGTGCTTATGTGGTTTTTTGAATGTATGAGTAGGTGTGTACTCGGTGAATTGAATGTTGAGATGACTTGAATTTACCTGCAACTTTGTTTTCTATTAATCAAAGGACATACATCGGGATGATGAAAAATCTAGATGGTGGTTTTATCCTTGTAGCATGTTTTAGAAAAAATAGTGGAAGGTAGTGATTTATAGGGAAATGAGACTGTGAATGTTTAAAATAGCTAGCATAGTGAGGGAAAAAAAATATCTGCAGTGACAAAGAAAACAATGGGGTGTGTAGCGTTTCCTCTTTGCAAATTACGTTTAAGAGGTTGGAGTATTGTCTGAGCTTATGTTTCCTTACATAAATTTTTATCTATGAAGCTGAGCTTGGATGATAGCAGTAATGGAGAGATACAAAATTTGTACAATATTGCAAGCTTGTAAATCATTTCACTTTTGCTGGTTTTCTGTTCGCATTTGGCAATACTGTAATATTTTTCTTCGTCAAGGTTTTCTTTATAATACTTTGAAAGCTTTGGTTTGCTCTAAAATACTCTGCAAGTTTTTCTCTACAATACTATGAGAAATGAGCGTGTCAAGTTATATTTGGTTTTAAAAAGTAATGGGGAGTAGATGTCAAGTTGATTCGTCATAGAAGGTAACTTTACTATTTTTGGCTATTATCGATAGTTTTACGAGTCTCCAAATTTGACCAAAAGTAACTCAAAGTTACAAGTGTTAAATTTCAGTAATTAAATCATTTTTACATTTGCAAAAATAAAATAGTTTAAAATTAAATGCGTTTGTATGGAATAAGGTTTGCATTGGATCGTAAACGTGTGTCAAATTTTGCGAGAAATAACTACACGAAGTTATTCGTAAATCAAATTTGGTTTGATTTTACAAAGTAGTGGGACCAATTATCAAGTCAATTCATCATAGAGAATAGTTTAATATTTGTTTTTATAATATATAATTGCGAATGTACTTGCACACTTTATTATTTGTAGCTATTATTGATGGCATTCTCTATGGAGGCCACTATTCCAACCGAATGACAAAATTCTCTATAGGATCTGGTGAAAAAACTTTGGAAATATACAATCCTAGGAATGTTTGAATTGTTTTTATCTCTGGTGCACCAAAAATTATGAACCTTAACAATTGTAATAAAAATTTTAAAAATGATTTCCATTTTTTTTTAAATTCCTGCAAAAATTTCCATTGATTTCTAGGAAAATTTGTATTCTCGTTAGACTATGTAATTATTTGATAGTGTTAGGGGTCTTCAAAATTGACTAGAAAAACAAAGGAGCTTGGGGCACATTGTTGATAAAATATGGTGGTGATTTTTTGTAATTCGAGGTTACAGTTCTCAATTTTCATGATATTGGGTGTAAAAAAAGGCAAAAAAAAAACTGGTTTGTAGTGATTTTGACAATATCGGCAACTTTTCCAATGCGGTTTTTTATGATGATGAACCCATTTCAACTATTACAAAAAATGATTCAAACACCCGTGCTTTTGGATTTTTAATAAACAAACAAAAACAAACCAGTGATTTTTGGCCATGTGGAAAAATTTACTGATTCGATAGACAATGTCTATTTTTTCATATCATAAATTTCTATTTCTTGTGGCACATATATCAATAAGTAAATGCACATGATGCTTTTGGAATTTCTAAATTTGTTTCCTATTACTGTTTGTAAAAGTTAGGCTTGCTATCTTTAATTGTTATTTATTTAGAGCACTGTGTGTAACGTTGTCACATGACTAATAGTAATATTTAGTGTTTGCGAACAAAAAAAAATAACTGTAAAGAAAAATGAGATTTGAATATGTTATTGGTTGACAAAGTTTTTTTTTTTTTTTTTTTGCTACAAACGAAAATTGGGTAGCAGGCGAGGGAAAGATTTAATTTTCATTGATACAGTTAACTCACTTGCTGACATCAATGATATCTTTGAATGGTCAAGAATTTATGAGAGATCTATGAATTTGTAAATGGAAGATAAAATAGGTAACAAGATTTGGAATAATGGATTAGAAAACGCTGGGACTGTTCCAAAGGTCTTTGATTTCAAATAAATTGTTTTATCTCTGTGCAAACAATTTTGATTTTAGAAATAGGGAAATTAGGCTAGGGGCGATAAAGGTTTCTCTGTGTCCCAATGTATTCATGTTATTATTCAATTTACCAGAACTGAACAAACGTTTATAATTTTTGGTTGCGGATAGTTTCCTAGATCTAGAAGGGCGCGAAATTGACATTTTGTGGGAATTCATTTATATAACTTCTGAGGTTCCTTCCGATCTTTCTCTTTTATATATTTATTTATTTAAGCAACCATTTAGGGATTTATGTTGGCTCTTTTCCCATGTAGTATGGCTATAAATTACATCACATGTCCCAAAATGCATTTTCTGTGTGCTTTATGAGACATACAAAAATAATTGTATGTTTGATTAGGCTTATGTAATTTAAAATTAATTAGATGTTCGATTACATAGATTACCCAAGAAAAATGGATTATTTGTAATGTAATATTTGATAACACTTATCATGTTAAGGCATGTGTTTGACAGTTTTCCTTGTAATCCTATATTCAAGTTTCACAAGGAGCCAATGCAATTTTAGTATCCTATGTTGTCGAAGTAAGTAGCTTCTTGATTTTCTTTTTTAATTCAAGATGTGTTTGTGAGTAAAATTTATTGCATAGTAACTCGACAAGAGCCTTCTAAAATATCTACAGAAGCTGAGGATTTCCTACTTCTTAAGCGAGAATATGAGGAACGAGAAAGCAAAACAGTTATATGAATTTATGGTTTTGAATATAGTCCATTTCTTTTGCCAATGGTTGTTCTAGATAGGTATTTTTTTTATGAAGTTTTTAGGAAATATCATCATTGGATATCTATATTTGAACATAAAAAGAAAATATAATTTATTTCTTTTCCGTTTACTGTTGGAAAAGTGATTATGAAGAATATGGCTCACATTCTATTTTTTGCAACCTCTTTGGATGCTTTCAACTTAAGTGAAGTTAAATATATTAAAGGATTTTATAGAGGAATAATTTGCATCGAACACCTTGGGTCTATGAGGTACACGAAATTGTTTCTGAGAAGTAGAGAACAAAGTGAGGAATTTCACAATGTATCAAAAAAAGATCAAAAACCACTAGTAGATGCTGGAAAATTTGCTAAAGAAGATATCATCACGATGAGAGAAAGATTTAAGGTGACTTGAATTTGAATGTTATTTTTCCTGTGCTAATTTCATCTTTAGATTTATATTCAATTTTTTTATCTCTTGATTTATGTGCATAGGTTTCCTTGGTGTTTTTGAGTGTTAATATAGGTAAATAATTGAATTTTATGTTAAATTCATGAGCATAAAAAAATTAAAATACAATTTTGAACAAGAGAAATAACATGTACAACAAACCATCACAATGACGCATTAACACAGTGTTTTGATGAAGGAGTTCACCCCTCCTGGGCTACATCTCCTTGGTCCAGCTTCCATGGCTTGGGCCTTTGTATAGCTCAAATGTCAAAAAAATGGTGTTTACATTCATCTCTGCTCTTGAAACCTACTCCAATCTGTTTAGAATGTCCAAATCATTTAGAAATGACTCTTCTTACTTCCAATTTGGTCGATTTTTTCAAAAGTTATGGCCAAAACAGTTTTGCGTAGGAAATCTCCATTAAATCTAGAGATGACTCCAGTTAAGGCTGCCAAATTTGGGGCAGCGCCAAAATTAGGGGTTTCACTGAATTTTCTGCCCACTTAAATTGTAGTTTAATTAATTTTTTAAACCGGATTAACTATGGATAAGTATTAATTAGGCACATTAATCGTGGTTTACATAATTCCGCATTAACATAATTAATCAGGGGTTATGGTATTAAACCAACATTAACAAAAATTAATCCGCGCTCTTAAATATTCTGCTCCGCCATTGGTTATGGTAGAATGGTCATTTGGGGAGGGAGATGGCCCCCTCCATACCCCCACCTATCAATACAATTGAATTGAAATATATTCATAGAGCATATAAGGTTAAGTCCTGATGCCATGGTGCAGTGGTAATGCTGCACGCTTGCTTGGGGGAGGTCATGGGGTCGATCCCCAACCTCCACCCTTCCGTCGTTGTATAAATTTTGCTCCAAAGAATATAATAATAAAACCTTTGGCATTGATAATCATTTGGACTTTGGTATAATATTTCCCATATCATATAGTTAATCCACCATATAATATAATAATTTAGACCTTTGTAATATGTGAATATTCGGACTTTGAAAATGAATTTGGCCATACTATAAATGAAATTCATCCAACCTTGGTCCACCAGAGGAGGCACGTGGTGGCCCTTGGCTGCATCATGTGTCCGCCTCTGGTTGGACTATCCCAACCATATAAAAAAAAAATCAAATTTGACCTTAGGAGAAACACATAAAAAAATTTCACCTTCCAAAATCTTAGGTGAATCCTGCAGTGACACTTGTCACAGTGTCATTAGGAAAAAATGACAGAATATTCCTAGAATATTCTTGTTCTGTTGACTGGGCTGCCACGTCACCATTATGTCCTGTTCTACAAATTTTTTAGTTGTTTAGGAAAATGACATTAGGCTCTATCTTCCTCATCTGGACTCATTTTTCAATGAAACGAATTGCGTCGGATTCCTGTCAACGAGCTCTTTGTTGTTGTTCAGTTTCCAATCGATTTTGAGCACTTTAGTTTTTGAGATTTTACACTGAGCACTTGATCATTCCTCCAAACTAGATGCATTTTGGACCCCAAAATATCTTTGGTTACTGATCATGTGGATGAGGGTACAATTCCCTCACCCTTCCAGTCTTAATCCACTGAAATTTTCCCATTTTTATCAATTGGATCTTTTAAAAAAAAATAAGATTTTTCCTTGACTCTTGTGACCCTCTCTTGCTATTGTTGACATTTTCATGCTGAAATTTTCATGAATTCGTAGAGAAACAAGTTGTTCTTGCAGAAACCAAATTGTTCCTACCTTGGTCATCAATCAAAGGAAAATTAAAACTTTCTCACCTTGCACACTGTCATCATGGCGATTCTTGATTGATCTTGCTTTGCACTTGCGTCGACTCTTGACCAAGTGTTTTCTCCATTGCCATGTACCCTTTGGAAACCAAAAAAAAGCACTTGTGGAATCCACGCCTTCTTTTTCAAATTTATTCGTCGCTTTCTCTTTAACTTTTTCACTCTCTTGCACCGACATCTTGTTTCCAACAATACTAAACAATGATGTTGAGTGTTTCAATTCTGTCACATCTTGTTTACCTCCTCTCAAACGAAACCTATTAGAGTCTTGAAACATCTCATTACAAGCATAAGAAAATTTAGTGAAATACACTTTTTCGTTCAATGCATCTTTTTGAAAGGCCTCATTCAAAACATCTCTATGCTTGAATATTAACAAAGTTAAATTTTGACTTGCATTCACTATTCTCTTCATTTATCCTGCATGTCTAAGAGACAAACTTGTATTCTTCTTATGCGTTCTAACTATGTACTAAATTCCATATTTAAACAAGTGATACTTATTCTCATGGCGATGAAATACTGATTTCCTATCATAGAGATATGGACTTCCCAAAACAATACCTAATATCTAAAGCGACACCACATCAAGTTCAACTTCATCAAAATTTTTTGAATTGATGGCTAATCTTAGTATTCACTTCCTTGTTACTTGCAAATTTACATTCTTGCATATCTACCCTAAAGGATAAGGTCTTGGATTTCTAATAGTTTCAAGGTTTAAATTCTTAACCAAGTCTTCAAAAATCATATTAGCTTGAGACCCACTATCAAAAATTATGTCTATCTTGGTATGTTTAGAGATGACTCTAATATGGAAAAGTTCAATCCTCGTATCTTCATATTGAGTGACACTGGTACAATTTAAAGAACTAGTGCTTGCTATGTGCTTACCTTTCAAACCCATGGATGTAATCTTTGTTTCATCTCCTGAATATGAATATAAGTAATTCTCAATGATAGCAACAATTTTTCCCTTTTCTTTAGCTTTCAGTTTTTTTGGCTTCAATTCTGGATGAAGTTGCCAATAGTGGTCTTCATCATGGAAATTCTTCGAATGATGTTTACATGCGAGTTTATCTTTCTCTCTTTTGACAAAGCTATTTCTCTTTCCTCTTCCATAAAACTTTCCCTTTCCTTTACCCTCATTATCACTTTTCTCATGTATATTATGCTTCCTTCTTGCTTCTAAATGTGTGGCATGAACACAAACCTCATCTAAGTTTGTGGGATTGAACATGAGAATAGTGTGTCTAAGGTAACTGTGAAAACCCCTAAGATACCTTTAAAAAGTTTCTTAAGAATACAAATCAATACCCAAAATAAGAGCTCTTCTCCTAAATTCACGAGTATAATATTGCACACTTTGCCCTTTCAATTATCTAAAAATTTTCTAGTCCATAATGGCCTTTTGCATGTAAGCTAGAGGATAAAATTTCCTTTTAATGGAAGAAATAAAACTTGACCAAGACATAGATATCTTACCATAGTTTTTAATCTCTTCTTGAGTCCTTGCTTCCCACCATACAAGTGCAGATCCTTCCATCCTCAAGGAAGCCAATTGAATATTTATTTCATCTTCATGAAGTTTATGAATTCTGCAATACACCTCCAATTGAAGAATCCAATTATCTAGCCTCTCTACATTTACATCACCATTATACATTGGAAGCTCAATTTGACATCAAGTTTGAGTAAGGGAGTTTTTACTTTTGTGGTTTTAGAATGAGTATGGGTGGTTTTGGTGGTGGAAGTAGAAGATGATGCTGATGGAGATGATGAGGACGTTGATGAAGATGGTGGAGATGGAGGAGGCTTTCCTCCACTGCCCTTTGAATCCTTATCTTCATCCTTCTTGCCTTTTGAGGTTCCCTCTCCATGTGGAGACTTAGAATTCTCTCCAACCATCCTGGTGTTCCTCTCTTCAAAGAGGATCCTAACCCTCTCGGTTAGGTCATAAAAAGCATTCTTGAATGCTTCCTCTTATGAAACACCTTCAATATCTCTTACACCTAACATGATGGCTATGGATTCAAGCTCAGCTTCTAGTGCAACTTGTACCTCTTCAATATCAGCTAGAGATAAAACTTGAAACGCTTCAAGTGTAGCTGGAAGTGAAACTTTGGGCGGAGATGGTGGCCTTGTGGCTCTCCTTCTAGTCCTAACCTCAGGACTAGAAACCAACAGTTTCCCTTCTCCTCTCTACAAATTTAACCTTGTAAGCATCACAAATTTGCAACCATTAAAACCTTACTTGCACAAAACTCAAGAAAATCAATAAAATAACCTTAGCTCTGATACCACATTGATCTAAATTTGAATTTTAGTTTTTCTGTGCTAATTTCATCTTCATATTTATATTTTAATTTTGTATCTCTTGCTTTATGTGCATAGGTTTCCTTGGTGTTTGTGAGTGTTAAAACAGGTAAATAACTAAATTTTATGTTAAATTCGTGAGCATAAAAACATTTAAACATAATGTTTAATAGCAGCAGTAACATGTACATCAAACCATCACAATGATCCATTAACACATTGTTTTGATGAAGGAGTTCACCCCTCCTGGGCTACATCTCCTTGGTCCAGCTTCCATGGCTTGGGCCTCTATATTAGCTCAAATGTGCAAACAGTATTGTTTACATTCATCCACTACTCCTGAAACCTACTCCAATCTATTCAAAATGTCCAAATAATTCAGAAATGACTCTTCTTGATCCCAATTTGGTTGAATTTTACAAAATTTATGGAAAAAATAGTTCGGCCTAGGAAATCTCCACTAAATCTGGAGATGACTCTAGTTAAGGTCGCCAAATTTGGGGCAACGCCAAAATTAGGGGTTCCGCCGAATTTTCTGCCAACTTAAAATATAGTTTAATTAATTTTTTAAACTGGATTAATTGTGGATAACTGTGAATTAGGCACATTAAGCGCGGTTTACATAAATCCACATTAGCATATGCGATTAGCATAGTTAATCAAGGGTTATGTTATTAAACCCGCATTAACAAAACTTAATCTGCGCTCTAAAATATTCCTCTCCGTTGTTGGTTATGGTAGAATGGTCATGTTGGGAGGGGGATGGCCCCTCCATACCCCTGCCTGTCAATACAATTGAATTGAAATATAATCAGAGAGCATATAAGGTTAAATCATGATGTCATGGTGTTGTGGTAACGTTGCTCGCTCACTTGGGGGAGGTCATGGGGTCGAGCCCCGACCTCCACCCTTCCGCCATTGTATAAATGTTTCTCCAAAGAATATAATAATAAAACCTTTAGCATTGATAATCATTCGGACTCTGGTATAATATGCCTCATATCATATAGTTAATCTGCCATATAATATATTAATTCAAACCTTTGTAATATGTGAATATTCAGACTTTGAAAATTAATTTGGCCATAGTATAAATGAAATTCATCCAACCTTGGTCCACCAGAGGGGGCATGTGGTGGCCCCTAGCTGCATTGCGTGTCTACCTCTGGTTTGACTATCCCAACCATATAAAAAAAATTCAAATTTGACCTTAGGAGCAACACATAAAAAAAATTTCACCTTCCAAACTCTCCGATGAATCCTGTAGTGATACTTGTCACAATGTCATTGGGTGAAAATGATATCTAAATATTCCCAAAATATTCCTATTCTGTTGAATGGGCTTCCATGTCACCATTCCATCCCGTTCTGCAAATTTTTTAGATGTTTAGGAAAACGGACAACAAGCTTTATCTTCCTCATCCAGACTTCATTTTCAATGAAACGAATTGTGCCAGATTCCTGGCAATGAGCTCTTTATCGTAGTTCAGTTTCCAATCAATTTCGAGCACTTTAATTTTTTGAGCTTTTACATTGAGTACCTGATACACAGTACTGGTGCGACTTCATGTGCTAGAAAAAGAAGAAAAATAACTACTATAAACGAAAAATTGGTTGCTGATTGACTATCAGGTGGCGGGGATAATGAAGGGCATCCTCGTAGAGTAAATTCAGAAAGAGCATCCATGATTGATTCATTTAGATCCAAGAGTGCACTTTAAAAGAAGGTCATTGAAGGAGTGGTGGACATGGAAGTTGATAGCATTGTGATACCTGATTGGGTTAGTACATGTTTACAAGAAAATCAGAGAATAATGGAAGAATTTGTTGAATAGGACATTAATTTTGATGATGATTTTGTCACATTGCAGGATGAAAATTATGACAGGGGTAGTAAGAGATTTATTATTGAAAGGATACAAATTTCAGACATAAAAGATGTTAATCAAGCATAATTGAATGTTGATCTATCTTCGGTCGCAATTCCTGTGCTAATGAAATTGCATCAAGCTGGTAGTGAAGTGCTTGTGAATTTTGTTGGTCAATGAATGGAAATAAATCAAAACATGGAGACAAAAGTAAAGGAGCTACAAGATGCCCTATGCCCAAGTCCTTTGCTGAAGACTCCATTGGTGATAGGCAGACTGCCATTGACAATTTCTAGTCATGGAGGATTGAATAGATTTGAGAAACTTGTCAATCTTATGAGTGTAGTGAAATTGTACATCAATAGTAATATATCTGAAATATTGTGGATTATTGAATATGCATGGTTTCTTTTGATCTATGACATTTAAATAAAATAACTAGGTATTCTATCGAATTGGTCAAAATTGAGCTAGAGGAAGACATGTAATTCATAGACAATGATCTATTAACTTTTAGTCAGAATCTTGATTCACTATCTGAATCAGAAAGAGATAAACAAGGGCCACCTGAAGCTAATCAGATGAGGTAGATAAAGGATGCATGGTCTGAGAAAATCATAACATTGGAAGAAATTATTTTTTATTGTGGAGACATAGAAAGTTGAAGAGAAAATGTGTATCTCGTGGCGGTAATGATTGTTTAGGCTTTGAATGGTCTGTGTGTTACATATGAATCTGAATTAATTGCAAAGGAGAAGTTTATGATAGCCATTGGAGAAGCTGAAACAATCACATGTAACAAATTTCAATGATATAATTGATTTTAGTGTAGAATAAATTAGCAAATGGATAATTACTATTTTTGGTGTTAACAAAGATTACTCTATCTTTGTTTTGGAATTGCAAGAAGAAGAAAAATAAATTGAGCAGGAGATATTCAATGAATGTGTTAAACATGGTATTACTATTGTTATGATGAAAGAATTCATCAAAGCTAAGGTGAAGGAATTCATTGCAGTAACCTTGGTTGCGAGAGATAATTGAGGGCTGAAGAATATCCTACTCTACTTTTTCATATTGTAAGTGTTTTAATACATTGGAACGTTTTTTTTCATCGTAAAAGAATTTTTCTTTTTAAATATTATGTGTGCGTTATAATGAAATAGTTCAATTCCTGAATGCAGTTCCTTGTTACCTGTTGCATATGAATTTTGGAGATTACAATTGACAAGATTGCAATTGAAACTATCATTAGGACAAATGCATTTATCTTTGCTGTTGAAATATTAGCATTTTCATAGATTATTTATGCAAGAGAAGGTTATTTCATAGACCATGGATATGTAATCATAAGTTATTTGAATTTTGATTACTATTTTTTTCTATTTCTTGATATGCTTACTACTTATGTAAACAATTGTGAGATAACATTTGACATGGGATGTTGTATGGACCTCAGTTCTTGAACATTATACATAAAACAGTAATTGAACACTTGTTTTTCAATATTTTCTTTGAATATTTTATATATTAGCTAATTAATTTTAATGAATAATAATTAAATTAGATTTCTATTTAGCCCATTCTAATACTAAAACTTTTTACAAGTTATTTCAATAATTCTTGGATAATGTTTTACATGTGAAGTTGTATCTGTTTCATTTTTTGTGATTGGTATTTGAATTTGAATACAATTACACTTGTTGTAACTATGTTGATTACTATTGAAGGATTCTTGGACAGAAAGTGTCATTATTTTGTTCGATTTTTCTTTATTTATGAATGCATGTACAAAAGAAAGGGAAGACATCAATGTTTCATTATATGGGTTTCAACATTATGCTCGTGTTAGGATAAGAGTTTTCATTACACTGAGGAAGATTTCTCGAGTAAAAGCTCTGTACAACAATATATGTTGATAATAATAAATAATAATAATAATTATACATTGAACTATGGGATCTGTTTTTTCGAAGGATTGTGAAAAGACTTGATATTTTATTTTGCAATGGTCAATTGTAAAGCAATTTTTCTAAGTAATTTTCTTATAGACATATAAAAATTGTTTACTTAAAGAAAATAAGTATTTAAATAAGTCCCAATGAAGATAGAAACCTGTTTTATTGTGGGAAGGTTTTTCTTGTGTGAAATCCATATTAAAGCTTATATTGTAAGTCATAAAAGTTACTGCTAGCAATAAAAATGTTAATGGGGTAATCGCTATTGTATTAATTTTTTTAAAATTTTTATTGTGTCCTAATCCATGTCCAAAGTTTTAGTAATTTCCAATAAAATTTAAAGGAGTCCCAACATTAAGGTGGTTTTAAGTGATTAGGTGTCATAGTGTTTTAGAGTCCTAAAATAAGTTAAAATATTTGTTTTGGCTTATGTTAGTGTTGAAGGTCAGTTGATGTTTGGGTATTAAAATTGCAGTCATCTAGTCTGGAATAATAGCTACCTTTGTTGCAAATTCATTTTCAAAACAATAATACAATAAAAGGAAACTATTTCTCAGAAATGGAAGTCATATATTCCACACAGTGAAAAGCGCAGCTATTTCATTGAAATTTTGGTTATCTCAGAAAAGAGCCTATGGGTAAATAGGTAATCAGTTTTTGAAGCAGGAAAAATTAGCCTTCATGGCAACCAGAGTTCTTTAAAATCAAAGTGCTACCGGAAGAAAACAACTTAACCAACAAAGTGTGAGATTCAGAGAAGAGCAGCAGATAATATTTAAAGGAAGCTGGCCAGGAAATAGACTAAGGAATGAAGCAACAGAGAAGAACCATGTGCAAAAGGAACGGATGGCCATGATCTAATCGTAGATCCAAAGGGGAGTAGACCAGCAACTGAGATTAAGGCACACATGGGGCAGCTTCGCAAATCACAGTTTTTAAGTTTCATCGTTAGGTCAAATTTCATGGTATGTTAAGTGATTTGTGATGTGATGAGGCTAAGCGAAAGGCAAGGAAGACCATAAGATATGGGCACATATCAATGGTGGAGATTAAAGCGAAGATGGAGCAATTTTTCAAATCACAGTTTTTAAAGTTTATCGTTAAGGCTTTGCATGGCATGTAAACGATTTGCAATGCGATGAGGCAAGGGACACATGTTGGCGTAGTGCACCAGCGCGATTTCGCAAATCATAGAGTTTACAATTTAGCCATTATTAGTGTAAATTTAAATTTGCAGGTGGTTGATTTGTGGTTGCTTCCTATTGGTCAACTAGTTTTGGGGCCCAAGAACCACAATTCCATGTGAATGCATATTGTTTAGGAGCAATTGCGGTTTTGTTTAAATTTATGATAAACATCGTTGATTGCATGTGTATTTATGTTTATAAAACTTATGATGTAGAATATGCGATTGGTCTCATTTCTCTACCACGTCACCTCCACCCTCATCTCACATCGCACTTCGACATTTTCAACATTTAACTTCCTGCATTTCACAATGAAACTTTTGATGCACGATTTGCAATCGGTCCCACTTCTTCGCCACGTCATCACCCTCCCTCACTTATCATTTATTCCGCTCCATGTCTCCTCTATCAATTAAACATGTTTCAAAGGATTTTCTTTTTAATTTCTCATAAAATGAACCTCTGCCATTCTGTCCAAAATTTTTGGGTTTTTCCACCATTACAAAGGGTCTTCATCCAAAAAGGGAAAGGAACAACGAAACATCGGCAAAGTTTCTCTAAAAAAATTTTCTACCACTACTCTCAGTACTAGCACGTTTTTACCAAGCACCAGGTAGCATTCAAGCAATAGCCACACACCATTTTACTATTGTTTGCACTTTTTATGGAGTTGGTTTCACCAGAACGAAAGAGGAGTCTTCCCATAAAACTGCCACATCATGCAAACCACTTCAAACTGTTAGCCTTAATGTTGTTATTTTCATTATGTCATAACACTTCGTATTAATGTTTTAGATAAGACTTACCTCTTGCACGAGGTTGTAATGAATTTTGAAACATATTTACCTTTTTCTATGGAATATGACAGTATCATATTTTGTATATATATGCCAAACTGATATGAAGTCGGGGTTGCTTGGTGGCTATTGAATTTTGACTTATATGAACTGTAATATTTTTTGTGAATTAAATGGAATGATACTACTGAAAACTTATTACCAATTTTCTATGTGTATTGTCTACTTTATTTGTGTTTCCATATCTCCTTTCTTCAAGTTCCAGTTTGCAAATCATCATACTGTTATGTGTTTCTATTAGTCTCTTAAGCATGTTATGTGTTTTATCAATTTTTGTTAGTCTCACACAGTGAAAATTCCTGATAAAACATATATTATAACAATGGAAGAGAATCACTCATGATAGTTATTCTTCATGATATTTCAGTGAGAATCTTGACAGACTAGAAATAGATTTCTCTTAATGGAATATTGTCAAACTGCTACTTTTGTCAATTTCTACTAAATCAATAGATTTATGTTTTACAGACCTATTGATTTTAATCTCATCTTTAAATTTCCTCTCATCATAGACTACAAACTTGCACCTTGCTACCACATCAAGTTACAATACCCTCTTTAGTAGAACTGTGGATTTGACCGAAATATCTCTTCAGTCGTAATGTCCCTTTTTGGGGATTCTCAACATTATATGTTAGAGATAGACTACAGAGGAATTTACTGGTTATGTCACCTCTAAAAAGAGGGTGAGAAATAGAGGTTACCTGGCCAACTGTAAACTCTGCCTATAGAACTTGGAATAATCCCAATTCAGGAATCTCAATAAGGCCTTCAATGAAAACATTGTATAAGAAAATCTGAGCAATGAAAACGCAGATAAGGGCTGGGATCCCCTCATTCAAGCTATATGTGACATGTATATGAAATTTCAGCAGAAACAAATAATTTTAAGCATGTTAAACAGATCTCCCGAAAGCAAGGCTAGCTAGAAATCAGCCAAAGAGAGAGATTGCTGCAAAATGAAAGCTCCAGCTACTAGAATTGCACAGATCTGACTGAAACTCAGAGGAGGTCAGCCAAAGGTCTGATATTTCATTAATGTAATAGTAAATCAGAATTACATATTATCTTATTGCCTTTACAATTGATTACAAGAAGAACTAGGGCAAGATCCCTTCAGAAATAAGAGCTGCAACCTGAAATAAACTGCAGAAATACATAGACAACATTATTTTCCAGGTGGTTAAGCTGCTGTACATTAAATTTCAGATATAGGACAGATATATGGATGAAACATCAGATATAATACAGATCTGGAAGCTACAAGACTTTAAGAACAATATCCAATTGGAATTACATCAAAATACTTCATATTAAGCTGTAGATCTGAATTACAATATACTGTGCTACAAAAAACCCAGAAATTTATGAAGATAAATTTTATTACTGAAATAGATAATATATATAGATACATGGATTATCAACCCAATCCATGTATCACCAAGGGAATGCAAGCCTAACACCAAGAGATCTCCTCCAAACTGATAGCAAACTGAAATAACAAAGCCCTCTTACAAAATAACGCAGTATAGAGAAGAAACTGCGCAGAGGGTGAAGGAGACTGAATACATGGAATGAAAAGTACAGATATGATGTAAAATATAGATCATCTAACTCCTTGGAGGCTGAAGAACACTCTCCAATAGAGAAAGCCTCTAAAAAACAACTAGATCCAAGCAGATCTACAATGCCACTTGCTACAAAAGATAGCAGCTGCAAAACCCTCAATGGGATAGTGCTGCTCATGAAATATAGAGCTTGGTCTCAAAACAGATAGTGGCCAACTTCAGCAAAGAACTCCTCCAATGATCCTCAAGGGAAGATATGAAATCCCTAAACAAGAATTCGAATCACAATCCTCCACTAAATAGTAGAGAATGGTATTTGTCTAAGAAGACAAATACTTTAGAAATATAATTCATCAACAACCTCTTCTTGTGTCTTCTCCTCCTTTTTATAACCTGAGAAAGCCTTTGTAAACCATAAACCACTTTGATGAGTCACCCCTCTTCACATTAGAGGCTCCCTTCTAGAACTGCGCAATCCCTCTTGGAGATGCATTGAACCTAGACAACGCAGTTGATTTGGTCAAGGTGGACCCAATCTTTGGCTCAATCCTCTTTCACACCTGCAAGTGATTATTTACATAGCCCAAATTTGTATTTTTTCACATGGGCATTGATTTATTAGAAGTTTTACATGTCCTCTTTTATTCATTTATTCATAAAGCATAAAATAAATCAATATTTAATGTCTCCTCTTAGCTAAGGCTAAGTAGGGACATTACAGTCCTCCCCCTCAAAATGTTGCTTGTCCTCAAGAAACTGGTAGGGTAAGAGTTGTGTCTCTTCTCCTTCTCCATTGATGACACCATCAAGAATAAATCTCTCATCATGAATCAAGTGTTCACCAAGGCAATACATCAAAAACGGCTCCTCCAATGCTAGCATAATAGGTTCATAGTCTGCCCCTTCAGGAGTGTAAAACTCAACGGAAATATACATGCGTGAACCAATGTCACATCTGAAACATGTATCATGAAGTACTGGATATAGTTCCATCCCATTTGGTACATGTACACTACTGACTCTTTTCCCATACATACCCATAAACAAAACCAATATGTCATCTATGTATGGTAGCAAAATCACATAAAGGCAAACTGAAATTTGCACATGAGGAGGTGGGTCACAATCCCACATAAGGTACCAACGCAGTACACTCCTTGTTCTGAGTAGATATGAATGTGATAGGTGGTACTCCCACCACATATTTGCTGCATAGGCCACTTTGACATGGCTAAAAGTGAAACTCTCATTAGGTGCCTTTGGAAAGCACCCACCATGAAAAACAATCTCCCTTTGCACCTCAAGGGAGTGGCCAGCTTTAGAGTTTTCATTGGCCCCATATTTTCCATGAGATCTGCATGTAATATTGCTCCTTGTAGGAGCCTTGGCCTGCATACATATGGTAAGAGAGTGCACCAAATCAGAAAAATAAACTTTCTCTACAAGATCATATTTCTTACCATACAAACCTCCCATACTCATAGAGCTAGGCATGGGTTTTTCCCCTCTTTTAAGAGAAGAAAGAGATGGCTGAAATATATCTTGCATAGGATCCTTTGGCTGCCCCATCTCCACATAGCTATTGCACTCTTGTAAGTGCTGATTTAGTTCCTCCCAATCATAATGCTGATGTAGCTCTTCCTCCATACCCTCCCAATCAAAACTCTTCAAGATTAGGGAGTAGATTTTTGTTGATTGCATGTAGCTGGAAAGGAACTCCTTGTGTGCCCTTTGTAGTATTTCTGGCTTAAGCTTTGAGGCTTGAGACAAGAATAATTTTCCAAGATGATAGATGACCCCTTCATGGACCATATAGCCTCCTCCTTGCTTTATACCATCTAGGATCATCCCGGTGTGCAGATCTTTGGAGTATTCTACAAGGAGTTGAGACCTCCAATATGGATCTACACTCCTCAACAAGGACAACGCTATAGATGTATCTATGGTGGTGCTTGCATTGTTTCTGCTTGTTCCTTTGGCATTATGCATGCCAAAATTTTGTGTGGGAAGGTTGATCCTCCCATTTGCTTCCTCCCATAGTACAGTGACTCTTTCTTCCATTGTTCCCGCACTTGGGGTGAATCTTTCTCCATAGAGTCTAATGGCATCCCAAGAGGCTTTCCATGATGTAGGAATGTCCCTTGCAGAAATCTCATGAAAATGAGAGAAGGAACCATGAGATCCTTGCCCTCACTACGCAAATCCATCTTTTTTGTGTGGGTAGAGACATCAAGTGAAGGGTAGGTGTGCATGCCTTGACTAACTTGTTGCTTCCCACTCTTCAAGTCCACCCACTCCATCTACAAGGCCCTCCAATGAGTGGTGACTTTTCCCAAAGTAACCAACCACTGGACACCCAAGATGAGGTTGGTGTCTGGTATGTCCACCACAAATAAGTGGTCCCTCAAAGTGTAGGTCCCCATAGTCACAGAAAGTGAGGGAACATACTGCATGCACTGCATAGTTCTATCCCCCGGAACCAAAATAGATAAACCATCAAAAGAATCAGTATGGATCCCTCTCCTCTGTAAAAAGTGAGCATCAATAAAATTGTGGGTTGCCCCACTGTCAATAAGAATAGATAGTCTTTGGTCCATAACTGAACCCTGCACTCTAAGAGTCAAATATTTGGGCACTCCCCTCAAAGAAGCAAGAGTCCCACTGGTTGGAGAAAATTCTCATTCTTCTTCCCTGGATGATGATGGATCCTCCTCCTCATCATCACCAGCACTGTGACCTCTCCTAGGTCCATCATTTCCTTCCTCCTCCTCACAATTGGAGAATACTTCAATATAATGTGCTCTTCCAACAGCACATCTATGTCCCGACACCCATGATTATTGAAAAGTTAAGCATAAATTCTTCTTTCTCAACTCCCTCTAGAGATCATTGTCAAGAATATTTTTCTATGAGCTCTCCTTGGGTGGAGCAGCTTTCCCTTCCTTTCCTTTAGAAGAGTGAGTGGCTTTGCTAGGAAGGGTTGCCTTTGCTCTTGGCAAGGCATCTTGGAGATCTCTTTTTCTTTCAATGGCATCATGCAGTGCGGTGGGTTTGGTAGACTTGACCAACCCATGCAAAGGTCCCTCCAAGCCATCTATGAACATATAGAATCTCCTTGCAACTGAAAGATCAGGAACCATAATAGACAACCTCAAAAATTCAGAAATATAGGCTTCAGCGTCTCCTATCTGCTTAAGCTTGGCCAAGCTTATGAAAGGGGCCTCCGGATCCTTCTGATCAAATATTTCCACTAGTATCCTAGTGAACTTGGCATAAGTGGACACATTTCTGTGCCCCAATGTAGAAATTCCATGAAACCACCAGTTGTGGGCTTCTCCATCAAAATGCAGCGCAACAATATTAATGGCTTCTGCTTCGGGCAATTTATTCATCTGGAAGTAGATGTCCAACTTTTCCACCCATGCTTTAGCTGAACAAGAGGGTGATCCATCAAAATTAGGCAAGAAGAACCTTCTTATGGTGTGGTGCCTCATATGAAGGAAACCTCCATCTCTATACTGCTGCAATGGTCTCCTCCGGTCCTTTAGATGGCAGAAATATTGAAATCTCAAGTTATCCTTGAACCTTTGGCTTTGTGAATCCTATTCTACAAAATAACCTTCCAAATAGGTTGACTCTTAAAGCCCTTCATTCTCTACAGCCAAGAAGGTAGGCATTGTAGAGCGTTGTGAGATCCATGGGGCTTGTGGCAAGCTCACTGGTGGACTAGTCCCAAACTGAGGCATTTCAGAACTCTCTCCTTGATGGAGTCTTCCAAGGGACTCCCTCATTCTTTCTATCCTCATCTCCTTTATTTCCTTGGATAGATCTTGCATGGTTTCCAAGCGAGTTTTTGCAAACTCTTCTGCCTCCTTATCTTTATCATTCAACTTAGGGCCTTTCCCCTTGTCTTGACCCTTGTCAAGGTCAATAGTAGTATAGTCATAATTTATATGACTTCTATTCTGGTATCTCCTATCCCTCTCAGAAAGAGATCTTCATCTTTCGAATGCATCATGACTAAGGCTCTAAAGCTAACACAGGTTGTGCCAAGAGTGGAGCTCTGATACCAATGTAATGTCCCTTTTTGGGGATTCTCAAGATTATATGTCATAGATTGACTACAGAGGCATTTACTAGTTATTTCACCTTTGAAAATAGGGTGAGAACTAGAGGCTACATGGCCAAATGTAGACTCTGCCTATAGAACTTGGAATAATCCCAATTTAGGAATCTCAACAAGGCCTTCAATGAAAACGCTGTATAAGAAAATATGAGCAATGAAAACATAGATTAGGGCTAGGATCCCCTCATTCAAGCTTTATGTGACATTTATATGAAATTTTAGCAGAAAAAAATAATTTTAAGAATGTTAAACAGATCTCCCGGAAACAAGACTAGCTAGAAATTAGCCAAAGAGAGAGATTGCTACAAAATGAAAACCCCAGCTATTAGAATTGCGCAGATCTGAATGAAACTCAGAGGAGGTCAGACAAAGGTCTAATATTTCAGTAATGTAATAGTAAATCAGAATTACATATTATCTTATTTCCTTTACAATTGATTACAAGAAGAACTAGGGCAAGATCCCTTCAGAAATAAGAGCTGCAACTAGAAATAAACTGTAGAAATACATAGACAACTTTATTTTCCAGGTGGTTTAGCTGATGTACATTAAATTTCAGATCTAGGACAGATATATGGATGAAACATAAGATCTAATACAGATCTGGAAGCTACAATACTTTAATAACAAGATCCAATTGGAATTACATCAAAATATTGCATATTAAGCTGTAGATCTGAATTACAATATACTGTGCTGAAGAAAACCCAGAAATTTCTGAAGATAACTTTTATTACTGAAATAGATAATATCTATAGAGACATGTATCAGAAACACAATCCATGGATCACCAAGGTAAGGCAAGCCTAACACCAAGAGATCTCCTCCAAACTGATAGCAAATTGAAATAACAAAGCCCTCTTACAAAATAACGCAGTATAGAGAAGAAACTGCGCAGAGGGTGAAGGAGACTGAATACATGGAATGAAAAGTACAGATCTGATGTAAAATATATATCATCTAACTCCTTGGAGGCTGAAGAACACTCTCCAATAGAGAAAGCCTCTAAAAAACAACTAGATCTAAGCAGATCTACAATGCCACTTGCTACAAAAGATAGCAGCTGCAAAACCCTCAATGGGATAGTGCTGCTCATGAAAGATAGAGCTTGGTCTCAAACCATATAGTGGCCAACTTCAGCAAAGAACTCCTCCAATGATCCTCACTGGAAGAGATGAAATCCCTAAACATGAATTCGAATCACAATCCTCCACTAAACAACAGAGAATGGTATTTGTCTAAGAAGACAAATACTTCAGAAATATAAGTCATCAAAAACCTCTTCTTGTGTATTATCCTCCTTTTTATAACTTGAGAAAGCCTTTGCAAACCCTAAACCACTTTGATAAGTCACCCCTCTTCACATTAGAGGCTCCCTTCTAGAACTGCGCAATCCCTCTTGGAGATGCATTGAACCTAGACAACGCAGTTGATTTGGTCAAGGTGGACCCAATCTTTGGATCAATCCTCTTTCACACCTGCAAGTGATTATTTACATAGCCCAGATTTGTCTTTGTTCACATGGGCATTGATTTATTAGGAGTTTTACATGTCCTCCTTTATTCATTTATTCATAAAGCATAAAATAAATCAAAATTTAATGTCTCCTCTTAGCTAAGGCTAAGTAGGGACATTACATCAGTAAATCATAGTTTCTACCACCTTCCAATCCTATAAAACAAAACATTAAAATTTCCCTAGAGTTTAATATGTGTCTGGTCAGGCACTTGCTGTAGTCCAAGTGTCAATTCCAGTGCCAAAATCTTTTGGTGCGTTTGTCGGGAGATGAAGGCCTTGTAATGAAGTATTCTCCTGAGTCTATTGTTATGAAATGTTGATAATCAGTTCTTGATGGTGAACAAGAATTGGTGACCTAAAGAAGAGTGTAAATGTGTTCACCAGGAAACTCCACGAAGGGGAAGAGGGGTTTCAAGACCTCCTTCTTCAAGGAGGAATCAAATATCTCCAACTATGACTCCAATTGCTGACCCAGAGAAAATTATCAAAGATGCTAAAGGAAAATCGAGATCATTTGAAGCCACATCTTAGTCAGTGAAGAAGGTACACAAAAAGTATGTTCCAAAGAAAAAGGTACCTCTATCTACTTTAGAATCTAAAGAGGTTTTAGTTTCAAAAAATTCTGTTGAAAAAACTCAAGTTGATGCTACTCCTCTAGAAAATAAAGTGGATATTGTTAACCTAGGCTCAGCTGAAGGTTTTTATTACTCATCACCTAGTAAATCTGAAATAAGTAGTGTTCTATCTAAAGAAGGAGAAACTGAATTTCTAAGTTTTGAAAAGAAGTTAGAAGATTTTCTGCTGACTGAAGGGGAATTAGAACAAGTATTGGCTATTTCACCCTTTCTTGATAGGGATATTTTTACTGAAGAAGACTCCAAGACTATTTTAAATTTCCTTCAAACTCATCCTGAATACTAGTCACTTGTCACCCCTCAGCAAGAATATTTTCCTTTCCCTCCAAACCAAGTTGTTGGTTCATATTCCTGTCATCCACTTAAACACACTGTACCTGAAGGTCTTACTTTATTTTATATGATTTCCTTTCTCAAAAAAATAAAGCTATATTAACTCCATCCCCTCAAGAGACAACTTTAGATTTTGATTCTTCTAATGAAGGAGAAGTCATGACATCCTCTGTTCATATTTTTAAAAATCCACTCTTCTCAGTTCCAAAGCTTGAAAGATCAACTCAAGGCCCCCAATTTTTTGCTATCCAAAATTAGAATCAGAATTCACCAATTGTAATTCCTATTTCCCAAACATATACATCAACTGTACATCAACAAAATATGGATAAACCTGCCCTTACAACGATGCAGAAGATAGTGGCTGTGAGATATGCACCACTTTGTCTCCCTCAACACATGCATGCACTTCCCCAAGGATATTACTTGAAATATCTTCCAAAATACACTGGGGAGGGAGAAGGAGTTTCTGCTGAAGAACATTTAGTGGCTTTCTATAGTTATGCTAACAATCAGAATATTGAACATGAATATGTCTGGTCAAGACTCTTTGTTCAAAGCTTGGATGGTGAAGCTTGGAAATGGTTTAAAATTTTGGCTCCAAATTCAATTACAGGAATTGATGAATTAGAAGAGAAATTTATGACACATTGGGGTGATAGGAAATACTATGTCTATTATCTTACAGAATTTGGAACTCTGAAGAAGAAGGAAGATGAGTCTTTAGCTGATTTTACTAAGAGGTTTAATAAGATTTATCAGAAAATTCCTGAAGAAATTAAACCTACTGAAACCACAACTATGATAAATTTTGCAAATGGTTTAGATTCTGAGTTTGCTTTATGGTTGAGGGCTAAAAAATCACAGACACTGACAAGTATGCAAGAGGTTGCAATTAGAGTGCAATCTAATCTCATGGCTTCTAATAAATTAAAAATGGAGGAAGAAAAGGTAGCAAAAGACAAAAAGAAAATGAAAGAAGAAAAACCTTCTTCTTCTAAATCTCTTTCAGAAAAATAAAATGTCCAATTTGATCAAGGAACTTGCCTCTAAGATGTCAAAATTAGAGGTAGAAAATAAACCAGCTAATAGAGCCAATCAAAACAAAGCTAATAGAAATCAGGCTCCCTTCAGGAGGCCTTTTCAGCCTCAAAAAATCCTACAACGTCCAAGGAGGAATGATTATGATCAAAATGTTCAGTCTCCTTTGAATAATTTTGCTGAAGAAGAACAACAAGGAAATGAGGAAGGAAATGAATAAATAAACCATGCGGGAGAAACTTCATAGTCAATATGTTTTACATTGTAGGAATATGAAGATAGATAAAGAATTTTTTTGTTTTCTGATGATATGAATGCTCAAATTTATACATAGAATGATAAAAAACAACAAGAAGTTCAAAACAGAAATTACCCTTTGAGGTCAAAAGGTCCTGTTCAAAAAAATCAACAAAAATCAGATTCAGATAAAGAAGCTTCCAAACAGAAGGACAAGGTAAATGGGGTTCTTCCACCTCAAAATTCTGCCCCAATTGTTAAAATTAATGCAGAAAATAAGGAATTAGTTCCAATTTATTTTAGTTTTAAATCTGAATTGAATAAAATCAAAATTCCAGTTCCACTCCTAGAATTATTGAAAAATCCAACATATAAAGAGTCTTTTAAGAGTTTGTTGCAACCTCCTCTTGCCCCTGATTCAATCAAACTTGAGGATGAGCATCCCACCATTTATCTAGGTTGTCATGTCCAAGACCAAAATGATGACAACTCAACTCCTTTCTACTTGTCACTCAATATACATGACAATATACTTGTTTGTTAGATTCTGGAGCTTCCCACAATCTCATGCCAAAGAGAGTGATGGATGAATTGGGATTATAGATCACCAAGAAATCACATGACCTTTACACCTTTGACTCCAAAAAATTCAAGTGTCTAGGAGTGATTAAGGATTTGGTTGTTTCCCTTACACAACTGCTTATGAAGAGATTAGTGATGGACATTGTGGTTGCTAACATTCCTTCTAGATTTGGGATGTTACTTTCCAGATCTTGGTCTAAGAAATTAGGAGGTACCCTTCAGATGGACATGTCATATGCTACCATCCTAGTATTCAGAGGGGAATTTTGAAGGTTGTATAGGGATACTCAAATGACCTACATCATTAGTGATCAGGAAAATCCATCAAACCATCCCATATATGCTAAAGAAAAGGAATTGGGGTCATCAATTCTGCACCTTGCTACTGATTAAAATGATTTCCAACCTGAATCAAGTGAAAAAAAACACTTTCAAAGTGAAAATGAGCAGCATTCAGAAGGAGGACAGATCTGGAAATTGTACTTTGATGGAGCCTCATCAAGAGAGGGATCGGGAGCCAGTGTAGTCCTCATTTATCCTACTCAGCAGAAGGTAACCATATCATACAAACTACAATTTTCTACCACTAACAACACTTCTGATTATGAAGCACTTGTGCTGGGTATGAAGGCAACGAAATATTTGGGAGCAGAACAACTAATTACGTTTGGTGATTTAGTGTTGGTGATTAAGAAGGTGAGAAATAATTACCAAGTGAAAAATTCCAAATTGAAGAATTATAGGAATGAAGTCTGGGATTTGATTGAACATTAATTTTTAGCATTTACTATAAATTTTGTCACTAGAGAAGAAAATCAAATTGCCGATTCACGAGCTATTGTTGCTAGTAATTTCAATGTTCCTCTAGATGTCAAGGCAGTCTATGATGTTCAAATAAAAAACAGAACTTCAATTCCTGATAACATCAAGCACTGGCAAGTATTTGAAGATGACAGGGAGATTAAATTTTTTTTGGAGTCTGTAGAAGAGTTTTCAGACATACAAATTGATGATGAGCAAGAAATTGTTGAAAACCAAAATAGCAGCCCTTTTAAGAAAACTATGGCTGGGAAAAACATTATAGATCTAAAAACTAACTTTGTTCCTAAGGGTTTGGTTACTTTAGAAATATTGTTTGATAATAATAATAATGTTTTTCTCAAGCCTGAAAGAAAGGTTGATGGAGAGAGTACAATAGAATGTAATATTGGTATAGAAGATCAGCCAAGATTAGTCAAAGTGTCCAAATTCCTTCCTCTGGAAACCAAAAAAAATATATCAAACTGTTGAAGGAATTTGCTAATATTTTTGCATGGTCTTATAGTGAGTTGAAAACTTATGACAAGAGCATAATGGAGCACAATATCCCTTTGAAAATAGATGCAAAGCTTGTAGCACAAAAAATCCAACACATCAATCCCATGTTACTTCTAATCATTGAGAAAGAAAAAAAAAAATTATGGAAGCAAATATTATTCTGTCTTTGATATTTTCTATTTGGGTAGCTAATATAGTCCCAGTCCATAAAAAGAATGGAGAAATAAGGATTTGTGTTGATTTTCACAACCTGAACTGGTGCTCCTTGAAAGATAACTATCCACTACCCAAGATGGATTATATCTTGCAGAAGGTTGTAGGATCTAAAATATTTTCAATGATTGATGGCTTTTCAGGCTATAATCAGATTTTAGTTGACAGACATGACAGAGAAAATACAACATTTTCCACACCCTGGGGCACATTCATGTACAACAAAATGCCATTTTTTTTTATGAACGCAGTTGCAACCTGTCAAAGGGCAATGTATATTGCATTTGTAGGAGAAAAGGACCGATTTTTGGTCATCTGTTTGGATGACATCACAGTATATTCAAAGTATGATGAAGACCCCTTGAAACATCTGAAGCAAGTTTTTGATAAATGCAGAAAGTTTGGTTTGTCCTTAAACCCAACAAAGTCATATTTTATTGTCCAAGAAGGTAAATTATTGGGACATATTGTAATAGAAAGTGGCATCTGTATTAATCCAGGAAGAGTAGAAGCTATTCAGAATATTGGTTTGCCAAGAAATAAGAAGGAATTGCAATCATTTTTTAGGGAAAATCAATTTTCTCAGGCATTTTTTTCCTAAATTTGCAGAGCTGATCAAACATATAAATGTTTTGCTGAAAAAAGATGTAGAATTTAAGTGGCAAGATGAAGAAAATAATTATTTTTTAGCAATTAAGTCCGCCTTGACTGAAGCACCATTTTTGATTAGTCCTAATTTTGAAAATGATTTTCTGATTTTTTCATATGCTTCAAAAGAAACAATTGCAACTGTCTTACTATAGAAGAAAAAGGAGGGTTTGGAGTAGCCAATTTTATTTTCCAGTTGTGCTTTAAGGGATGGTAAATTAAAATATAGTTTGACTGAAAAACAAGCATATGCACTATTTAAGGATTTGAAGTCTTTTCGAGTTTATGTGCTGCATTAAAAAATAATTGCTTTTGTGCTCGATATCACTGTTAAAGATGTATTGCTGCAACTAGATACAGATAGAAGGAGAGGACGATGGCTAACCAAGATTTTGGAATTTGATGTTGAAATCAAACCAACTAAATTGATAAAGGGTCATGGCTTGGCTCGCTTGATGGCTAAATATAACTGCAAAGCTTTAAATCTGAATGAAGAGGGATTTGAAGGAGAAGATGGAAAAGGTATTGCTAATTATCCTGAAATATTCAATTCAGATTGGTACAAGGATATAGTTTACTTCTTGTTAAATTTCAATTGTCCACCTGAAATGGAGAAGTCTAAAAGAAGAGTTTTTAAGTTGAGAGCTATGAAGTATTTCATTTTGGAAGACCATCTTTACTAGAAAGATCCTATTGGAGTCTTGTTAAGATGTGTAGATGTGTTAGCACTAAAAATTTTAATGGTGTAATCACCATTGTATTATTGTTTTCAAATTTTTATTGTCTCCTAGTCCATGTCCAAAGTTTCAGTCATTTCCAATAAAAGTTAAAGGACTCCCCACATCAAGGTGGTTTTAAGTGAATAGGTGCCATAGTTTTTTAGAGTCCTAAAATAAGTTAAAATCTCTTTTTTGGATTATGTTAGTGTTGAAGGTCAATTGATGTTTGGGTAATAAAATTGCAGTCATCTAGTCTGGAATAATAGCTACCTATGTTGCAAATTCATTGTCAAAATAATAATACAGTAAAAGGTAACTATTTCTCAAAGATAGAAGTCATATATTCCACACAGTGAAAATCACAGCTATTTCACTAAGATTTTGGTTATCTCAGAAAAGAGGCTACGGGTAAACAGGTAATCAGTTTTTGAAGTAGGAAAATTAAGGCTTCGTGGCAACCAGAGTTCTTTAAAATCAAAGCATAGCCAGAAGAAAACAACTTAACCAAAAAAGTGGGAGATTTAGAGAAGAGAAACAGATAATATTTAAAGGAATCTGGCCAGGAAATAGACTAAGGAATGAAGCAATGAAGAATAACAATGTGTAAAAGGAATGGATGGCCATGAACTAATCGCAGATCTAAAGGGGAGAAGACCGACGACTAAGATTAAAGCGCACATGGGGTACCTTCGCAAATTGTAGTTTTTAAGTTTTATCGTTAAGTCAAATCGCATAGTATGTTAAGTGATTTGCGATGCGATGACATTAAGGGAAAAGCAAGGAAGACCGTCATATCTGGGCGCAAATCAACGGTGGATATTAATGTGCAGATGGAGCGATTTCGAAAATCACATTTTTTAAAGTTTATCGTTAAGGCTTCGCATGGTATGTTAAACGATTTGCGATGCGATGAGGCGAGGGACACGTGTTGGCGTAGCGCACCAACGCGATTTTGTAAATCACAGATTTTATGGTTTAGCCGTTATTAGTGTAAAGTTAAATTTGCGAGTAGCCGATTTGTGATTTCTTCTTATTGATCAACTGGTTGTGGGGTTGAAGAACCACAATTATGCGTGAATGCATATTGTTTGGGAGAAATTGTGGTTTTGTTTAAAGTTTCGATAAACACTGTTTATTGCACGCGTATGCATGTTTATAAAACTTCCAATGCAGGATCTCTGTTCGGTCCCATTTCTCTACCACGTCACCCACACCCTCATCACACATCGCACTTCACCATTTTCAATATTTAACTTTCCGCACTTCACAATAAAACTTCCGATGTGCGATCTGCAATACGTCCCACTTCTTTGCCACGTCACCACCCCCTTCACTTATCATTTATTCCGCTCCATGTCTCCTCTATCAATTAAACCTGTATCAAAGGATTTTCTTTGTAATTTCTCATAAAATGAACCTCTGTCATTCTATCCAAAAGTTTCAGGTTTTTCCACCATTAGAAAGGGTCTTCAACCAAAAAAGGGAAAGTAACAATGGAACATCGACAAAAATTCCTTCAAACAGTTTTCTACCACTACTCTCAGTGCCAACACATTTTTACCAGGCACCGGGCAACATTCAAGGAATATCCACACACCATTTTACTGTTGTTTGCACCAGAACAGAAGAGGAGTCTTCCCATAAAACTGCCACATCATACAAACCACTTCAAACTGGTAGCCTTAATGTTGTTATTTTCATTATGTCATAACACTTCATATTAAATTTTTAGATAAGCCTCACCTCTTGCACAAGGTTGTAATGACTTTTGAAACTGTTAAACACCATGTTGAAGCACACACATGGTGTATGAGGAAGATGAGCACACACACACAAGAGACTCAACACAATGAAGGATAAGCGTGAGGCTTTCTTATTTTCCATTATACAAAGATGTACATTTATAGTACAATGGTGTGACTCTTGGTTTCACATTCCAAGGTCACTTGGACTCCATTGTGACTTTTCATATTCCACACCTACCCATGTAGGATTAGGTGTTCCAACAGAAATAGATTTACCTTTTTCCGTGGAAGATGACAGTATCATATTTTGTATATATATGCCAAATTGATATGAAGTTAGGGTTGGTTGGTGGTTATTGAATTTTGACTTATATGAATTGTAATTTTTTTTGTGAATGAAATGGAATGATACTCCTGAGGACTTATTACCAATTTTTTGTGTGTATTTTCTACTTTATTTGTGTTTCCATATCTCCTTTCTTCCAGTTACAGTTCGAAAATCATCATACTGTTATGTGTTTTTATTAGTCTCTTAAGCATGTTATGTGTTTTATCAGTTTTTGTTAGTCTCGCACAGTGATAATTCCTGATAAAATATATGTTATAATAGCGGAAGAGCATCACTCATGATAGTTATTCTTCATGATATTTTAGTGAGAATCTTGTCAGACTAGAAATAGCTTTCTCTCAATGGAATATTGTCAAACTGCTACTTTTGTCAATTTCTACTAAATCAGTAGATTTATGTTTTACAAACCTATTGATTTTCCTCTCATCCTTCAATTTCCTCTCATCATAGACTACAAACTTGCACCTTGCTACCACATTAATTTACAATACCCTCTTTAGTAGAACCGTGGATCTGACCAAAATCTCTCTTCAGTAAATCAGAGTTTATACCGTCTTCAAATCCTATAAAAAAAAAATTAAAATTTCCTTTGAGTTTAAGATGTGTTTAGTCAGGTGCCTACTACATTTCAAGTGTTGATTCCAGTGCCAACAGTTACAGTAGCCAATTGTAAATGAATATTTGTAAACCGATATTGAGTAAAAAACTAGTTGTGTAGAAGTGGTTGTGCGTGTGTGGTAGCTACGCGAGGAATGAATGAATTTGTAGAATTAAGTATTTATATTAGACATGCTATATATAGAAAAATGTTTCAATTTTAGCTTTATTGATTAAATAACATTATTTAATAAACAAATTTAGCAATTGAAAATATAATTAATAATATTGTTGTAGCTGAAGTTTTATTTGTGATTGCAATTACTACGGGAGGCATATACTACATATGGAAAAGAGGTGGAATTACAAAATTTCATTATGGAGAAGCGAAAGAAGAAAAATAAGAAGAAGAAATACAAAAACAAAATACTTTCATTGTGCAGAGTGTGGTTTCATCATTTTTGTACATTACATAATAGCAATAATGGTTCGGCACCCTTTTGGTGAATGGATGGATCAACACATAATAGGGAACATAATTACATTAACGGTTTGGTACCCTTTTGGCGAATGGAAAAATTGACACATAATAGGGAACATAATTACATTAACGGTTAGGTACCCTTTTGGTGAATGGATGGACCAACACATAATTTGGAATGTAAATTCTATTACCTCTAAAATTCCATCGATATAGTAGTGGATGCGATTATTGACAACTGGTAAGATAGCTATCATTATTTGAAAAGCTTCATATTTAATTTTTTTCATACATGTAGTAACTGGTTTCCGAATTTCAAGATTTTTTTTTAAACTATTTATATTATTTCTCAGAAATTTTTGCATTGTTTTTTTTAATTTCCATTTAATCAAAATGTTCTGTTAAAATGTTTTCACACGTATAATAGTAACATGTACGAGAAACTGAAAAAGCAAAAAAATTAGCACTGTTAACAATTACTCTAATACTAAAAATCCTACAGTTTGAAAACTTTAATCCGATTTTCGAAAAAATTGTGTCAGAATTGTGTTCAGGCTATAATTGTGGTGCTTTTAGATTATGATTTTTTTTTTTTAATATTTTTTTTATGTTTTTCCTAAATGCATATTTTTTTTATACTGAATTGCTATATATTGGAAGTTCCTTGTAGAAGGGATTTCATAGGAAGAATAATAACAAGTGGTATTTGTTTAAGATATCATTAATCTATACCTATAATGTGTTAAAAACGTTGATAGTTGAAATAAAAATTTAAAAGTTCACAATAGAATGATTTTGAGGGGAAGGAAATAGGTCATTTGCATTGATACTTTTAACTCACTTGCGCTTATTGATCAGATCTTTTAGTGTTCGAATGTGTATCATCGATATGTGAATATGTATGTGTAGGAGAAGAACAACGATAATATTTTGTCTACCGTATTAGCGAATGTGACATGAATTCCAGAGGTATTTGATTTCAAAGAAATTGTTTATATGTGCAGAGAAATTTAACTTGAAAACAAAAATGATTAGGCTATCATATAATGATACCATCATTTATTTGATTTCAAAGAAATTCTTGCGGATATTGAAGCTACCGATTCTGGATATGTAGTTAGATTTTTCAAACAAAAATAGTTTTTTAAAATCATAGGCAGGTGGCTTGAAAGTCTTATGGGAGTTCTCTTAGCCAGAATCTGAGGTTCCTTATGATATTTCCTCTCTAGATAATACTTTTTTTAGAGAACCATTTAAAGAATCTTGCTGGTTGTATACGAATTTCATGGGCCAAAAAATTAGGACTAGTGTGCCAACATCCATCCTTTATGTGCTATATTACTCATATAAAAACAATTGTGTATTTGACTGGGACAATATTATTTCAAATGAGCCATGCTTTAAATTAGTACATTGTACCAGAGTGGTAGGTTCTTAATGATGGCGTATCTGATAACAACCCTTGTGTCGTGTCATAATTTTGATGAGTTTCCACATAACCCTAATTTCAATTTTGAGAAAGAACCAATGCAGTTTTTTTATCCCATATTGTGGAAGCAAGAAGATATTTCAAAATTTTGTATAATCCAAGATATTTCTATAAAGAAAGTTATTTGCATGATAACTAGATTAGAGCCCCATGAAATATCTATTGAAGCACATGTTTTCCTCTAGGGGAAAGAGATACATGAAGAAAGAGAAAATAATACAGTTATTCGAGTTGATGGGTTTTGAGGTAAAACATTATTGCTTCCAAGAATTCTTATGGAAAAAATATTTTTTACCAAAGTTTGCAAAAAATACTAGAATTCATATGTTAAATTTGAACATAAAAATAAGAAACAATTTATTTCTTTTCTATTTATGATTAGGCGAATAACCATGAAGAATATTGTGTGAATAACTTACAGAGTTTTCGAAGACTTTGCATTATTTTAATTTAAAATAAACTGAAGGCTTGCCTGACGTTGATCTAGAATTCCTATTTTTCAAACATCTAGGTGCCATCAAATGTAGGGATTGTTGACAAAAGTTGCAAGTGAAAGCAAAAAGAGTCACAGTTCTCCAAGCAATAATGAAAGAGCAATGACTATTAGAGAAATTGTTGAAGAATCAAGAATTAGCAGTGAAACAAAGTGTAAAAAAAGGCGGAAAACTTGCACAATCTTCTTTTCAAATATTTGAAACTAGTTTGGCTTTATCCTCAAGTGAAAAAAATGAAAAGAAACCGAAGTTGCAAAACTGATTACGGTCAACTATAAATTGTCGAAGATGACAAAGAGGTTCAATTGGTAAAATACAAAATTCCATTGCAAACAAGAAGCAACCAAGAAGCTATCAACGAGGAAATTGAAACTCCGCTACCTGATTGGGTCACAGTGCTTTGAATGAAAATCAGAAAAAATAAAAATAAAAATTACCAATGAATTTTCTATTTTCAATGATCATTTTTCCACTTTTAAAGTTGCAAACTATAACAGAG
The DNA here is from genome assembly GCA_034641835.2 of Pinus albicaulis. Lineage (NCBI taxonomy): Eukaryota > Viridiplantae > Streptophyta > Pinopsida > Pinales > Pinaceae > Pinus > Pinus albicaulis. The sequence continues at coordinate 1,436,705,927 of CM076580.1, forward strand.
AGTAAAATATTGAAAATTGAAAAATTAAGGATGCATTAAAAAAGTTATTGATACAACAAAGGTGAATCTTTATAGGGCTGGAATTGCAACCACATATGTCTTGAAATTGCATGAAGCTACCAGGAATGTACTTGTAGTGTCTATTGAGAAACAAAAAGTAGAGAACTTGGTATTGAAAGAAACAATATAAATGCTGGAAAATTCTTTAAATCTGGGTCCTTTGTTAATGACTTCAATCACAATACAAACTCAACAACTTGCGATTCCCACAGTTAGCACATCTCATGGATGTATTGGAGCTTTGCAATTGGTTAATACATTCAAATGTCATATTGTCAGTAACATATGCCAGAGATTCGAAATCATTGAACATGCATGGTAGGTGATTTCTATAATGCTATGTTTAGCACAAGAAATCAAACCATTTACCAATTTGGTGAGAAGTAATATTAGCGAAGACACGCATTTCATTAACAATGAATTACTTGATTTTAGTCAAAGGCTTGAATTGGTGTATGATTTGGGAAGGAAAAAAAAAATAACTTCCAAATGCTAATCGAATGAGGAAAATCAAAGCTGGATGGACCAGAAAAACTAGTATACTAGAAAACATTATTTCTGAATGTCAGAGTATAGAGAAAAGGATAAGTGACGTGTTTCTAAAGGTGATACATATTGTTCGAGATCTAGATAACCCATGCATTATATGAAATTATAAATTTATTACAAAATATATGCTAACATTTGAATTGGATAAGAGAAAATAGTCAATGACAGAAAAAATTGATGTTATAACTAATTTTACTCCATAAGAAATTGAAAAATGGTTGGGTATATTTTTCAGTATTAATGATAGGAAATTTGTGCTAACTCGTCAGTTACAAGATAAGGCGATGTAGATCGAAAATAAATTATTCAATCAAAATTAAAGGCTACATATTACAATGGGATCAATGAAAGAATTCATTCAAGGTAAGTTGAATACATTGGTTCAAGATGCCATGCATTCAGAAGGCACTTGATAGTGAAACAATTAGCCTATATGCTTTCACAAATTGTAAATGTCCTTAAATATTTGGATATCTATTTTCTGTTTACCAGTATTCAATCATCGTGACTTGTTAATTTTACTAATGTTACATAGTATACTTGTTGAATGCAGTTCCTTGTTTTCTTTTGGAGTTCTCTCATTGCATATTACGATTCACACATTTACTTTTGCTCGATGCAGAAGTTGGTAATTAAAGAGAATATGCTAGAATAACATAGTGATTGAGACAATGAATTGAGCCATTGAGAATTTTCATTACTGATAGAAGTGATTCACGCTAAGAATCAAAATTCTTAATGCTTAGTGTCTGATCTTTTATGTATTTATATTATGTTTATTTATTTCAATCATAACTATGATGATTGAAATTCGAAACTCAATATTGTTCTTATTACTGTAATTTTATTTATTTATGTTACAAACTTATGCTTTAAGAATTTGTATTATGCCATTGATACATATATGCCAATAACATGAAACATGGGAATAATTCATTTTGTGATGAAACATAGGTAATGTTCATTGTCATCATATTTTTAAATTTGTTCGGAGCACAGTACTCTAGGAAAGGCTTTTATTACATTTTCTTCCTGTCTATCTATTGTACATAATGGAAGTTTTTTGTTGTATTTCGAAATGAGAGTGATATATCAATTTTACACAATTCTGATTTCAATTGGTCTTGTGTTGCACTATGTAACCTTTAATGAATTAATTATGGGAGGATATTTCTACAAACAATTTTCCTTGTATGGGAATATTTCAATATTTGGAGTACAAAGATCCACACGATGAAAGCTTGAAAGCTTTCTCTGCAAAATGGACTTAATCCGCAACTCCACGAATATGCCTATTTACAAAAAGATAATCATAAACAAGGCTCAATCCTGTTTGTGCTACACCCATGGCGAGCACTCATGGAAACAAATGAGTTGTTGTAGGTGGGTGTGTAGTCATCCTCAACGATCAAAAAATTGATTGACCCTCAAGTTATCCTCCAAGAAAAAATGCACAACCAATAACTACAAATAAACAACCACAAATAACTTTTTTCTTCCTATTGTGACTAAATGAACCAACCTCAACAGAACATGGATGACTTCAGGGAACAAATGTTATTCATTCCTCCCTAGTTCAATGTAGTTGGAAGGAAATTTGGAACCTAGGAATACAATCTTGCCAATGCTCCCCAAGGAAAAAATGCTTCAAATAATAACTTCAACCCCCCCAAAATTGCAAAGAAATAATTAAAAAATATTCCCTCTCTTTTTTTCAAGCCCGGGGACTCAAGGAGCGCCTACTATACCTTTTCTTGAAAGGAATATGCAATTCACGCTTTCCTAGTGATTAGGTGAATATTCCATATTCATTAGGGAATTATGTAGTATTTATTGTTTCACACTGATTTGTTTGCAATATGAACTATTACTTTTTAATTTTGTATTAATTAGCGGTATTTAGTTTTTAGTATTTATCACTATTATTGTATGTATGTGTGCTCTCCGTAGGCTTGATTTGATCCTATGTGTGGGGCTCATTGTGCCGAGAGATATATTATGTGGAATTTTTTATTTTGCAGAGTCTCCGCACAATGGATCTCTCCACATAGTTATACTCCTGCCACCCAAATCATTTGCATTAAGATATCCTCCCACCACTTTATCTTTAGTTTATGATTTTTCTTAATAATATATGATTTTTTCCTTGGTATTTCTAACTTATAGTCCTTTCCCCAATTATTAATAAACTATAATTAAAATTGTTTGAAGAGGGTTGAATCTGTTTTGTTTTTACACTTTAATAACATATATAACCGAAACCTACTTTTCTCTATATATATATATTTTTAATACATAATAAATCAAATCTATTTTTCTTTATATTTATTTTGAAAATATTAGTAGTTAAAATCTTATAAATTTTAATAGCCTAACTTTAGCACTACATTATTATTTTGCATTCAAGATAAGTCATAATCATGGATCAATCTCGGAATTAAAGGTTCAATTTCATTAATTGAAGCACTCTGTGTATTGATTCTTGGAAATGTGTTCGAGGCCCCACAGACTTGATGTGATAATAGTTTCAATTGCAGGGCCCATTGTGCATAAACTTTCATTGTGCGGAGTTACTCCACAAATCCACATAATGAAATCCTACGCACAACACATTTCGTTAACTCATTGTGCGAAGAGTTATTTTATTATCACTGTGTGGAGAGTTATTTTATTTTATTAACACACTTGAACACACTTTAGTTATGGAAACATAATGCCACTTGTATAATAATTAAACAATCTCTTAAAAAATCGAATATTAATTGAAACATATAACTCTTCTTTACATTATATATTAATTTATCTAAACAAACCTTACAAAAAAACCATTTCATTTGAGGAAAGAAAAAACTAAATCAATTTATAGTCCCACATAAGTGATAAGTATTTATTACTACTGACGATATGCACATGATCTTAATTATAGGTTAATTACAAGAAATCTCATTTTTATGAAATTGTTTTATATTTTCAACGATGTGTTGCACTTGAAAAAAAAAACTAGAGACTCTTTATTTTAAAAGATATGAAGAGATTGATCTCATGTGTATGAATGATTGAGATTGCAGTTAATATGCTAAATTTAATCAAATAATTTAAGCTTGAAACATTTAAATATTATTAACAAAATTTCTAAATAGATGTTATAGTTTGTTGTGCATTTGATCATTAACGTGGGGTCCACATTTCATCCTTATTCAAGAATATTCTTTCACTTCCACATAGCTTTCATCACATAGCTAGTCGTTTTGTCCTTTATTCATCATTAAATCCACTCTTCTTTCGAATCGAGAATGCATTTCACATTTGAAATTTGTTGTTATTGGTGCCTCTGTACATGCACAACGTAAGCCACCTTCACAGATCTTCTTCCACTTCTGGACAATTAGTCACTGTTTTTCCTCTTATTCATAATTATTATCTCTTTGATTTAAAATAAATTAAAATGAAACTATTTTTCCTAAAATATAACAACTTGTTAAAAACAAATAAAATTAAAGTTTTTCTTTACTAAAATAATAACAATAATTCGTAATACAATGTCGAAGGAACTCATTGTGTGGAGGTGCAGAGCATGTGGACTTCTTCGCACAATGAGCCATCATCTGTATTTACCTTACAAAAAAATTTCAAACTAATTGCAATCATGGTAATCATCTAAGAAACTACCGAATACCAATCGTAAATTGGTAAAGGTGAATCGTTAATGTGGGGTTCACATTTCATTCTTATTATTCCACATTTGTAATATGTCATTTTTACCGACTCTACAAATGCACAACGAAATGCATCTTCCAACATCTTATTTCAGTTTCACAAAGCTTCGTTCGCACAACTAGTTATTTTGTCATTTATTCGATTTCATTCTATGCACTTCCACACTCTGTAGAATCTACTAATAATAAAATAAACACACACAACCATCTTCGTCGTGGCTACGCCAATGAAGCATGTGCGAAGAACAAATTCTTGTGCCGAGAGCTTACACTGTGCAGAAATATTAATCAATTAATTAGCTGTAGAGGTAGGGACTATTCCATTGCATAATTTAAACCTTTGCATTTTCACATAAAGGCCATATGCGAAGATAAGAAAAGACCACATGAATTCTTTGTATAATAAAACTTTGGACTCCACTTCGGCACTCTGCACTAGAATTGTATTGACATTAGAATATTAGCGAAAAAATATGAACATTAGACTTCTAATAAGTGTCAACATCATACATGTTGCAGTTTCAAATTTTAATCAACCTTCCCATTCTATTGATTAATATTTATAATGCCTTCAATTTATACATTAATATTAATATTTTAATTCTTTCAAAATCATAACAAAAGCTTTAAAATTTTGCATTTTGTATTAATTTGAAAATACACATTAATATTTCATTGCTTTGAAAATCATGATTTTTTCATTTAATGTTTTAATGCTTTGAAATAATGCAAAGTTGTATAACACCGTGAAGTGATTACCAATTTTTTTCTTATATATTGAATTAGGTTGCAAATCAAACTTGTTGACAAGATGAATGAAATTTCTTAGTTCAAAATACAAAAATAAAAGTTAAGTACCTTTACAATAAATATCAAATTTTCTAAAGGGGACTAAGAAATTTATAGAGAATTTCTTGTGTGAACAGGAAATATATGAAGCTACCTATAAATTGAAAGTTCCACTCAATCAAAGCTCCGCACAAGGTTTATTAAAACAATAAATATACACATTTTTTTTGCGAAACTCGCTATTAAGAAAAAACATGTGCAGAAACCAAATGCATATGACATGAATGGATGTATGGAAATAAAAATGTAGAAGTACATACCTCCCTCCTAAATGATTAATGAAGTAAGTGTGTAATTAGGGAAGGTCTATTAATTCAATTAATAATAATTTCAAATGTCAATTGATAATCAAAGGGTGTTATTGAGTACGAAAGTAATTGTGTCATGGAGGGGGTTGTGTGTGAACAGGCTATGTAGAGAAAAGATTTCCATATCATATATCATATGAATTTTTACGGAGGATGGGGTATGTGCAGGAGAACAGGGGGTATTATTGTATTTCGTTATGCAGAGATTTTCCTGTGTGTAGTACATAGTATGTGTGGGAGAGTAGTTGCATAGAGATTTGATTGTAAAGATATGAATATTTGCAGAATACCGAGTATGTGTAGGAGAACATATGATTAATATTGTTAATTTCCATTGTGCAAGGTGGTGCATAGGGTATTGTTAAACTATTAATGTTAATATGTGGGGATTTTTGACATAATGGATTTCCTGCGAAACACGACACATATGCATTTGTATTATATTGAAACCATATGTGTTTTCTATTTACAATAAATAATCTGGAAAATGGTGTATGTACGGGAGAACAAAATTTTTTGCAAGTGCTCTGACAATGTGTTATTTCCTTGAGCATTAGTGTTAAAATTGAATGCTAATGTTTTCATAGGACACAATATGTGCAGGATATTTCACTGTGCGAAGCTTTTATTATTCTTGGATTTTATATTGGAAACTTTATTCGACATGGATGGGATTAGGAAAATTAATTTTTGGGAGAATGGGGCATGTATAGGGAAGTTAATGTTAGGATATTAATGTTAATTTGTTATTATTATTATGTTTCATTGTGCAAATCTTTGACTGTGCAGAAGACGGGGTATGTTTTCCGATTTTCCAAAAAAATCTCCACTTAATATTTCGTTGTGTGGAGATACTTTTATAAATTTCATGTTATGCAACCATCTCAAAAAACAATAGAAATAATAGATCAACAACTTCAAAAATTTCCTCTTCGAGGAGGAAACCTCATTTACATTAAACAAATGAACAATTATTTGATGATTCAAATGACAAAATCTCCTTTCTATATATAGGAGTCTAAGGGTTCACAATATAATCAAAGCCGACACAACAATAATAATGCAAGGGCACAAAAATAATAGTAATGGGTTTCTATGGGGCACAATAATAATAATATGGGGACTACATGGGCACAACAATAACAATAAAGGGGATACACTAACAATAGCAATAAGGGGCTACACTACTATTATAGGTATTTAGCATGCCTCTATCCTTCAAACAAGTTTTGTCCTCAACGCTTTAGTAGTTCTAGATGATTTTGTATAAAATTCTCATCCGCCCATGTATAATCTTCACAGGGTAAGTTCTTCCATTTGATGAGATACTATGAAATTGATCGATTGCGTAACTACGAGGTTCTTGTTTTTGTGACTGCTTCCAGTTCCAATATGATTTTTCCTTCCTCATCAAGTTCTGGAAATATTGTTTTAATTGGGAGCTTGTCACCTATAACCTTCTTTAAACATGAAACATGGAAAAATGGGTGACCTCGAGAATATGCAGGAAGCTCTAATTTTTATGCCATAGCACCAATATTTTGCAACAACTTGTAAGGGCCATAGTACTTTGGTGACAATTTATTATCCTTGTTAGCTTACTTGAGGGACATTTGTTTATATGGTTGTAGTTGTAAAAATACCTAGTTTCCTACATCAAAACTTCTTTCACTGTGATGTTGATATGCTTATTGTTTCATTTGATTCTGCGCAAAAGTGAAGTTATCCTTGAACATTTGGAGAACTTGTTTTGATGCTCGATGCGATCTTACACTGCTTTAACCTTAGATTTTTATCTTAAAGATGATGTGATGGATGGTGGATGATATCCATAAATTACCATAAATGGGGTCATTTTTTCTACAATATGGAATGAAGTGTTATACCACCATTTAGTGAGAGGTAACCACTTGACCCATTATGTTTCTTTATTGGATACAAAGCAATAAGTATATCCTTCCAAACATTTGTTAACTATCTCAGTTTTCCCATCATATCTAGGATGATAAGATGAGCTATGAGCTAATTGAGTACCCAGATAAGAAAATAATTTTGTCCCAAAATTTCCAGTGAAAAAGGGATCTCTACTGCTTATAAAAATATTTGGGTTTCCATGTAGCTTTTGAATTGTTTCCATAAATGCAGTCGCAAATGTATTGTCTTTAAATAGATGAAATAATGCACAAAAATGAGCATACTTGGTAAGTCTATCAACTACCACCATGATGAAACTCTTTCCTTCGAACTTGGGTAAATCTGTGATAAAATCCATTGAAACTTCCTCCCAATGTTGACTTGGAATGGATAAAGGTTGTAACAGACCCGAAGTCTTAATTGTCTCCACTTTATTATGTTCTCAAAGTAAACATTCTACCACAAACTTTTGAATATCATATTTAAGGCCATCCCAAAAAAATTCCTTCTCGATCATGTGGTAAGCTTTTAAAAATCCTAAGTGCCTCCTAGGGGAGAGGTGTGCAATTCCAAAAGAATATTTTGTTTGAGTTGGGAATTATTACAACTATATAAGTGGTTTTTGTACCATAATGAATATTTTTTCTAGCTAAATGTATCATATGTACTGGGATATTGCTGCAAATTTTGAATGAGTGTTCACACTTCTTCTTCATTATTCCATTCATCCCTTGCTTCAGTTATCCAATATGGTTGGATAATAGAAATTTCATAAAGAAATGCTTCCACATCCTAATCCTTTCTTGAGAGTGAAACTGCAACAAAATTTTGCTTCCCTTTTTTGTAGATGATTTTAAATTCATGACCCAACAACTTCGTGACCCATTTTTGTTGCTATTCTAAAGATAATATTTGCTCCAAAAGGTATTTAAGACTATCATGATCTATTTTTACCTTGAATTTTCTTCCCATTAAGTAATGTTGCCATTTCTTTAATTCATGTAGTATTTCCATCATTTCCTTCTCATAAAAAGGTTTGTGTAAATACTTTCCTTTGATTGGATTACTTTCAAAATAAACGTGTCTTCCTTCTTGCATTAAAACAACACTAATTCCATTTCCCAAGGCATCACATTCCATAATAAAGGTTTTTGTGAAGTCTAGCGTAGCTAAGATTGGTGCTTGGCACATTGCCTCTTTAAGATGTTCAAAGGCCTTAATTTCTTTTGGAGACCAAAATGCATATTTCTTCAGTAATATTGTTAGAGGTATTTTTATTCTCCCATAAATATTAACAATCTTGCACTAATACCCTGTCAACCCGAGAAATCCTCGAAGATGTTTTATGGTTGTTAGTATTTTCCATTCCTTAATGGATTCAATTTTGTTAGGGTCCTTCCAACATGTTGATTAACATGGTCCTTCCAAGATTTTCTGTAGATTAGTATATCATCAAAAAATACTAAAACAAATTTTCTAAGGAAGCATTTGAAAATGGAATTCATCAAACCTTGAAATGCAGAAGGTGAATTTGTAAGGCCAAAAGGCATGACCAGAAATTCATATTGACCCTCATGAGTTGTAAATGTTGTTTTCAAAATGTCTCCAGTCTTCATTCTAATTTGATGAAATCCTGAACAAAGATCCAACTTGGTGAAGTAAATTTCTCCATGTAATTCATCCAACAACTCATCAATCACAAGAATGATAAATTTATATTTAATAATGAGCTTATTGAGATCCCTATAATTCAGACACATGCGCCATGATCCATACTTCTTAGGCACCAATACTACTAGAGCATATAAAGAAATTTGAATAGGTTGAATTATACCAACCTCTAGCAATTCTACAACCATGCATTCTATTTCACTCTTTTGGGCATAAAGGTATCTATAATACCTGATGTTTGGAGGAAAAATTCCTAGAATAAAATGAATATCATGATCATGATCATGAATAGGTGAGAGTCCTTCAGGAGTCTCAAATACCTTGGAACAATTATCCAATATTTTTTGGAGATATAGAGAAATAGATGATTTCTATGTTTGAACCTCTAGTGAGCATAATTGTGCAATCACGCCCCATTTTTATTTATTTAGAATATTTTTCATGCCATTAGAGCTTATTATATTTCATCATTTCCCTATGATACCCCTTAATTCAAATTCCTTTCCTTCCCAAACAAATTCTAGAAAAGTTCTTGAAAATTAAACGCTATTGTACCTAAATAATATAACCATTGGACTCCTAGTACAACATCATCACCACCCATTGGAATGGAAAGAATTAGAATATTCAATACATATTCATCCATGGTTAACTTGATATTATGTCACTTTCTAGAGAAATTTATAGTTCCTCCATTTGAAACCATCACTTGAGACTCTGGTGCTAGATATAGGAATCAATTCAATTCCTGGCTATCTTAAAATGAATAAAATTATGGGTACTACCTGAATACATCAACATTGTTACTTTTTTATTCTTGATATGTAATTATATATTAAGAGTTTTAGAATGGTAATTCCTGCCAATGCATTACAAGATATGTTCTGATTCATTTCTTCTTTCTCTAGGGTCGATTCCTGGTGTAAATCCTCTTCTTTTGACGTTTCTTGTTCCTTTTCTTCCTCCTCTTCACAATCTATGTAAGATAATTTATTCTCAACACACTTATGACATTTAGTGTGTTTTCTATCACAACTTTATCAAAACCCTTTTGCTATTTTTTCTTCCAGTTTTTGTGGTGTCAACCTTGCAGGTTGCAGAAATCTAGGAGAAACAACACTTCCATATTTATAGTTGTGAGTAGTAGACTTCCTTGTTTCCATAATTTTTCTTTCAACTTTTCTTGCCACCCTAAATTCCTTCTCCAATGAATCAAGTTCCCAAAGGTGAACCTCATGTTGGATGTTATCCTTTAAAGTCCCTATGAAGGCATCAATCCTATGTTACCTTGGAATATCATTTACCCTTATATTCCATTTTTGGGAGTCCTTAATGTGCTCTGTCATTGAACTCTTTTGTTTGAGATTTATAAATTTGCTAAAGAAGTTGTTTCTCTTTGTATCCTTATAATATGCTATCATTTCCTCCGTAAAAATTGACCAAGTGGCAAGTGGTTTTTGAGAAAAAAAACATTGATACCATACAAACTGATTGGGTTATAAATATAAGGTCACAATGCGTACCTTTTGTGTGTGTCACATCATGGAGATAAAAATATTTCTCCATATGTAGTATCCATGTTATTGGATCCTTGCCATCAAACTTCATCATATCTATATTTGGAATTTTCTGGGTCTTAAACCCCCATATTGGAGTCCCTAAAATCATTATTCATATTCCTTTTGTCCTCATCATGATTTCCATGTATTACCTTGTCACTACTGGGAAGCCTTTCTTGTAACAACGTTTTCATCCCTTCCAACTTGATATTCATCTCATCCATGTATACGTTAAAAACATACGTGTTTCCATTTATACCATTCATGTATCCTTTTAAGCGATCCATGTCCCCTTTTAAGCCATTCATGTCATGTTTTGTTGCTCTTTGTGAGAGCGAAATTTGTTGCACTTGGTCCCTTAACTTCGATATATCATTTTGCAATTCTTCCTCTTCATGTGTCATAGTACAGATATCTTTGAAGGCATAATGGTTGTAGAATTATTTTTTTAGGAGGCATTTTAGAACCAAATACTGATATTTATGCTTCAATATTACCTTTGAATCACTTCAACTAATTTTTTAAAACAAAAATTATGGAAATCTAAAAAAAATACACACCTTTTTCTTGCTTTGTAGGTGCTCTATATTGAATCTGTTGTATCTTTGAAATTTCCAATCCTCAAGGTCTGAAATTATGTCCTATGGTATCCCTCTGAGTCTTATTTCCAACCCCACAAGTTAGACTGAGATTGAAGTCTTCAAGAAAGAGTTATGCCCGATCTCCCACGATGGCCTAATTATCGACTATTTTAGTAGAGAAAACTTGTACGAAGTGCCACGTATCACTATTTCGACCTTCGGGTCTAAAATTACTACATGAAAAACCAAATTTCATGCTATTTCAGCCCCTTTTTATAGAATTCCAATCTAATGCCTAAACCAAAAGTTATGATGATTTTCCCTAGGTCACCTGTTTGACACTGAAATTTAGAGCCTGCCAAAACCTAACTTCCTCAGATCATATCTCCAAAAATATAGCAAACCAATTTGAAATTTTTACACGAAGTTCACCACAATTTTAGGTCCATATGGTCAAAATTTGAGCTTCTGAAGCCTTGTAAAAAAATTTATAGTGAAAATTCCAAGATGACCTATTTGAAGAAGCGAAACTCTAGAATCCAAAGCTCTGATACCAAATGTTATGCAACCAACTCACAAAAAAATTGAAATAATATATCAATGATTAAAAAATATCCTCTTCGAGGAGGAAAAATGCTTTACATTAGACAAATGAATAATTATTGGATGATTAAAATGAAAAAAACTCCTTTCTATATATAGGAGTCTAAGGAGTCACAATATAATCAAAGCTGACATAACAATAATAATGTAAGGGCACAACACTAACAATACTGAGATTCTATGGGGCATAATAATAACAATATGGGGACTACATGGACACAACAATAACAATAAAGGAGATACACTAATAATAACAATAAACGGCTACACTAGTATTATAGGTACCTAACATTTTGTGATCGTATATCGTATATAGTATCAATATTTACAAAGGACAAGGTATCTATGGGAGAACATGGAATATTATTATGTTTTGTTGTGTGAAGCTTTTACCATGCGAAGTACAAACTATGTGCGGGAGAGAAGTTTTGCAAAGATTTGATTTTAGAGCTATGAATATTTATGTAGGACAGGGTATGTGTAGGAGAACATGATGATTAATAATGTTAATTTCCATTGTGCGGGGTTTCTATTGTGGGTTTGTGTGGCAGATTTAATGTGAAGTGCAACACATATGCATTTGCATTATATTGGAAGCATATGTGTTTTCTATTGATGATAAAAAAAAATTGGAAAATGAGTTATGTGCAGGAGAATAAGGGTTTCATGAGGGCTTTGACAATGTGTTTTTCCTCTTAATGGGGTATGTGTTGAACAGTTCAGTGTGCAGAGCTTTTACTGTCCTAAGATTTTATATTGGAAACTTTATTCGAGAGGGATGAAATTAACACACAATATTTTCGAGAAAACGTGGGATGCATAGGGAAATTAATGTTAAACTATTAAGGTTAAACTATTATTATTATTATTATTATTATTATTCATTATGTGAAGCTTCAACTGTGCGTAAAATGAGGTATGTATGTCGATTTACTGAATAAATGCTTACATTATTTGCAAAGGAAAACCACTCGTGATTTAATTTGATGTATGACATAGAAAACATATTAAATATAAAAATATGAATAAACACCATACATGGAAATTAAATTTTATTTTCGAATTCAGCCAAAATTTGTTGTTCTAATGTTCAAAAATTTGAAAAAGGATTGACATTGTTCATAATTGGGCTATAGAAGCTATTGTAAATGGATATACTTTATTAACAAAAAAAAAAAACTAACAACTATGTAAATTACTACATATCCTCGATATCATTTATTTCAAAACATGTAAAAAAAATTAAGCATCTAGGAACACATGGAATTGGATTTTTTCTTTATTTCTAAAGGAAGGAATTAAAATTAACTTTTGTATTTAAAATCAACTGAATTTCAACTAGTTTTTTCATTATTATTATTATTATTATTATTCTTTCTATCTACTAGTACAACCGTGTTAAGTGTCTAATACATATGTTTAATATTTATATGCTAACGTCACAATACTACTTACTAATTTTGGTTGTGCTATCTGTAGAAGCATTCGCTAGATGTTCATCATGTAATCCTTTTACCACACATGTTAGTAATGCATGTCAAACTAGTTTTTGAAAGAATTGATCCCAAATAGAATTCACGTGTGGGTTGTATGATATTGTTATGGGAGTTTCACACTGTGAGGGACTTTCATTTACAACTAAAGTGAAAAACATGTAACATTAACCCTACATTATTAGTTATATATGCGAGTACTAACAAATTTGGACAAAATACGTTATTATCATTTAATTCTTATTTATGAAGTACTTATGTGTTGTGGAATTAGAAACTCCTATTTTTCTTATTTTCATATATTTGATCTAACTCATATTTTCATAACATCAAAAATGCATACAAGCAGAGCAGATACCGTTAAAGATAATGATAACTCTTTTAAGAGGCACATTTTTATTTTATTTATTTTACTTCGATTGTATTTACATTACACAACACAATTGTCTCCACCCCCCCCCCCCCCCCCCCCCTTCATTTATTTTGGGACATATTTGTAAATTTACTAGAACTAAAAGAAAGTCTTTTTAAATTTCCAGGAAACATATGACACTTAGAGATTCTGATTCATGACAACAATTATAAGGAAAAAATTACTTTGAGAAATTGTATAAAACTTTTGTATTTTCTAAAACTAAAATCTATCTAGAATTTTTTTACATTACTAATGAGCTTGATTTATCTTATTTTGTTTTCATCAAACAAATCTTACTTAATTTCAATTACAATGTCCTTTTAAGTAGTTATTTTAGTGTAATGTTTGTGAGTAGGAAAAAGTTATCAAATTGAAATGATGTCACAGTAGACATGGGAGATAGTGTATATATAACAATGATAAGTACCATAGAGACAAATATTGCAACAAAAAAACAAAACCAATTGAAACTAGGGAAGAAATAAGCACAAATGGGTACTTCTGTGCACACTTAATTAGCTTTGTATCAAATTTTTCCCTTTTTCCCTTTTTTCCCTGTCTATGTTTTTCTATTATTTTCTCTCTTTTTTTTCTAAAAAAAACCAAAACAATTATTTCAATTCAATTTTCATGAGTAGGAAAAAATAGGTCGAGCTTACGCCATTATTGATCAAAGATATCAGTAACAATATATTTGGGAATAATTTTCATGGTGTTGTCTTGGTTGTACATATCAAACATTTTGGGACAAGAAAAATAAGTCAAAAGAAATATTCCATGCACACTTAACAAACAAAAATCATAAATGACGATAGAATTTCTTGCGCCAACATCGTCAATCGAACAACATGAGTCAAATCTTGTTGCAAACACTGAGCTTTCTATTAAAGATTTCAAAATTATTCCAAAGCATAAATACGATAGTGGTGATTATGAGAAAACTATTTGTCTAAATATTTTTAACAACGTAGAAAACATTGGTCTTATTTGTGCAAAGTATCAATTTTTTCCAAACTTGACAATTGCAAGTCTATCACATAATGACAATGCTTTTCTAGTAGGCACAATCGTAGCTATTGAAATTTTGGTAACACAAAAAATAGTGCAATATGTTCAAGAAATCAAATACAACAATGAAGAACATGATATGGCTTCAATAAGATTTGTTTTATTTGAAAGTTTTATTCTTATAGTCATTTTCCATTTTCTTGTTTTTTTCTCCCACACCAGAAAACCTAATTTTCATTGAAATGAAAACAAGCTACGTATACATTGATATGTATTTCCAAATGTTCGAGGAAAAAATATTCGTCATCTATTATATGGTTTTCTTGTATTGTTATACCACTGTTATACAAGTGTTGCATATGTAACAGGTTCAAGTACGCGATAAACTTGCTTCAACATGTGTTTCAATTCAAAGAGATTCGTAGAAAAATATCTTCCTCTTGATTTTGTTGAAAAATATAGTTAAAAAACAAGAAAGATATTTCCGTACTTCATAGTCAATGTTCATATGTGCATTGAATAAATGAAAATGATAATAGTCTAAGAAACCTGCTTTCCTTGCCAAGCAAAATTTGTGTGGTAAGCTATATCATATTGTTTAAATAGACATGGACAAAGAACAAAAAAATAAAATACATTTGATTTTATGTTGCAAATCATTTTTTTCTATATTAATTTTACAAAATTTTTAAGGATATCTACAAGATATTACCAGATATAAAAACCCATTTGAAAATGTATGCATAAGATGAAGTACTCCAATTACAACTATTAAGACTATGAACAATATTATGCTATATTGCAATGCTTGCAAGCAAGACTCTCACTTTATTTTCCTCACTTAAATTGCATAATACATGCAAGTGACAGGGCTGGAAAAATGTATTCTGAGGGGTGTTGAATTGGAAGGAGTATTACCTGCACTACGAAGAATTTTCAATGATCAATATTGTGCAAAAAACATATATTCTATTGAAATATTAATAAACTTCGAAACACATGGCACATTTACGATAGACCATCAAAAAATAGTTTTACATATACAATGACAGGTTTCTTTGTTTATGTTTTTAGGAAATTTGATAACAACACAATTCTCACTCATTGTATTTCCAAGAATCCTAATAGCTCTTTCGTTTTACTTGACATTTGCGATCTGATTTCAAATTATCAATCAATACACTATACTAATGCGAATAAGATTAAAAGTCTAATCATTAGAGAAAAGAAGATGTTTTTCTACCAATGAAAATGTTATTATGAAATTTTACAAAAACATAATCCAATCAACTATTTTTTGTTACAACTCTATGCTTTGTACTATGCTATGTCGTTTTTATTTTTTTGTTGTGTCATTTCATACATCGTTTTCTTGATTTATCAAATTTGCAAGTTGTATAACTACTCTAACAATACAAGTTGGATAGGTTTCGATTTATGGTGTCATTAATTTACAATGATGATTTTCTTGTTTACAAATCCAATATTTTTTTTCTATTTAAACAACTATTCCATACAATATTTAAACAAATATTTGAATAATTTGTTGTCATACAAAGATGAAACAAGTTTCTAGACCGATATAACTTATAAAACATATTTCATTTATACATAGATATGGAACCTAGAATAGTCTGATATGTTTCTTTGCTTTATCTTTATCAAGAATATTACAATGCATAATGTTTAGCATCTAGTGAATTTCAAAATTTATTCAACAATTAGAAAAAATTGGTAGCGCTTTCTTTACTAATTAACCATTGTTTTTTGACATTAATGCTTGTACTGATTATGTTGCCAGAATCGAGAACTGATTCATTTGTTCATGTCTTTCAATAACTCTTATGACAACACTATTACGATATCTAGTTAATCTTAGAGATGCCTAAGAATTTGTTGGAGTTATAGTATTTTATGTATAAGCATTAAAATATCTTTGTTGAGCATTAAGATATCTTGGCTGAGAATTAATATATATTCACTCCCTACATATACATCTCCTTTTGTGCCCCTGCCATTGTTTCTTTGAGACATATGTTTTGTATTAGTAAGAAATGAAAAAAATAAATAGACAAATTATAAAGAAATACCTTAAAACACTTAACAGTTTCAGAAAACGAAGCTAGTCGATTGCCTATAATCTACTAAAGGGTATATAACAAAATGAACATTGAAAAAATGCTTTTAGAGGCAACCAACATGTATATTATGTGCTAGAGGCCATAATTCATCTAAATTACAAATTGATATTTAATTTCTGAAATGAAATTTAACTATTGTCAATTTCAATGGTATCCACTAACCAATAATGATTATCAGTGTGGATATTGCTGATTTGATTGAACTTTAATCATAAAATGCTGTTGCAAAATATGTTACTTTAATTCATAAAAATTTTACTTCAATTCCAATTTGACATAGTGCAATTGACACGATCGTTTCATAATTAATCTGTTTTACACGCTTTAGAAATCAGTGTCGAGATACTATTTTATCAATATCATAAACCACATTCCATTTTCATTAACTAAAGCTATTTTTCTGATAAATAATTTTTTTTATGTAATTATTCACTAAACTAACACGTATCCAACATATTTACTATGTAAACTTGCCTTTATATCGGCCAAATTTTACTTTGCAAAAGTAATTTCAAATTCTAGATGTGAATTCACCAATTGAATGCCTTTTTCCCTTTGTCACATCATCCAAATATTAAAACAATCCTGCTCACCAAAATAAGTAAATTTAGGTAGCTGGGCATGGGATTTCAACCATTATGTCTCATTGATTTCGCACTACTGCTTACAACTACCCAGGAAAAATCTATAGTAATTATGTAATAAGATATTTTATAAACACTAATGTTATACTACACAAATAATGACTATAATATGTGATATCAAATTTGATAAATAAAAATAGATACTGTACATTAGCTTTGAAATTTTCTGCAGCCAAACTCAACACTTATGCATCAGTTCCGAGAAACAATATACAAAGGCTTTTAATGCGAAATGCAGTGGTTCACATAATCAAAGCTTGAAATATTTCTTTGCACAATGGAATACCTTCGTACTTCCACACATCTGCTTTATTTCAACAACATAACCATAAACAAAGCTTGTGCTCAATGATTCAATTTTCTTTGGATTGTGCACAACATTTACTTAATTGAATGCTAATATTTAGCAATACGAAGATACATATTATTTATAATTAAAATATTACAAGAGAAAATATGAATTATTTATTAGTAAAATATTAGAAATAAAAAATTATTTATAATTAAAATATTAGCAATAATATAGTATCGGTCAACAACAAATATGGATTATTTAATACTAAAATATTAGCAGTAATATCCTTCAATGCGAAGTGCAGAGTTACGCACAATGAAATATTCTAAGCTCCCTCAAGAATACATATAGAATGGAATAATAAGAATGAAACATGAACCCCACATTAGCACCTTTGCACAATGAGTCCCTTCTATAATATTACGAATTATTGTTATTATTTTAGTATTATCTTAAGCAATAAATAGTTTCATTCCATTTTATTTTAACTAAAACAAATAATAATAATGAACAAGATTCAATTCGGTTACCAATTATGTGGAAGAAGTTGTGTAAAAGCAAAAGAACATGTGTGAAGGTGGCTTCCGTTATGCGTGTGCAAAGGTGGTAATAACGACATATTGTAAATGAAAATAGCAATCTCGAATAAGGATGAAATGTGGACCCCACACTAACAATGAAATGTAACAAATTGTGGACCTATCTTTTTTTGCAAGCAAAATCTCTGAAAATATTATTGTGTGGAAGGAATTTCAATGTGAGAAGGTGCGCATAACGAGCTGAACTTCTGTACATTGAACTTTATTCCGTACACCAATATTCCTTCCCTACTACTTGCTCATAGGAAACTTGAAATGGAATTTTTCATGAGAGAATTATTTTATTTAAACATCATATCCATATGAAGGTGTCGACCAAGTTGTGTAGAGGTGGTTTTGCGTGAGAGTATAGATGCTCCGTACTTCTACAAAATGAGATTCTTCCACACTATATTATCTGTGTTATCAAACGAGTCAAAAAAGAATTTAATTTAGCTTCATTTTATTTTATTTTAAATTAAAACAGATAATAATTATGAATAAAAGGAAAAATGATTAGCAATTAAAATCTCGAAAAGGATGAAATGCAGAATTAGTAATGAATAAATGACAAAATGACAAGTTGTATGGATGAAACTTTGCAAAACCAAATTAAGATGTTGGAACGTGGATTTCGTTGTGCATTTGCAAAGGTAGTAATAATGAAACATTGAAAATGTGGAATAATAAGAATCAAATTCGAACCCCACATTAACAATTCGCCTTTGCACAATGATTTCCTTCTATAATATTGTGAATTATTATTATTATTTTTGTGTTATCTTTTAGAAATAAATAGTTTCATTTTATATTATTTTAACTAAAAGAGATAATAATTATGAAGAAGAGGCAAGATAATTAGAAGTTGTGAAAAATAATTTGTGTCGAAGCGGAATAATATGTGTGAAGGTGGCTTTCGTTGTGTGTTTGCGAAGGCAGCAACAATGACATACTGCAAATGCCACGCTATGAAATGCAGATAACAATGAAATTCACAACAAACACTACCTTGATCAATTAATTGGTGGTAGTGATAGGGAGATACATATTATTTATGACTAAAGTATTAGCAACAATTGTATAAGTCCAACACTTTCTTCGGTGTTTTTTCCACCTCTTTGGGCCAAAATATTATGGATTTTTGTTTCCAGAGAATCTATTCATGTTGCTTGCATTCTTCCAATCGACCCATGAGCTCTTTCTCCTGGTTCACATAAGCATCTTTGTGCCCTTCCAGAATAATCTGTTGTTGGAGAGAGGTCATCTAAGCTTCCAAATCCAACTCATTTTTTAAAATGTTGCCAAAGGATGATTGATTCCATTACTTGAGCTGGAATTTGAGAGCTTTGAGTTTCTGCTAGAATTGGAACATTTTGGAGCCCATAGACAGGGTGATGATGCGCCACAAATTGGTAAAGAATTACTTGAATCCAGGATGAGTAATCCACAATTGTTCAAAGTGGAAGGGTTTGTTGCTTGCTGCTCCAAGGTGGGACCATTGCAGTTGTATAGGCCAATGGTCAGATCCCGATGTAGGAAGAATGGTGGTGGCTTTGTTGCCACCTAGATGGATGGAGTTGTCCGAAATAACGAATATGTCAAGGTGCAAGGCGATTTGGCAGGTTCCTCCTCGACAATTATTCTAAGTGTGGGTTCTATTGGAAGTCTAGAGATCAATGAGTTGGTTGATCTGTATGAATTCCTTGAATATGTGGCTATCTTCTTCAACCTTGGAGCGCACTCTTATTTTTTCCTCCAATCTGGTGACCATGTTGAAGTATCCTCCTAATACCCATAGAGGGTATGTTCATTGAGATTTAATTCTCTCTATGGAGTCTAGGAGTTCAATATTTTGAGCTATTGGTTGGGGGAAATAAAAATTGGTGAGGTGGCCATGAATTTTGGTGCCAAGGAGATGGAAAGAGGCTTGAATGAAGTTGTGAGAAGCATGAAGGTTAGTCAGGGTAATTTGGAGAGGGTTCCAGGTAATGTCTAGGCCTCCTAAGGCACCAAGAGCATCAAAAATAGTGGTGCTACATCAATTCCAGAATCTAGATAAAATAGTGTTCAACGTGGTGCTAGATCATTTGGTTTCTTGCATGAAAAAAAATGTGGGTTTTTCTTGGGAAATTATTTTCTTGATCAGACGGTGCTTGGAGGGGATGTTGAGCCCTCTAATATTCCATGAGATGAGTTTCATTGAGAACTATGAGGGACGAAAGTGTAGAATCTGGTTAACTTGGGATATCTTCCTGATTCAACGAGCTGGCCTCCAATCATGATAAGGCATTGTAGATAAATCTGTATCTCTCTTTTTTTGGATTCTTTAATGATTTTTTTTGTGTCTAGTAAGGTGCTTCCTTGGATGCCAAGGGTTGGAATTTGTTGAGATCTAGAGAGAACTTCCTCAAGGAATTTGATCTGCTGAGTGGGAATCATGTGAAATTCTCAACTTTTGCATGCTTCCTCCATGCCTAAGATGTCGATTTTTCTGAAGTCGATGTTCTCTAGCTCTTCATCCATGGCAGAGGGTTGCTCCTGCTTAGCTTTTTTCCCTTTTTTGTATTTATTTCCATGCGAGGCTAGAGACTGATTTTATTCATGGGGAGGGTTAGCAGAGGGGTGAGAATGAGATGACTGGGGATGGTCGGCATCAAGAGGGGGATTGAAAGGCTTTACGGGAGGCTTAGGAGGTGAAGAGTTTGGGGCTTCCTGGGAGGATTGGCTAGATATAATATCAAAACTGTTTCTAGTAGAGGGGTTTGAGGCCTTGGGGACAGAAGTGGGCTTTATTGCATGCCGTTTGCGACTAGTGATGTTGGTGAAACCATATGGATCTATGTTATCCGAGGCTGAACTGGGTTTCTGGCTTTGATTCAGGGGGGAATCTCTGAAGTGGTGCCCATACTCATGACAGTTGCGACAACAAAAAGGCACATGTTCATAGTCAATAGTTTGAACCCATTCAAAATCATCACGGAGCAAACTTACCGATTCAAGGAGGGCATTGGATATGTGCATGTAAACGCAGATCCTGGCATAGGTGGTGTATCAATTGATCTTAGTTTCCTCTACAATTTAAATGAATTTTGTTACACCATTTTTTGGTCATCTAAAATATTACTATTAGATGGACCTAAGTACACCATGTAAGACCAATTTTACCCTAAGTAAAATTTCTTTCACTATGAAAAATAACTTAGTAAACTGCATTTAGTAAGTTGTTTATGGTCTAAACAGGAAACCCCATGAGGAAATATTAAATAAATCCACATTTGTTTGATTTTCCTCAAGGAATAATTAGTTAAACAACAATTTAATTAATATTCCTGGTCATATTTAATCCAAAATAGGAAAATTAATTAGATAAATTATTATTTATCTTATTATTTTCTAGGAATAATTATTTAAACCTTATTTAAACAATATTCCTTGTTAAATTTGACTAAATCATTTGTAAATAATTAAATAAATTATTATTTATTTGATTATTACTCAACCATATCCTTAAAATAATAAATAAATCATTTATTTATTTATTATTTACAAATAAAGGGATTTGACCCAAGTCAAATTATTTTTCCCTCCAACAAATATAATAAAATATTCCATAAAAGTTGGATCTAGATTTGGTTAATAATATTTTAATTATGCACCAATATCTAGACTAACTCAATATTTTGTTATAAATAGAAGGGTTTTTCCGTTCACTCACTAGTTTTTCTTGCTAAAAATCACTCTGGATCTATACTTTTGGTCTGACTTTGATCCACCATCATTGTCATATTTTGCTACCATTTTTCTTGTGAGCTCCCATTGAGTTCCATTTTTGTCTAGGTTTTCTACACCATTAAGAGAGAGGGATTTTAGATCTGAAGTGCTGAGGACTTACAATAACCCATCCCATTGAGGAGGACTGGTAAAATCTTTCTATGTTCTCCTCCCAGGTGTCATAAATACAAAAATTCTTTAAAACAATCTTGTCTTGTCTATTGGATGCATGGAGCAACTCTTTCTTTCATTTAGTGCTTAATGTCTTTTAATGCATAGATCTAGATTTTTGTAGCATTTACCTTGGTCAAATAATTGTAGATCTAAAGATATTGGTAGCCATATTTTCTATTAGGGTTGTTTGTTATGTGCGGCTAAAGTGAGCCTTTTTCATACACTTGCGATTAAGATTCATACTAACAACTGGCGACCCCACAAGGGTTTATGATTACGACCTCTGTCGTTTTTCAAATCCCTGCATATCTAGCTACTTCAAACCCTATGATTCTTCTTCAGCTTCTTGTTTGGATTTTCTTGATGTTGTTTTTAACCTATAAAACCCTAAAACATTGAAAATTCTAACTTCCATGTGTTTTCAGACCTATTACACAGGTGACAGGCATCAGCGGTAGCTGAGACAATAAAATTTTCTGAAACCTGCTCTCGAGAATGTGGAAGTGCAGGTTGCACTTTTTGGGCCAAAACCTGTGACCTGAACCTCCATGGCATAGAAAACAGGCCAAAACCTATGACCTTTGTAGAAAATAGGTCAGAAACTGCAACCTGGACTTTTTGCAAGAATTTTTCTAAGATTTTTCTGGGTTTGTCTGGGCCTCTGTTCAGGGTTGTATGACCCCTTTATCCACCCATTTTGGACCAATATTTGTTTTTTTTTACTCAACAAAGTGGGAACCTAGCCCTCTAGGGCTGCATTATCCTTCACCTTTTGTGGAAGAGTTTTAGTTGCTACAGGTTATCTGAATTTCAACGTGTTCAGCCATTTTTCAGATCTGATACCTTATCTTCAGATCCATTTCAGATTGGATATTTATTCATCCAAAACACCTCCTTTTAGTTTTTTTTGGGTTTTCCTCTAGCGTCCCTTCCACTTCCCTCCAGGTTATAGCCTTTCGCCACCTCATTTACAATGATTTTTCCTCTAATTTTTTGTTGTTTTTCTGCACCTATTTCCAATAGACCTGACCTTTAGATCTCTGTCCCTCCCGACCTTAGATCTATTGGCTATTTTGGTGTGTTTTGACTAGATTTTTTCCCACCTACAGACTAGTTGTTGAGAGGCCCGCCTCCTTGGGTTTAGATTAATGCATAATTAGCTATTTATTTTCTGTTATTTCAGTTTCATATACTATTATCTGCAGGTTTATTTACAATTATACAACACACTTTTTCTTTTTCTCTACAAACGTCTGGGTTTAATAATTAAAATTTACACACTTAACACACACACCCTAAGTGAAGAAGAGCTTGGTTAACATCACCAAGCAAAGACTTTAAACATCGTAATCAGTTGATCTTGCACCTCTCTGCCCTTGTTTCGAAATTGTAATCAGTTGATACTGCACCTCCTCGCCCTTGTTGGTCTCTCTTCCATTTGAGCCGTGTTTGTGCCTTCACCATTGTACCACCAAGGCGTTTATCCTGGAGACTTCTTGGCCTTCATCCTCATTTTACAGTAGGAATACTTACTCCTCTATGAAGGATTCGAGTTAGTCCTCCACCGAGTCCACACTCTGACTCCTCTTCTGGTTCATTGGGTTCCCCTTCTGGTTCCGCCCTCGGTTCTCCCCCTGTCACCTTCACCATGTCTGGTTCAGGACCTAACATTGGTGGTAACCCTGGCCCTAATGTTGGGAATACTACTAGTGGGACCACAACAGGAACTACCCCGACTACTCTCTTGCTCCCCTATATGATAGGCCTCAATATTCCCGATTTTAACCAGTTGATCAATGACCCTATATTCCATGATGCTAGTTGACCTGCTATGCAAACCAAGCTCCCTTCTGACATCCCTAAGTTTGAAGGTCTTGATGGAGAAGATACCACAAATCATGTTCGATATTTCCACATGTGGTGTTCGTCTAACTCCATTACCGATGACTCTGTCCATCTTCGATTGTTAGAATGTACACTTATTGGTGAAGCTTCTAAGTGGTATGTTGATCAGGCCTCGGCCTCTCATATAACCTTTGCGACTCTTGCTCGAGATTTTTTGTCTTATTTCCAGCTTCCCCTTCATTATGACACTGGTACCGAAATTTTGACTTCTTTCCGTCAATCATCTGCAACCCACCTATCCAATCATGTCCAAGAATGGTAGAGAAGAAAGAACCTATGTCGAGCCCCTACCTTCGAAGACCGTGTGTACATGGAATAGTTCCTTAGATCCCTTTTGCGTGCTATAGGCAAATATGTCGCATCACATTTCCCTCAAATATGAAGAAGCCGCTCTCCAGATTGCGTTAAAATATGACCTGATCTACGCTTAGTATGGTTATGTTTATACTTTTCTACCTGATCTTCCTAGACCCGGTGGTGCCAACGCACTGGGGACATCTCATGCCACCGATGGTATCGTTGGAGGTCTTTCTCATCCAACACCTCCTGCACTTTTCCCCCTCCCAGTAGCATGTATCCAGGACATGACATGCCTCCTCATTTTTCCCAACCTCTTGTTTACCACAATGTTACCCAACTTGCTTATGATCTAAATTTGTAGCCTAGTGCTCCAGCTCCTCAAGTATTAGCACCTTCATCTCCCTTTCCTTCTCAACCCCTGAAACAGCAACCACCACCCCCTCAGGGGCAGGTGTATGCACATCAGGGCGCGACTAATCCTCCTCCTTCCAAAAAGAAGAGGAAAGGCACTCAAAGTCAATTTCCCCCCGGTAATCCTGGACCTAATCCTCAAAATGATACACCTAA
The DNA here is from genome assembly GCA_034641835.2 of Pinus albicaulis. Taxonomy (NCBI): domain Eukaryota; kingdom Viridiplantae; phylum Streptophyta; class Pinopsida; order Pinales; family Pinaceae; genus Pinus; species Pinus albicaulis. The sequence continues at coordinate 1,436,731,028 of CM076580.1, forward strand.
TACTGCTAACCAGCAATAGGGCACTCAGCCCAAGTAGGATAGGCATGTTCGCATGAAAAATATTTGTTCTTGTTGTGGTGTTTATGGTCATTACACACACGATTGTCCTCTTTTACCATAGATGAGGTAGATGTGGGAGTCTCAAGCAACATTGCGAGGATAGCAAGCCTCCCCTTCCGTCCCTCCTAATGCTGCGGCTAGTCAGCTCGCTGTGTTTACTAATCCTTTCCCTCAGCAAGGATTCGTGGCTACCCAACCCCCTGAAGGTTAGGCGGCCACTCAACCTCCTCCATCTGGTACCTTCGATTACCAGATTCTCATGATGAACTCTGACCAACCTATAACCGTAGACCTCAACCTTTAGACTTAGTCCTGTCAGTACAACAAGCCTCCTGCTACATCTATCCCCAAGCCCCATTCTTCAGGTTCTACAGACGCTCTTTTGACAAATAATGATCCTTTTCAGAGTTCTCAGCCTAAGGTAGAGGTTCATACTAAGATCCCTAAGGGACCACTATACCGAAACGCTACTTCTCGAAAAGCTGCCCATTCGTATAGTATAGTAGATGATTTGGCACAATCTCCTGCTGCCATCTCAACATTGGAACTCCTCTAGTTATGCCCTTCACAACGAGAAGCTCTACTATCTGCCATGGGTGCTGTAGATCCTTTAGATGATCGATTGATCATATTTGATGTTGACTGGTCAGAACATCCTCCTCTTCCTGCTTTTGTTGCCTTCCAAATCCCAGTCAAGATCCGGAACACCAACATTTCCCATTGTATCATTGATGAGGGGAAATCCTCCTGTGTGATGTCTGCTTCTGTTTGGAAGAAACTCATATCACCTGAGTTGGCCCCTTCCACAATCACTCTTTGAGTGTGGGATGGCCACGCCTTCCAACCCATTGGCCTATTCCGCAATTGTCCTATTACTCTTGCAGGTAAGACTGTTTGAGTTGACGTAGAAGTCATTGATACCCCCTTAGATTACAACATTCTATTGGATTGTAGCTACACCTATGCGATGTTTGCTGTACCATCTGGTTCATCGCAAGATGTCCTTTCCCCATAATGGAAAGATAGTCACCATCGACCAATTGACATATTACGAACCGAAGTCTCAAACCTCCCCTGAGTCCATCATATCTTCGGTGGCCAATAAGAAAACCGTCGACCCCTTAAGTAGTGTCTCACCTGGAGTCTACAAATACTTCTCTTTTCTTGGTACATTCCCTAGTCTTCCTCCTCCTGTCTCTGATCCCATCTCATTGAATGTTTGCATGATGCAATCATCTGAGGCTTCCCTCAAGCGGCCTGCTTCAGCTAGTTAGCAGCCTCGCCCTCAGCAGCCTACTCCTAGCCCTTCGATTCAGCCTTCTGGACCTCCTCCTCCATTCCCTTCACCTACATCTGGTATCCATGAGCCTCTCTACCCTCCTGGGATGGTTCCTCCAGGCATTAACCATCTCTAAGCCATCCCACCTGGCCATTACCCCTCCGCTCAGATACCGTTCCTAGCTCCCCCTCCTGGAGTGTTCTCGGTACCTTTCATGGCTACCCTATATATTCCCAACCTGACCCTCAAGATTCCCATATGGTACCTCAATCCCCCAGTCGCTACCTCGCATGGTTAACCTAAACCTTATCTTTCTTTTACCCTAGTTCAACTGGTCCCTATGACTTCTCCCACTACTATAGTCTCTCAACCACCTCAATAGAAACCTTCTCCTATTGCAACAGCTTCAGGTAAAAAGGGAAAACATCACAAGAGGGCATCAAAAGACAAGGTTGCTCCAACTAACCCTGCTCCTCCTCTGCCTCCAAAGCCTTGTGATTTGTGTGATGTCGTCGGTCATGCCACCCATACCTGTCCTGAGTTTCCCTGTATCAAGCCCATGGTTAATGTTGTGTTCCCTAAGTCTACGGTCCCTGAAGCCTTTGTTTCTTCCTTGACTGCAGCCAAGAACCCTAAGACTATTCACACCAACAAAACTTGCACTTTGTGTGATCTCCATGGTAATTATTCTCACCATTGTCCCCACCTTACGCATTACCACACCTCTTTAGAGGTAGTTTAGGAGTACGAGGTTGAACAGAACCAATTGACCTCTCCCATCCTTGTGTAATATGTTGCAGGTCAGCCTAAGGATTTACCTTCTCCCATTGACAATCCCCCTCCTGATGTCGAGATGATGGAGCTTGCGGCCACCATCCTCTACCTATCATCATTCATGAGACCCTCGGTGGAAAATCCCTTTGAGACTTCCCCTTCTGTTTCGCTCGACCTCCCTTTAGCGATCACCTTGGGCTCAACATTGGTGGATCCTTCATCTACTTGTTTTTCTATCACCCCTTGTAATGATGCACATGTGAACCTCCATTATCATGATGATGAGTCAGGTAGCTTCGCCGCGTCAGGTGGTCTTTCTTCCACCAGTCACCCCATCTTCTATTATTATGATGAAATTATGGAAGTATTTACCACCTCTGAATTTATCTATCCCCCCTTACATCGAACCCATGCATTCAAACCACATACACCTTGTGGCCATTACATTGACACGCAATGTGTGGGTAAGGGGACACCCATATTTGAGAGAGCAGGAGAAGAAATTATCCACAACTCTCCTAGTGTATCTGTTCATGTTGAATTTAGTACCATTATTATTCCCCATTCAGAAGAACCTCTAGAGTCCCATATCACTTTAGATCACTCTAGGGATGATAAACCTCATCATTCCTTCATCTTACATCAGCAACCTAGTCCCCTAGACATTTTTGTTGACCAACTTGTGGGTTTTATAGGAGAGCACCAGTTCATTATCTCCAAATCCTCTCTTTGGGATAGTGACACCATGTATGCCAACCCAGAAACTTAAGTCCATTTTCTTCATATATGCAGTACCAAAAGAGATTGGTAATCCTCCATTCCCTTTCTCAAGTTGCATAACCATAACGAAACCAAATGGCACACCACATCATACAAATGTGTTTAGATTCCCCTTTTCTAAATAAATTTTTGTATGACCATAACATGCTTGGGGGTAACTATGCCCTGCAACCATAAAAACCTAGCTCTCAGCCAAAAAAAAGCATAGAAAAACCCCTCCCTGCCAGGTCGCACTTTTCAAGCCCAATCCGGGGGCAAGTTGTAATTTTCTGCCCAAAACCTACTACCCAGGTTGCAGCTTTTTCCCCAAAATGTGCGACCCAACCATGAAGAGGAGTAGGGTTTGGTTCCTGAGCTCTGGGGACCTAAGCTGAACTTTAAATCCACTGAAATGAAAGAGTAGTGTTAGGCCTCTTACCTGCAACTGACGGATCTCGATTCTAACAGTTGATTTGTCTGCTACAATTGCCGCAATATTTAGGGCCTTCTCTCCTCTCTACATTGACCATAGATCCACTTGCAAATGAGTGAATTTGGAGGGAAAATGCCTTAGTAAAAGAGAAACCCCTGATTTTTCTTTCTCCTTCTGCAGCCAAACCGTAGCTCAGTTTGAAAAACCATCTGTACTGTTGGAAAGCTCTCACTGAGCCCTCAAATGGGTATATGTTAGTTTTTTTGTGATTTGATACTTCACCAGGACACATTTTTTCCAAGAAGGGTCACTTCAGCACTCCTCAAAATAAAATTTCTTCACTTGCAACACTTATACTTGGGGCACCACTTTGCCTCCATACTTGTCCATGATCGTGTTGATTTTTTTCATGAGTAACCATCTTGTACTCATGTTTTTTTGGTACCCATTGGACCTTTTCTGTGTGGCAGCATCATTGAGTCACCCTTTTTTAGAGCATCCAAGTTGAGTCATCATCGCATCCATGGAGTCTATCTCGAGTCCATTTGTATCCTGCTATAGTCCTCCATCTTTCATTGCTTGTTTCCTCTCTCGTGTCGCACATTATGGCCTTCAGTCCTACTATCCCCTATCCCCTTTTGATATTGTGTCAGTTGCTGCCATCTCATCCATGCCTTTTATGCTCTATCAAGGGAATTCGTCTGTTTGCTACTCAATACCCCCCATTTCATCATCATCCCTGGTGTCAGTCTGTCAGTTGCTCTACTACTTTCTCTCATGCCTTAGTTGAGGATCCCTTATTGCCTCACCTATGGCAGACCTCCTTCTGTTGACATCAGATCATTCATTCCATAAGACATGTCTAGAGGGAGGTAACCTTGGTTCCAGCTTCCACTCTTGTTCAGTGCCTCAGATCAAGAAAAGGGACTTTTTATTGCCCTTTGACTTGATTTTTTCTTAGCTCCATCTCCTTATAGCATGATCGAGATTCGTATAATTGATGGTTCAGTGATGCAACAAATGATACCATTGATTCTCGGGTGTGTGTGAGATGTTTTCAGACCTCATGAGGGGGATGGCCCTTCAGGCAGCCCCCCACATGCCCTAATGACCTCTTTAGTACAGCCTTCGATGCAGCTCCATAGATTTGATGATGGCAGCCTCAGCCGCTTCCAACACCTTTTTGTTTGCATCTATCAGTCATATTTTCAGAGCCGTTTCATGTTTACAGGGGCATTTGGATTATATTTGTATCTCATGTACTCAGATATTATTGTATAAGTCCTGGCTGTTATCCCAGGCATAGTATGTATGTGGGTTTCATTACCATATTTTTATCTAGCTCATGTTCATGCTAGCATGTACTATATAGTTTAATCCCTTGTTTATTGGACACATTATTCTTTGTACTTTATCTCGGCAGGCATAGTTATGCCTCCCCCGCCACCTATAGCACAATTACTCACTCATAACAGAGACTTGTCGCACCTATAAGTCTCGCCTCCTTAGGGTCTAGTCCTTTAGCGTTTTGGTCTACCTTATATTTCTCTCTCTATGACTTCCCCTTCAGTGTCTAGTGATTGAGTTCTTACAACATACATCGGTCATACGATTAGCTCCTAATGCTCGCACGTTGGGGGGAAATCTGTTACACCATTTTTTGGTCATCTAACCTGTTACTATTAGATGGAACTAAGTACACCATGTAAGACCAATTTTACCCTAAGTAAAATTTATTTCACTCTGAAAAATAACTTAGTAAACCACATTTATAAAGTTGTTTATGGTCTAAACAGGAAACCCCATGGGGAAATATAAAATAAATCCACATTTGTTTGATTTCCTCAAGGAATAATTAGTTAAACAACAGTTTAATTAATATTCCTCGTCATATTTAACCCAAAACAGGAAAATTAATTAGATAAATTGTTATTTATCTTATTATTTCCTAGGAATAATTATTTAAACCTTATTTAAACAATATTCCTTGTTAAATTTGACTAAATCATTCATAAATAGTTAAATAAATCATTATTCATTTGATTATTATTATTATTATTTTCTAAATAAGACTAATTCTATTAAGAAAAAACATATAATACAATCAGAGCTTGCCAATAGGCGAAGCAGAAAACCAGGGGAGCCAGAAATGATACACTATCAACCTTGATCCCATATAGCAACCATGGAATAAGCTAAAAGAGAACAAGGGTAACAGAAGATGTAGAGCGAGAGAAAGGGATCTACCCAGAGTGGGAAGAATCTTCCAATCGACATTTTTTCCCTTTCTTCTTACTGACTTTGACCCAACCATTGTGACTTGGCTGGGCGGGAACCAATTGTAAACTATTCTGTGCTGAAGGAGGAGGTTCCTTATTTGAATCAAAGGAAGAAGACTCATGCAAGAGTTTTTGGGGAGTCAGAGGTGCAAATGGATCCTCAGGGTTGGCCGTGGGCAGGTCCTTTGGGGGCTCAATAGTCTCCCCTTTCGCTTCCATTTCCTCCTCATCCGAGCTAAAGGAGTCTATGTCATCCATGGGAGGTGGATCACATGGTTTAAAACTCTTGGATTTGGAATTGCAATTAATATTCTTATTTTTGTTGAGAAACGTGGCACATGTGTTCTGGAGATTCCCCTTCTAATGGCAATGGCAACATTGGAAGGCAATGTTCTCATAGTCTAAATTTTGTGTCCAGTGGAAATCCCCAATTTTGAGGTTGATATCATCAAGCAGTCCTTTGCTTATGTCTATTTCTGCGCAAATTCTGCCAAAGGTATAGGTACCTTTCTCCCCTTTAGAAGTATCTGTAGCCAGATAGCGGCCCAATGTGTTCCCAATCCCTTGGAAGACTGAGAAGTGCCATAAATGTGCCAGAAGGTTCGGGAGACTGACCCAAATGGGGAGCTTGGTGATGACTGCAGAGGTGGGGTCAAAATCTGGGAACCAAGGGGTGAGAAAAATCCCCGCTGTTCCCCAAAACCATGGGCCTCCTATTAAGGCTTTCTAATAATCTTCGTTGAAAGCAAACGCTACAATGAATAAACCCTTTGATCAAAGGAAGACTTTGCAGTTTTTTGTCTAGTTGGAGTGGATCCATTGGTATAGATCTGTTGTTTGAGACCATAGTCTGTTAAACCTGTAAATGATGGTGGTTTTTGCATATGTCTAGAATTGATCATCCAGTGATGGATGGGAGATTTCAACAGAGGGGACTTCCTCCATCTTATCCACTAGGAAAGGCTTGGGAGCCTCTGTTGGCTGGGCGGTTCTCTTGGGTTGCTAAGCATGGACCGCATCTTTGTAGGAGAAATTAGGAGTAGAGGATGGCTGCCCAAATTCCCCTCCTCTCAGGCATAGGGTAAGCACAACCGAAGCATCTTTATCAATGTTGTAGAAGGAAAAGGAAAAGGGGGCTTCAAGTTGTATACCTTTATAAAGCAGTCTTTGAAGCACCAAGGGAATCCCCAACCTCCATTCGAGATTGATTGAGAGATCTTGCACCATATCCTTAGCTTGCACCCAGTGCATCATGGTTCTTCCAGATGGAGGCGATATCTGGATCTAGTAAGAAGAAGGGTAATAATCTGAAAGCCCCTTCCAACCGATGCAGATCTGTGTCTGTGCCATGCGCGAAGCTTTTATTCCTAGATCCGTGAAGCCTATATGGGATTTTTCAATGGGCCTCGATGCCTTGGTGCCCCGTGCTTGAAGATTCACAGAGAATTGTGGTTGCAAGTCCTCGATGGTTGAGTGTTTGGATTTTCTACCTGTGTCGATAACCTCGTTCCTTTGCGCTAATATGTCGAGTGGGAGGGGATCGCCTTCTTTCTAGATCCGGTTCCCGACATTATTGATTCTAGGGGTAGCAGCTTGGGCCACAGCCAAGGCTGCATTTGATTTTGCAGCGAGGCTCGTATTTTCTGTTGCACCCAAACCCACCGTGTCGTAGGCGGCCATGGAGAGGCTTCGAGCAGGGAGCCTGAGCAAGGCTCCACAGGGCACCACAACAATGTTCTTCTTTGGAGTATTGAGAACCCCTGTATCATCGCCAACCACAACATCCTCGCGGTCGAAGGTGAAAACGGCAGGGACAGGTAGTGCAGGAGTTGAATCTATGTTTTCGTTGTCGGCAGATGCAACAGAGCCGAGCATAACCCTAGCGGCGACCATTTTTTAGTCCTGATTCTCTTCACTATAAAATTAAAATTCTCTTCATTTGATTATTACTCAGCCACATCCTTAAAATAATAAATAAATCATTTATTTATTTATTATTTACAAATAAAGGGATTTGACCCAAGTCAAATTCTTTTTGCCTCCAACAAATATAATAAAATATTCCATAAAAGTTGGATCTAGATTTGGTTAATAATATTTTAATTATGCACCAATATCTAGAATAACTCAATATTTTGTTATAAATAGAAGGGTTTTTCCATTCACTCACTACCTTTTGTTGCCTAAAGATCACTCTGTATCTATACTTTTGGTCTAACTTTGATCCACCATCATTGTCATATTTTGCTACCATTTTTCTTGTGAGCTCCCTTTGAGTTCCATTTTTGTCTAGGTTTTCTACACCATCAAGAGAGAGGGATTTTAGATTTGAAGTGCTCAGAACTTACAATGACCCATCCCATTGAGGAGGACTGGTAACATATTTCTATGTTCTCCTCCGAGGTGTCTTAAATAAAAAAATTCTTTAAAACAATCTTGTCTTGTCTATTGGATGCATGGAGAAACTCTTGCTTTTATTTACTGCTTAATGTATTTTAATGCATAGATCTATATTTTTGCAGCATTTATCTTGGTCAACTAACTGCAGATCTAAAGATATTGGCATCCATCTTTGTTGCTAGGGCTGTTTGTTATGCGTAGCTAAAGTGAGCCTTTTTCGTACACTTGCGATTAAGATTCATACTAACAAATTCTCCTAGATGATTTACAATATATTTTGGAGATAGATTATGAAAATAGTCATGATGGAGGGAGTGCAGTATAATCCAGACTGGTGCCCAACTAAAGTCCTCTTTGTTAGGATTGAGTCTTTCCAACCATTTTCTGAGGAAAAGTCCAACAGATTTGAAGAAGTATGGTTCCCCATCCATGATTCTATTTTTGTCCTCTAGGCATGTGAAGATGATGTTTAAAAAGCCTTTCGAGCCTATTTGGAGAGTGATTTGGCCGTTTGGCTTCCATTTTGAGGTGATCTAGCTCAGAACAGCTTTCTTTGTGGGCCAGAAGCTAATGAATTTGCCGATGAGCCCATGGTCCTTCATGTATTGTATTCTAATTTTGATGCACTGTGCTGGAAGGTAGATCTTGGGTCTTTTATCCACTTTAGGTATGCATGTAGACGAGGATGCTTTCCTCTGAGTGTTTTTTTCTGTTTGCGAGTTTGTTAGGGGGTTTTGCATCCCTGAGAGGTTGGCTTACACGTCCGACTTATTTTGAGGAGTGGAGTTAGATCTCGTTGTCTCTTTGTTTGTAGGTGAGTGATATGTTGGGGGGGGGGGGTGTGCGAGAAGCCTCTACCCCCCTATCGTGAACCTCCATGTCTGAAAACCTCTGCACCATGAAAAATCTAGGATCGTTGCCGTAGAGATGGGTGGAAAGAGCCCCAGATGGCTCCTGTCTCTGGATCGATGGAAAACACTAGGCCGCCATGGGCAACAAATCCATCATCCAATAATTCTTAACACTTGCTTAAGTGTTATTGCAAATAACAAATATGCATTATTTAATACTAAAATATCATTATTTATGACTAAAACATTAGCAACAATTTTATAAGTCTAACACCTGCTTCAGTGTTATTGTGAATAATAAATATGCATTATTTAATACTAAAATATTAGCAATAAAATCCTTTAGTACCAAGTATGACTATCTGCACATTGAAAGCTTCCTCTGCATATATGCCTATTTTGAAACATATTTAGAAATACAAACATATACATTATTTACATTTAAATTATTATCAATAATATAAGCATAAGCCTTCAATGCGAAGTGAGGGCATCCACACAATCAAGGCTTCAAAAATTTATTTGTACAATGATTCAATTATATATCAATAGTACACATTATTACAACTAAAATAGTATCAATAATATAAGCATAGAGATACTTAAATATTATCAATGAAAGCCTTCAATCTGAAATGCAAAGATCCGTAGAATGAAAGCCTGAAAGATTCCTCACAAAATGAACCTTCTCCGCACTTCTGCATGAGTATTATTTACAATTAAAATATTATCAATAATATAAGCATAAATAATGTTACTATCCACACAATGAAATTTTTAAAGCTTCTTCCTTACAGTGATCATCATCCACACCTCTGCATCTCTTATAAACAAAGCTTTTTCTCAATGAAAAGTGGTTTTATAGAAAAATTTGTGTGCACCGTGCACAACTTTTACTCAATTGAATATTAATATGCATTATTTATAACTAAAATATGAGCAATAATTTCAGAAATTAGTGAAAAGTGTGGAGATATGCACAAATAACACTTCCATACAAGATCCTAAAAAAAAAAAAAATCAAACTATTCGAAAATATGAAAATAAACATTATTTAAAATTAAAATATTAGCAATAACTTCTTATACGTCAATCACTTACTAAAACAACTACTTGCTATGGGGGATTCTATCCCAGAGCGTGTGTGGAGGAAGCATGTCCATATATAGCATGCGCTGAGGAAGATGTGCAGACGTGAACAATCATGGGTTGAGATAGAAATGTGGATGAAATGGAGGCCCCAATTAATTAGTTATAGAGACAAGGAGACACACATTATTTATTGCTAAAATATTAGCAACAATATTATATAAGTCCAAAGTTTGATTTGATGTTATTGCAAACAACAAATATGCATTGCTTAATACTTAAATATTAGCAATAAAATCCTTTAGTGCCAAGTGTGGTGATCCACACATTGAAAGCTTCCTCAATGGAAATCCTCAATGAGAAATTAAAAAATCCACACAATGAAGGCTTCAAAGGTGCCTTCGTACAATGAATCAATTAAATAACAACAATATGCATTATTTGCAACTAAAATATTATCAATAATATAAGCATAGTTTGAGACAGAAATGTGTATGAAATCTACACTCCCAACCACAACCCCTTTCAATATTAATGTAGTTTTGTACCACACAACTTTTACTCAATTTACCACTGATATGAAATATTTATATCTAAAATATGAACAATATTATTACAAGTTAGTGCAAAGTGTGAAGATCCACACAAAGAGGACACAAATCATTATTTACAATTAAAATATTAGCAGTAACTTCATATACGTCAATTGCTTACTAAAATAGCTACTCACTTTGGTGGAGTCTAGCATAGAGCGCGTGAATAAGACAAAAATGTGGGCGAAATGTGGACCCCACTTAATTAGATGTAGAGATAAGGAGATACACATTATTTATCGCTAGAATATTAACATCAATATCGTATAAGTCGAACGCTTGTTTCTGTTTTATTGCGAACACCAAATATGCATTGTTTAATGCTAAAATATTACCAATAAAAGCCTTTAGTGCCAAGTGCATTGATCCACACATTGAAAGCTTCCTATGCGCTTACACACATGTCTTATTTGAAACATATTCATAAATACAAACATAAGCATTATTTACAATTAAAATATTATTAATAATATAAGTATAAGTATGTGTTTTTAATACTAAAATATATAATCAATTAAATAACAATAGTATGAATCATGTACTAAAATATTATTAATAATCTAATCATAGACAATGCTATTGAGCAAATATGCACTATTTAATACTAAAATATTTTCAATAAAAGCCTTTTGTGTTAAGTGAAGTGATCCACACATTGAAAGCTTCCTTTGCACACTAGAGTTCTAATCAAATATTAGCAATGGAAGTCCTCGATGCGAAATGAAGACATCGTCACAATGAAGGCTTCAAATATTCCTTCATACAATGAATCAATTAAATAAAAAAATATGCATTATTTGAAACTAAAATATTATAAATAATATAAACATAGACAATGTTATTGCGAATAAAAAATATAAAATATGTTTTGACAAACAAAGAGATATTCATAAATACGAAGATAAACATTATTTACACTTAAAATATCACCAATTACTAAAATATTAGCTATAAAAGTCTTGAATTCAAACATATTTATCAATCAATAATATGGTTGATCGATAGCTGTTATTGAGTAGGAAGATAGCTTCCACTCTGCGAAAATCTTTATGCAAGAGAATAAATTAAATTGCGGTAGAGGCAAGAAATATGCTACATTGAGATATTCCCCTTGTTTAAAATACACATTTGAATGTATAAATAGATTTACCACCCTAGAAAACCTTTGAGGTACTAGATCTTTGCAAATTAAATAACTTAAAATGATGGTTTTTTAAAATATGTCATAATCTAAACAAAATTGATAAAAAAATGATACTGTAAACATCCATCATATCACTTGCAGAAATTGAACTTGGGTGGGAAACATTAGATTTCTTCCTCTCAATTACCCAAAATAACCTCAATTAAAATATATACTAAAATTATAAAAATAAGTGAAAAAATAAAATAAAATAAAATTATAAAACAATAATTATATATATATATATATATATATATATATATATATATATATATATAATTTTCACAGTTAAATCTCATTGAATTTATTGACATCCAATTCACATTAAGCTGGCCATGTGACGAACTAATGAAAGCATCTATCGTAAAATAAAGTAGAAAATATGATTTCCCATACCTTTGTGTTGCGAACTTAGCCGAATTTAGATCTTTGTAAATGAAATCAAGTATAATAATATTTTAATATACCCTACATTATATATAATGTAATGTTCTTTTAAAAAGTCTAAAGCATCTATCAATAAAATAAAGTAGAAAATATGACTTCCCTCGTGTTGCTAAGTTTATGATTGTGTATTTCTAACTTAGCAACTAAATTTAGATATTTGTAAATGATATCAAATATAATAATATTTTAATATACTTTACATTAAATATAACATAATAATATTTGAAAAAGTATATGGCAGAGATAAGATGGGCAAAAAAATTAAAAGTTTAAAAGGTTATTTCTTTTTTAAAATGTAATAGTAATGTTGGTTTGTTTTTGGTTTTTTTTTTTAATTTATCAGGCCATGAGGTAACTTTACAAAATGAATCGTGTGAATTGATTGAGGGTGCTCATGAATATATACATGGAGGTGATATTGTTGGGATTCATTTTCCAATGTCTCTTAGACTTCCTTATTTCCTATTTACACTAATGTACAATTTCTCCCAATCTCTTAGGATTAAGTGTCAACATTCCCTCCCTTAATCTGAAAGGATGTTAGTGAGTCCAAGCATCGTTCTGAATTTTTCAAACTTTTCTCTTCCAAACACTTTGGTGAAGATGTTTGCAGTCTGCTCATTTGTGGAATAATGACGTAGATGGATAGTTTTGGCCTCAACATGATGTCGAATCATATGCTATTTTGTATTGATGTGCTTCGTTTGATCATGGAACGTTGGGTTCTTGGCCAACTTTATTGCAGAAGTTTTGGCAATCATGAGTGGAGATGAATGAATTTGTTTCATCTGCAAATCTTCTAGGATTTTCTTGAGCCACACAATTTCCTTTGTTTCTTTAGCTGTTGCCACATATTCTGCCTCAATTGTGGAATCTGCTGGAACTAACTGTTTACGTGATCTTCAAGAGACAGATCCTGATCCAAGACTCAAGTATAATCTGAATTATATACCTTGGTTTCTTTGTCTCCATCAAAATCTAAATCAGAGTATCCAATCAAGCTAAAGTCACCCACCTATGTATATTTGAGTCCCTTTCAAGTACTTTAGAACTATTTTTGTAGTAGACCAGTGCCTTTCACAAGGTTTTTGCATAAAACTGGAGAGGATGACAACAACAAATGAGATGTATGGTCTGGTAGTAATCAGGTAGATGAGACTTCCTACAAGCTATCTATACTTCGTTGCATCCTCAAATTCTTTCCCTTTAATGGATGTGAGCTTCAAGTTTTGTTCCAATGGAGTGGTCAAAAGATTGCATTCAACCATGCCAAACTTGTTCAATATATCTCCAATGTACTTCTTCTGAGAAAGGGATATAAATTTAGGATATTGAGTTACTTCAATACCAAGATTGTAGTGAACATAGCCCAAATCAGTCATTTCAAAACCTTTCCTCAATTCCTTTTTTATGGATGCAATATAAATCTCATTGTTCCCTGTTATCAAAAGATAATCTACATACACCACAAGATATACAACTATTTTTCCAACTTTCTTAAAAAACAAAGTTTCATCATCAAGATCAAAATGTTTGAAGTTAAGTTTCAGAATATGCTCAGTTAATTTCTCATACCTCGCTCGCAGTGCTTTCTTGAGGCCATACAAGGATTTTATAAGCTTGCATACTTGTGTTCTTGGCCCTTCACAACAAATACTTATGGTTGGGACATAAAAACCTTCTCCTTTAGATCTCCATTCAAAAAGGTGGTTTTTACATCCATTTGATGGAATTTCCAACCATTCTGAGCTGCTAAGGCAAAGAGTGTCCGAATGGTGGCCCATTTTGTTGTGGGGGAAAAATTTTCCTCGTAATCGACCCCTTCTTTCTATGTAAAACCTTTTGCCACAAGCCTGGCTTTGTGCATTTCAAGTGAGCCATTCTCTTTGTACTTTTTCTTGTAGACCCACTTGCAGCCAATTGGTTTGGTTTCCAATGGAGGATCAACTAGCTTCCAAGTGCCATTATTTATCAAGGCATCATACTCATTTTACATCGCTTCATTCCATTCATCATGAGAAGCGACTTCTTTGAAGGAAGTTCGTTCAAGATCTGTAGACAAATTCAATTCAAAACTATAAGCAAGATCCATATCAATAGGTGAATCAGAATCATCTACATAACCTCCATTTTTCCTGGTGGAACTTCTTGTTCCTGTATTTCCAGCCTCATCGGGATGAACATTTTCTAGTGTCTTTGTCAACCATTCTGGGGGACCTTTCTGAGATCGCCCAGGCTACTCATTTGAACGAGTTGAGATTGAATCAAGTTTTAGTCTCCCAATTCTGTCAATCACATCATTCAAGGTGTCATTCATGGTTGGTTCTTCATGTGGGGGAGAGAGTGCTTCGGTGTAATATTCCCAATTAGGAAATGTAGCAATAATAATTAGTTATACGGAGAAATAACGTAGATCAACTAAGTAAGAGCAGGAGGCCAATATGGAGGCTCTTGATTTACATTTACATCAGCAAAATATATGCACAAGATAGCCCATGAGATGTACAATAGGAAATAGAAGACCTTTATGGAAGAAAATTCTCAAAAAGAGGTGCTGCAACCATGTATTAAGACTGAAAAAGAGCTTGACATCATTATTTTATTAGCTGCAACTATTGTAGATTACACTTCAGAACTAGATCAGATCTATGTATAAAAAGTTAGATCTATATCCGATCCATACACTAGATAGGCCCTTCTTCAAATCCCTCTTGGGGTTTTTAGCAAAAAATGAAGTACAAGGAGTAGGTCTGAGATCTAATGCTCCAGATCTGTAGAAATATTCAGAAATTCATGGACATATAGATCTGATCTGAAATGTGAAGGGCAGATCCCCAACACATGAAAACCACTCCTCCAAAAAGTGTGCCAAAAGACGCTACAACAATACCCACACAAATAACGTAGTTCTAGAAGCAAGACTGCGATGTAGGCTTTAGAACAATTTTGGCCTGATGCCAAGATCTGAAAATGTAGCTCCAATGATCCAATAATCTCTTGCCAATGGTATAGAAGACTTCCCCACTGAAAATGAGCACTAGAATGGTCTAGATCTGAGTAGATCTACCCTCCACTTGCTGCAGCTTACAAAGACAACCAAGCCCTCAACAGGATCTACGTTGTATTTGGAAGAAGAAGTTTGGCCTTTAGCCTGATAGTGGACAAGAAAAGCAAGACTTTTCCAAGAGGCCTCTCAAGGAAAGAGGTGGGATTCCCGATCAGGAACACCCAGTGCTAAACAACAATATTCTCAACTAAACAGCCAAATAATGAGAAATGTCTAAACAGACAATATCTTCATAAATAACATAATCATCAACAACCTTCTCATGCTGCCATCCTCTTCCTTTTATAAGTTGAGAGATTGCAAAACCCTAAACCATCTCAATGAAATAACTCCTTTCACATGAGCCATCTCCAACTAAAACTGCGCTGTGCCTCATTGATGGCCACTCCTCCAAGACAACGTTGTTGATTTGGTCATGGTTGACCCATTCAAAAGATTCAACCCCTTTCACACTTAAGGGTGCTTATTTAAATAGCCCAGATTTAGCCTTGTTCACATGTGGCATTGATTTATTTACTGTTTAGGAGTTTTATTGATCCTCCTTTACACATTTATTCATGAAACAGAAAAATAAAACAAAAAGGAATATTCCCATTAGCTTGGGACTATTTGGGAATATTATAGTCCTCCCCTCCAAAATGATGCTCTTCCTCAAGAAACTGATAAGGTGAGTGTTGCAACTCTTCTCTTCCTCCATCAGTGAAACCATCATCATGAGTTAAGCTTCCTCCATAAGCTAAGTGTTCACCAATCCACCCCTCCATGAATTGTTCCTCCAAGGTTCTCATGAGATGTACATAGTCCATCCCACAAGGAGTCAATGACTCAAATGAAACAAACATGGCTGAACCAATTCTCTCCCTGAAACATGTAGCATATGATACATAGAGAGTCTCCATCCCATGTGGTACATACATGCGTCCCATCCTCCTCCATACATCCCCATAAAAAGTACAAGTATATCATCAATGTATGGAAGAAAAACTACATACATACAAATAGAAATTTGAGAATATGGAGGTGGGTCATAGTCCCACATATGAAACTAGCGCAATGCATCTTCTTCCTGCATCAGAACAAGATATGGTAAGTGGTTTCCCCACCACTTACTTGCTACCCATGCTATCTCACTATGGCCGAAAGTGTGAGATATGTTTGGTACTTTAGGAAATAACCCATCATGATAGAAAATCTCCCTTTTCTCATCAGGGGAGTGGCCATATTCAAAAATTTGTGTGGCCCATTGTTGGCCATGAGATTTACAATATGTATTGCTCATCCTTGGAGCCATGGCCTGCATAAACATTGTGAAAGGATATATACAATCAGAAAATAAAACATGCTTTACATGATCAGATTCTTCACCAACAATACTCCTCATACAAATGGAGTGGTGCATGGATCTATCTCCTCTCTTAAAAGAAGGAAGAGATGGCTGAAATAACTCCCTCATAGAGTCATGTTGCTACCCCAACTCCACATATCTCATGCATTCTTGAAAATGCTGATGTACTTCTTCTTTCAAGCCTCCCCAACCAAAGCTCCTCATGATGATGTTGTAGATCTTCATGGAATACATGTGGCTGAAACATAACTCTTGGTAGGTCCTTTGTAGCAACTTCTCCTTGAGCTTGGAAGCTCTAGACAAGAAGATCCTACCATGATGATAGATGAATCATTCATGGAATAGATAGCCCTCTTCATGCAGCTGGTCATCAAGTATCATACAAGTGTGAAGATCCTTGGAATAATCCACCAACAGTTGGGATTTCCAATATAGATCTACACTCCCCAACAATGACAGTGCTGGTAAGGTATCGACAGAAATGTATGTCATGTTGCTGCTCTCCTCCTTGACATCTCCCATGCCAAAGGTGAATGTTGGAAGGCCATTCCTTACATTCTTCTCCTCCCATAGCACACAACCAGAAATGAGAGTGGATGATGATGATAAGGGAAGAAGATCGCCCTCCTTCTTGAGCTTACCCAAGTCTCCCAGTGCTATAGCTTTGTCTTCTAGTGCTCAAATCCCTCTTGGATCTAATTTTGGAGGATCATGTTGTGAGGTCTTCCCCACCAGATGGCCTCCCAGGTGGTTTTCCACTAGATAAGAGTGTCCCATGCAAAAATCTCATGAACATCATAGATGGGACTGTAAATTCCTTGCTTCCACTGCGCAAATCCATCTATGATTTCTGAGTGGAAGTAGTATGTGAGGGGTATGTATGCATGCCTTTGATCATTTGAGATTCATCGCTCTTCTTGTCCACCCATTCCATTTGTAAAGCCTCCCAATCAGTGGTGACTTTCCCCAATGTAATCAACCATTGAACACCCAAAATCACATTGGTATCCAGTATGTCAACCACAAAGAAATGATCAACCAAAGTGTAAGTTCACATGGTGATTGAAAGTGATGGGAAATAATGCATGCTTTGCATTTTTCTATCCCCTAGGACCAAAACAGAGAATCCCTCAAATATATCATTGGGTATTTCCCTCCTTTTCACTAGATGGGCATCAATGAAACTGTGATTTTCCCCACTATTAATCAATACAGAAACCCTTTGATTCAAGACTGAACCTTGGACTCTTAAGGTCAAGTACTTAAGTACTCCCCTCAAAGATGAAAGAGTCCCTCCAATAGGAGCAAATTCTCCATTCCCATCTCCTGATGGTGTTGGATCTCCTCCATCAGTGTCAGCGTTGTGACCCCTTCTTGGTTCATCTTCTTCTTCCTCCTCAATATCTGAGAAGATCTCTATGTAATGTGCTTTTCTAGTAGCACATCTATGCCCCAGTACCATGATTCTTGGCAAGTGAAGCATAGCTTCTTCTTCCTTAGATCTCTCCAGACTTGATCATCAAGAGGCTTCTTGTATGAGCTCTCTTTCGAAGGAGTAGCTCTTTCTTCCTTCCCTTTTGAAGGAAAAGAGGGCTTGTGTTGAAAGTTTTCCTTTGCTTTTGGCAAGGCATCTTGAAGGTCTCTAGCCCTTTCAATAACATCATGCAAGGTATTGGGCTTGGTAGATTTTACCAACCCATAAAGAGGTTCATCTAGACCATTGATGAACATGTACACTCTTCTTACTGCAGACAAATCAGGAACCATAACAGATAATCTCAAAAATTCAGAAATATAAGACTTTGTATTACCTGATTGTTTCAACTTTGCAAGGCTCATGAATAGTGCCTCTGGATCTCTTCTGTCAAAACTTTCCACCAACCTTCTAGTGAAATTTGAATAAGCAGTCACATTGGCATGACCCAATGTAGACAAGCCATGGAACCACCATTTGTGTGCTTCACCTTCAAAGTGCAGTGCTGCAATGTTGATAGCTTCCATCTCTGGGACCTTGTTCAGTTGAAAGTAGATGTCAAGTTTTTCTACCCATGCTTTGGCAGAACACTTGGATGGCCCATCAAAGTTGGGTAAAAATAATTTTCCCATAGAGTGATGTCGATCATGATTCTGAGTGAATCCACCATCTCTATGATGATGCCTTGGTCTTCTTTTGTCCTTGAGGTGAAAAAACTCTTGTGAAATAAAGTGATCTTTGAATCTCTAATTTTGAGACTCATATTATTCAAAATATTCTTCAAGGAATGCTTGCTCTTGAAACCCTTCATTTCCCACAGCCAAAAAGGTAGGCATGGTAGAGCATTGGGAAACTTGTGGTTGATGCATTGGTTGATCATTCCAGTGGTGAGACATGCTAGAGATTTCTCCAAGATGAAATCTCTTAGGAGATTCCTTGATTCTGTCCAATATCATCTCTTTGATCTCTATAGCAAGATATTGCATTGCTCTCAAAAGGATCTTGGGAAAATCCTTTTCTTCTTCTTCACTTCCAGATTCAGGGGCTTTACCCTTGTCTTTATCATCATTTGTGTAATCAAATTTCTTCTGTCTTCTTTTTAGATACCTCTTCTCTCTGTCAGTAAGAGGATATTCTTCTTCTGAAGACATATTGGCTTCTTAGAAATCGTAGGCTGTGACAAGATGATTGCTACGATACTTCTATAATATTCCCAATTGGGAAATGTAGCAATAATAAATAGTTATGCAGAGAAATAACGCAGATTATCTAAGTAAGAGTAGGAGGCCAATATGGAGGCTCTTTATTTACATTTACATCAGCGAAATATATGCACAAGATAGCCCATGAGATGTAAAACAGGAAATAGAAGACCTTTATGGAAGAAAATCCTCAAAAAGAGGTGCTGCAACCATGTATTAAGACTGAAAAAGAGCTTTACAATGCTATTTTATTGGCTGCAACTACTGTAGATTACACTTCAGATCTATAATAGATCTATGTATAAAAATTTAGATCTATATTATATCCATACACTATATATGCCCTTCTTCAAATCCCCCTTGGGGTTTTTAGAAAAACATGAAGTACAAGGAGTAGATCTGAGATCTAATGCTGCAGATCTGTAGAAATATTTAGATATTCATGGACATACAAATCTGATCTGAAATATACAATATGATGATCCCCTCCAATTAATCTTAAATGTTAAGGGAAGATCCCTAACACATGAAAACAACTCCTCCAAAAAGTGTGCCAAAAGACCCTGCAACAATACCCACACAAATAATGCAGTTCTGGAAGAAAGACTGCGTTTTCGGCTTTAGAACAACTTTGGCCTAATGCCAATATCTAAAAATGTAGCTCCAGTGATCCAATACTCTCTTGCCAATGGGATAGAAGACTTACCCACTGAAAAGGAGCACCAGAATGGTCTAGAACTAAGTAGATCTAGCCTCCACTTGTTGTAGCTTACAAAGACAACCAAACCCTCAACAGGATCTACATTGTAGTTGGAAGAATAAGATTGCCTTTAGCCTGATAGTGGACAAGAAATTCAAGACTCTTCCAAGAGGCCTATCAAGGAAAGAGGTGGGATTCTCAATCAGGAACACCCAATGCTAAACAACACTATTCTCAGCTAAACATCCAATGAATGAGAAATGTATAAATAGGAAATATCTTTAGAAATAACATAATCATCAACAACCTTCTCATGCTGCCATCCTCTTCCTTTTATAAGTTGAGAGCTTGAAAAATGCTAAACCATCTCAATGAAATAGCTCCTTTCACATGAGCCATCTCCAACTAAAACTGCGCTATGCCTCATTGATGGCCACTCCTCCAAGACAACGTTGTTGATTTGGTCATTGTTGACCTAGTCAAAAGATTCAACCCATTTCACACCTAAGGGTGCTTATTTAAATAGCCCAAATTTAGCCTTGTTCACATGTGGCATTGATTTATTTATTGTTTAGGATTTTTATTGATCCTCCTTTATACATTTATTCATGAAACAGAAAAATAAAACAAAAATGAATATTCCCATTAGCTTGGGACTAATTTGGAATATTACATTCGGAAGATGATTCCACATATTGGTTCAGTATCCCCCCTTCAAGATGTGGAATTTGATTATCAAATTCTTGAAATGACTTTGCATGTGTGAATCTATCCAAGAGATCAAGATGTTGCTCAACAACATCATCAGTCTTGGAAGATTCAAGGAATATGACATCTCTAGATACTACAAAATTCTTATTGACTTCATCATAGAGACTTTATCCTTTGGAGGTATTGGAATACCCCAAGAAGATATAGTTTCGACTTCTGGCACCAAGTTTATTTCTTTGTACCTTAGGTATCAATGCATAACAGGTGGAACCAAAGACCGTGAAATGATTTACCGAAGGAATGTGGCCATTATTTTTTATTGTATTAGAAGGACACATATTATTTATGTACACAATACATAGAACTTCATTAGCCCAAAAACTTAATTTTACATTCTTGAAAAACATCATGGAGTGAACCATATTTAAAATTGTCTTGTTCATTCTTTTAGATACATCGTTCTATTGGGGATTATATGGCACACTTGTTTGATGTTTGATCCCATGTTGGAGAAGATGGTTTTCAAATTTGTTTGAAGTGTATTATTTTCCATTATCAGTGCGTAAAGAGCCAATATGAGTTTGTTCATAATTTTCAATCCATGCGTGAATATTATTGAATGTTTGAAAAACATCAGATTTGTTCTTCAATAAGTAAACCCAACACATTCTGGTGTAATCATCATTAAATTTCATGATATATTTATTTCCAATTGTAGAAGAAACAAGCATGGGGCCACATAAATTTGAATGAATAAGCTCAAGTTTCCTATGTGCTCTGGAATGTGAATCATGAAAGGATTGTTTATTATGCTTTCCTATAATACAAGTATCACGTTTCTTAAGTTTCCTAGGAATTGTAGGCAATCCAGTAACACCATTTTTCTTCAAAAATTGAAGGTTGTCATATTTTAAGTGTCCAAGTATAGCATGCCATAAAATACTTGAATGGAATGTACCTTCATCATAATGAGAACTAAATGCAAAGTTTTGTGCATGTGCAGAGGTACCTTGAAGCTTTAGGAGTCTTCCTTATTCTATTCCTCTCACAACAAGTGAGTGATCTGATGATTTTCTAACCTCAAATTTTCCATCAAACATGTGAATTAAGTGTCCTTACTGGCGGATGTGGACCAAGGACAACAAGTTTCTCCTCAACTCAAGGAGGTATAGAACCTCATGTAGAAGGTGGTCTAGAAGACTAGGCAACTTAAGCCTGATTGTTCCAAGCCCCGATGGCTTGAGTTTAGATTTGTATGCAAAGTATACTACTCCATCAACCTTGTCAGTAAATTATTCAAAAAAATATTTTCTAAAAGTCATGTGATATGTTTCTCCTTAATCTAGCAACTAATCATTTCTCCAAGAAGTGAGTGAAGCATTGAACAAGTCTTCAGTTACTCCAATGTTACAATGTGCTACAACATAATGAGAAGATTCAAGTGCTTTACCTTTGTCTATGTCATGCGTTTTACCTTTTTCTTGATTTATTTTTTGCTCAATTTTGTCCCAAGGCAACTTACATGTAGATGCATCATGCCAATCTTTATTGCAGCGTATGCAATGAAGATGAGATTTTTCACTTTGAGCTTGTCTACCCCCCTTCCTCTAATATTTATTCTTCCTCTTCCTCTTTAGCCACTTATTCCTCTGGAATAATCTTGAGCATTATTATTCTCTCTATGTGCGAAACATACAACTTATTCAGAAAACAGAGGGGTTTTCTTCTTTCCAAAAGCCTTCCCTCTTTCTGCAAAATTTTTCTCAAGGGATCAAAGGTGATCTTCATGAGGTTTCCACTTGCTTGCAATGACTTAAGGTAGTGTGAGTAAGTGGGATAAAATTCCTTAAAATAAGATATGATAGTTATGTCAACTTCTACACCAGTATTTTTAATATCATGCATGATAGATCTTACTTTTGATGCTAAAGCAAGAGGGTCATCGTTTTTCAATTCAAGGTTGAATAACTTAATCATTAATTGAACAATTTCAAGTTGTGAATGTGAGTCATATAGTTATTTTAATTTCCTCAAGGCTTCATAGGCATTTGAAAATTATGTAATATGGTGACTCACCTCTTCATTTACATAAACTGAAATAAAGGCATTGGCCTTGCAATTCTTGTTTTCCCAAATGGA
The DNA here is from genome assembly GCA_034641835.2 of Pinus albicaulis. Taxonomy (NCBI): domain Eukaryota; kingdom Viridiplantae; phylum Streptophyta; class Pinopsida; order Pinales; family Pinaceae; genus Pinus; species Pinus albicaulis. Next base: position 1,436,753,813 of record CM076580.1, read on the forward strand.
AATCTCCTTGTCTGAGGTGGGCTTTGTCAGTCCATTGTCTCCTTTTCCTTCACAAATTCCTCTCCACAACTCATTAAAATTGAGAGTGTGCTTGATTTTCTAAGACCACTCATGATATTTCTCCTTGCGAGATAGAACTACTACCACAATAGATATGAGAGAATGCATTGTAAATATGTACTGTAAAAAAAATGTAGTCTACTGGAAAAAGAATTAATTATGGTGTAAAAAAATGTATTCTATTGCAAAAAACTCAATTCTGGTGTATTTTTTTTTTTGCAGAGGTGTTATCTAGGGGAGGTCAGACCTGGGGGAGTTCGTACCTAGGAGAGGTGGGACCTCAAGAAGGTTGGACCTGGGGAGCTCAAACAAAGGGAGGTGTCGCCAGAGGGAGGAGGGAGGAGGGAGGGTGAAGTAGTAAGCGAAGGGAGGAGGGAAGAGGGGAGCACAGAGGATAGTGCTATGGGAGGGATGAGGGAAGCTCGTAGGCCGACAGAGGGAGGGGAGCCCTTAGGCCAGCGGAGGGAGGGGATCTCATAGGTTAGTGGAGGGGGATGATAGGTGTGGGAGGTGGGAGTAGGGGGCGGGGAGGAGTGCATTGTGAGAGGAAATCAACACTGAGATGAGGGAGAAGGGAGCGCAGGGGTTGGGGGGGGGGTGAGAGTGCTGGGGAGGAGCACTATGGGAGTTGCACAGATGGAGCCAAGAGGAGGAGCCGACGACAACATGCAGGTGGAAGCTAAAGTTTTAGTGAGGCAGGGTTGTCTGCGTATGAAAGGGAAAGCGAGGAGGTGGGAGAGGCCTAGTGTTGCGAGCCTGCTCCAGAGTATGGGATGCAGCAATATGAGATTCAACAAAACAATTACTCAACACATCAACAATGCATAGGATTTTGCAAGAATATGACAGAGGTGCCAGTCTGCAAAATGAGCAAAGACAATTTTGTAGAATGGAGGGAGTTACAAGGGCAGGGAAGCAAAAAATAAAGTTGTCTTTGATACTTAGGCCAGGAGGTAACTCCACAAAATGAATTTTGTGAATCGATTAAGGGTGCTCATGAATATATACATGGAGTTGAGACTGTTGGGATTCATTTACTAATGTCTCTTAGACTTCCTTATTTCCTATTTTACACTAATGTACAATTTCACCCAGTCCCTTAGGATTAGGTGTCAAAAAAATCAACCACTTTTATTTATTTAGGAAAATTTTACATCACGGTGAGAAAAAATTCACATTAAAAGATGTCTCGCTCCTACCAGATTTTTTATCCAATAGATACAAACAAAAATAAAATGACATCAACAAAAGAAAACTAGAAGACCCAAAATCAATGGACCAAATGGACCAGAACACCACAATAACCAAAATACATCCCACATTCATCATTAACCATTTATGTTACCTAGAGCTGGATTATCAGGCTCACCACCCCCAGGGTGGTGAAAATCTTCACGTACATGAGATTCCATGTGTTCCATTCTCCCTTCAGAGTTGTTTAGCTGCTCCTGGAGCCGATTCTAACCTCTACGAAGGGAGACAAGCCAATTGAGAATATTTCATTGATTATGTTGTATCTCTTTCAAGAAACTATTGACCTCATCATAGTAATTGTGTCTATCTCGAGCCAATTATTCAACTACTATTGTTACTTGATGAATTTTGGCATCCAGGGAGTCAAAGGGTGGAGGAAGGTCCACGCGCTCAGGGAAGACATCATGTGGTTGCTCCAATTCCTCCACATAATCTTGCGGTGCAACATGATGCACATCTCCTTGTCCCCTGGGTCCTGCCCCTCTCTTAGGAAAACCTCTTTAACGAAGCATGTCCTTGCTATGTCGAATATCCTTGGTACTCTACCTTCTCTTCCCACCAAAATCTGAACTAGTTGTAGAGGTGTGCCCTATGATATAGAAATATATATCCCCTACAACACAGGTTCCCCACTCCTGCGCTCCATAACAAACCCCCCTACCACAATCTCCTTGATCAAGATGACCACTACTATATGTAACCCCAGGGGAACCGGTATCTTCTCCCTTTCATCCTTCAAAACAACACCCCTCGATGGACAAAAAACCACCAACTAATACCACAATCTTCCATTGATGACATTGAATGATACAACTGAGCACCTCAACCTAGTCACAGGGCTCCTTTCTCTGACTACCTTTCTCTCTGAGGCCCTAGAATGATAGAAACCACAATGTGAAAGAAAAACACTAGGAACTTAAAATTGACTAATGTGGGAGAAATAAACTACTACTAGAGCAATGTCACAAGGGCCACTAGTAGGTTGCAAAGAACCTCTTATCCACCCCAAGACCTACACTGAGGTCTAGTCGGCACATAACATATAGATCATACTGATAATTGAAACTATTAAAACACAAACAAGAAAAATATGCCTTCAAGAAGGTGGGGGTTGCTAGCCCAGAACCTAGGCAAAAGAAGAGCCCAACTTCATGCACCACCTCCCTCTTAACCAGCATGAAATTGGCCCTATGCTTCATAAGCCATAGTAAGCTAGGGTCTCATATAGAGCTATAAGGAGAGAAAATCACACCAATATTCCCCCTTCCATTGCTCTCCTTACACAATGACCAATCAGAGAACGAGAGTGGATTGAATGGAAAGCCTCCTTGCTCACCTACACAAACTACACCCCCTTCACTCATATCACTCATTTCTCAACACTTGCAAATGCACTCTACTGAAAAGAACAATGTGGTGTATAACGTTCACCCGCTCTGCGCCCCACGAGGGTTGCTCAACGCGCTTCATAGACATTAATGACACGTGGGATTAACATAAACGACGATGTCGTGGGCTACCACTTCTTCGTATGCCACCCCATTGGGGAAAATGTAACAGTAATATTTATTATAACTATGAATATTAACAATAACCCTTTTTCAAATAATATATGTATATATTTAAAATCTTATTTCTCATATTTTTTTTAACGAGGTTTTATAATGAGGTAGAATAATAACTGTGTTAGTGATTTAAATTTTATATGAGACAAAGGGTAAAAAAAATGTATATATGTTTGGTGATTCTCATCTTTGGTTCAAAGAGAGAGTACACTTGGTTATTTTAACATTTTTACTTTGGAAGAGTTACTACAAGTATATAACTCTCTTGTCATAAAATATGTTTATTCACAATTTAATTATAATGTATTTTTCAAAAAATATGTTTATTGGTTTACAAAGAAATTTTGGATGGAGGTTTTTTTTGGTTAAGTGGAAGTTTAATTTGATATGAGGAAAAATTTGATTGGTTAGTCATAAGTTTAATTTGATATGGAGTAAAAACTACAGTAATCACATTTTTTTAAATTATTGGAATTATATGTGTAAAAATAAAAAATATAAATATTAACAAATAAAAAATTAAAAACATTTTTCTAAACAAAAATTATATAATATAAAGAGATTTTATAAAAATAAATAATTAGAATGAATAAATTATTTTTTTTTTCATGTTTTTTTTCAAAAAAAACTGATAGTATTTTGTATTATAAAATTTATTTGGAGACTGGGCCAGAACCTTACATTCATGTGCCAAAATACTACACATTTTATGGCCCATAAGATAGAATTTCTATGCTTATTACAATTTTTTCCCAATATTCTCAAAACATAGCCAAATACTCATAACAACTGTAGATATCTACAAAACATCAAAAAAAAACTTTCAGATATGTGACAAAACTAGTTTGTCCATATTGCTACATTGCCATTCTCGCTTTGTGCTTCAGATTCTTCACTCAATTCTGGGCTTTTTCTGCAACTGGTCCTCTCTGGCTCTGAATATGTCCAATGTGTCAAACTTTGCTCTTGTGCCAACATTGCTTTCGAATTTTTCCCTCTTGAGAGACATAATAGACATTTATGTTCGCATCTATGACTGAAACTTCTCAAGCCTGCTTTGCACTAGTTTGAAACTTCATCAACACCTGAGATGTCAACTTCTCTTTTTCCTCTGTAGCTCCCCCATGCATCAGTGTTTGCATCAAACCTTCCACTAATTCCAACATCATTGCCAATAAATCAGATTTGAAGTTGATTTGTGTTAAGGTGTGAAAAAAATCAATTTGTTCAAATTGTCTAGATAGTAAGAATATCTTTTGTAAAGGAGAAAGGGGTTTGAATTCGATGATTCTTTTGCTTTCCTAACTTAACAAATGGTTATCATTGAGGCCCTAAACACTGAAAATTTGGTGATTTTCTGCATTTTTCCTATCAATTGCTAGTTCTAGCCCTTTCCAAAAGGCACAATATCCGGCTTGGTTGTTAGGTGAAAACCCCAAACCCCAAGCAAACTACATCTTAAATTTGATTTATAAATGAGAAAAATAGTGTATTGTTAAAACTTAGTGCAAATTTTTTTTACACAAAGTTGGTAGATACTTCCACAAAGAAACCTTAAATCCAAGAGATGATGGTGTTCCCCGTTCATAGATTACAAGAATATATCTATAAATTTTTTTATTGTTTTCTATAAATCCAAGAGATTATAAAACCCATAGATGATGGTGTTCCTTATTATGAAAAAGTTTATAGACTACAAGAATACATCTATAATATTTTTTTTGTTTGCTATGTTGTGTGAGTCCATGCACTCATAACCTTATAACAAGTTTATAGATTAGAAGAATACATCTATAATTTATAATTGTATTGTTGTTTATAAATTACAAGAATACATCTATAATTTTTGTTGTTGTTTGTTATGTTGTCCTTATAACAAGTTTATAGATCACACATAACCTTTGCTTGAGACACTGTGACCTAGGGGCATCTCAACTATGAAATGGATGGTTTTTTCCCAAAGAATTTTGAACTAGTGACCTTCACATTATAGAGTGCCTTAACAGTTACCCCATTACCATATATTCTATGTCATGTGAACATAAATTTTCATTTAGAATTAAATTTAAATTTTTATATTAATTTTCTTTAAAATATTTATATTAAAATTTAAAAATAAATATTATTAAATTAAAATAATTTAATTTCATATAAAAAAATATTTATATAATAATAAAATTGAGAAAAAATAATAATTATTTAATATTAAAATCAAAACATCATTAAAATAGTTATTAAAATAAAAAAGGGCATTTCCACTCCCCCCAACCACACCTCTCCCCGCCAACCAATTTGACAAAAAAAAAATCCATCCAAGTCCATTGTTTCAATTAGATCATATTTTTAACTCCAAAAATAAAACTGGTGCTACTAGGTAGTGTCATTTTTTGATTCAAAGGTTATTTTTTTATAACAGTATTGGTCGCAAAGTCCATAAGTCAAAACATGTCACATTTTTAACGGATGCCTCCCACAACCTTGCAAAGGTTTTGATTTCGGGGTAAGGATAACCACTATATGTGATCTATAAAAAAATGTGAATTCTCAAGAGTTCTTATTAAGTTGGTAAATTTTCTACTAGTAGAAAATTTTTGAATGGAAGATGAAACAATCACATAAGATGGTTCGTAGGACAAAGATGGAAAAATCATCAAATTAGCCTTGTAGGATGAGAGAATTTTCCAAATCAACATCTCTCTTAATAATAATTTCATTGGAGTGAGTTTGAACAAATCCATACTTTTTCAAATCTTTAGTATATAATTTTTCAAATCTATTTCTCATTAGGTATGTGAGCCCCTATGATTTGTAAGCTACAAGGGATATTCCACTGAAATAATCATCACAATAGATCTTATAATATTTTGAAATATTTTAATATGTAGTTTATTTTCTTAGATATCATATTGTTACACAACAATTTGTCATTGTACCTGTACTCCCCGTTCCTGATCCAGGAGACCCCTAATAGTGACCCCTATGCCTGTTTTCCATCATGAAAATATGCTTTCATGTCCTTTTCAACGCAATGAATAAAATCTCTATTGGCCATTCCTGAAGCAGCTCCTTGAAAACCTAATTATCTTGAGCGGCATGCCCTCTTTGTGTCTTTCTCGCGTCGATGACCTATTTTTAGTCTAGGGTTGTGCCGATCAATGCTGCAATTAGGCTCATACTCGCGCTGATCCCCTTCTGGGAAGATTTTTAAAAATGGAAGTGAAGCTTCGAGATATGGAAGCTTCGCGACGGAGACCTGATTTTTTTCCCTGAGGATAGAGTCGAGATTCTCCCTTTGGACTCTTTGTTCCTACAAAAGTGCAACCACCAAAGGGATAACCCATTTCCCCACCTAAAGTGGATCCATGATCCCTCCTCCTTTGCTATATAATGGAAAATATCCCATAGATCTTCTAGTTAGAACATAGATAGAAGAACAACAGAGAGACTTTCTGTTGCTATAGATATCGAGTGAGAATTGAGGCCTTTTTCCATCACATCAAGTTGACAGAGCGTTTTTTAGACGTGACTGGTTCAAGACCCATCGAAGGAGAGTTGTGACATCAAGGCGCAGGTTGTAACTCCCCCTCTCTATTTTAATATAATACGATTGGTTTGTTATTTCCATTCTTGTCTTAATGTGTGATTGGATTCTAGTTTTCCTTGATTAACTAAGTAGGTTTTTTATGCATTATATATGTTATGCTTTCACATTGGTTGTCATTTTGATCCATTGTGCAGGTAATTGAGTGCCAGTAGCGGTGAATACATGACCACAGAACGCAAAGGACCAAAGGATTCAAATGAGAATTACCATAAGATTGAGGTATGTGATCTATTCGTAATATGTGTGCATTTACAATATAGGAAAGTAGGTTTCTAATTATTCCCTATTGTTACTAGACCCACTCTAGGGCTAGAGGGGTCGTCTCTATCTGTAGAGAGGATTTTCCTGCATTATAATTGGCAACTCCACTGAGGAGTGCTAGCCTTTCAGTCTCCTATTTTCGATTTTCTTATTTCTTGTCTTGTCTTCGATTTTGATTGAAGGCCTATCTCCTTGTCTCTATAGCTCCTGTAATTTCTTATAGGCCTCTATCTCTCTGTTGAAGTGATAATCATAGTGTCAGTTTCGATTTTTTTTTTTTAATTTTTCAATATTTTCCTTGATCAGCTCTGGTATTGCTCTGACAGTCACGTCAATTAGTGTGTTATGAATTTTACACAATCGCGCTTTTGCCTTTCCATCATGGGTTGCGGCCTAAATAGTCGCACCAATTCTTATGTATGACTTTTTAGGTTTTCCTTCATTTGACCAGCCAGTGAGTCTTATCCTTCTAAATGTTTTTTCTTATTTGAATAACTCTGTTCCTTCTCTATTTAGTGACATTTTTTGTTCAAGTTTCACACCTTTGGTTGTCTCTTTTGCAAAGCAGGTTGCATCTTTGTCTTCCTAGGGTTTCTAGGTGTCCCCGGGCCATCCGAGTGGTTGCTTACTTTTTTGAACTCCAGACTTCTCATTTAATCAAGTCTTGTCATACCTTTCAGGCTTAGTATTTGATTGGTTTTCATCTTTTGGTTAGTTCTCACAGACATTATTTTTTCAAGTGTCAATTCTAAATGCATTTGATTTTTTATTCGTCGTCAAGCATATATTACAATTGCTTGTGTTCTGGATGAATTTTTTTTCTTTGAGTGACTAATCAATGCTGTTGGGCCTCAGTTTTGTCTCATTTTTCACTCAAAATATCTCATGCTACTATTTGATTAAATGATTATTGTTGCAAGTATTTGCTACTTCTTTTGTAACATTAATGGAAGTTTAATAAAGGTTTGTATGTTGCAGGTTAAAGTTGATTTAATCATATTTTGAACCTACAATTACTTTCCTGCACTATGCAACAAATTCCTATACCAAATCAGTTCTTACAACATTCCTACACCAGTGCAGGAAGCGTGCCTGCACCAGTGCAAGATTGCAATGTACCTGTTAATACTACAGGCCTGAATTTGTAGCAGTTTCCCGACAACTGATTTACTCCTCGATTTCCACGCCGATCGTTGCGAATCTCAAACTTTCGAAACATGGGTTTTTTTCCCAATATAGGAAATTGAGTAAGAGGCAGGCCATTTTCCAAAATTCATAACGGTTGAGGAGATATGAAGGGGGATTTGAAGGCAGTTTGTTAAAAATACCAATCTTTCCAGAATTTTAGAAAACACAGTCAACAAGTTTCCAGACTGCCAACTTCCGCCTCGGTTTTTGTGCAGATGATGGAAAATAAAGAAATTCTGTGACATGGGTTTTTATCCTATTATGTAAAATTGACTAAGCCCAAAACCATTTTCCAAAATATGTAATGGTTGAGGAGATACGAAGGGGGGCTTTGAGGCAGTTTGTTAAAATTACTAAATTTTCCAGAATCCTAGAAAATGCCTAGATTTGGGAAATTCGTATTAAATCTTTATTATTTTAATAGGGGAACGGTTGTACTGATATTATATTTATGATAATTAGTTGGGATTCAATCCCCATGATGTTTGCAAAGGATTGGCTTGTTTTATGCCAATTTGGGAATGTAAACAATTATAAAAGAAGAGTTATGGCTCCAAGCTTGGGAGGGGAAATTTTAGTCAATCAAATTAGCAAAGGGTAGAAGCACGCACAGGAAGCATAGCATAGAAGGGAGGAGAGGTTGTTCCAATGTAGCAGCATGTGGATTTTAGTGTGGAATGATTCTCTTACTTGCTAGGATTAGTTGATGTCTGCATTATGTAAAAGACTGTTTTTTTAATTAATGGAAGCAATTTTTATTCATGTTTTGTCTATTCATTTCTTGCATCCAATGATTTTGATTTCTCTGTGAACCAGGCACTGAAAGAGGGTGCGAGTTGGCTAGGTTGGCTGCCAGACCAGCTCGACACTGCTCTCATCTTTTAAATAGCATTTCAATTTTTGTTTGTTTGATTTTAAATTAATTCAATTTGTTGCAATCCATTATTCCAAGTTTTAAGGTTAATTTGAGTTGCTGCAATTTGTTTCCATTTCATTTGCTGCATTATTAATTGTACTTGAACCTGAAAAATTTTAAACAACGATTGCACCCTCCATATTATCCGAATCCATAAGATCGGCTCTGCCATTATGAGCTTTAACTCTAATTCTGTAAATTAATCCAGATCTATTAATTTATATTCAAAGCTATGATTTTTACATTTGTTGAGCTGATATTTACAAATAGAGAAACTAGATGTTTGAATTGATAAATTATTCATTAATATTATGGTTTCCTTTAAGTTCTGGATTGTTCTTACACATAATTAAGTGCAAGAAGATTTTTTGCTTGCAAGAAGATTTTCTGCTTGCACCAGTGCAAGTAGAATTAGTACAGGCAGAATCAGTGCAAGAAGAATTAGTGCAAGCAGAATAGTTTGAATTGCTTTTGAATTTATTCCAGCATTTACAGTCTTTTCGTTATTGTGCCGGCACCGTTGGATTTCCAGTTCTAATTTCCCTTCTGTTTACTTGCAATTAGAATTTCCTTCTGCATTGATTGCTTTTACTTTCCCGCATGATTTTAATTGTTTGGATTGGTGTTTCTTGCACTAGTGTGGGATTACATTTATTTTCGGGATTAATCGCAAGATAGACTATAATTTGTTTTTCAGGTTACTAGGGACTCTCTCTGGCATTTCCAGTGCTGCGTGTCGAAGTTCATGAACTCTCTGGATTGAAAAATTAAATGTTGGTACATTTATAGACCCTATACTGCACCCAAAATTTTGGCGATGTTGCCGAGGAGGCGCTTAGGGGGTTGAACTTGGTGACTTGTTGCATTTGGTTTCTATTCCTTCACCTAGTTTCTCTTGCAACTTTATGTTCTTTGAATTTATTTCTTTCCTGCATTTTTTCTTTAAGGTTTCTCATTTTATTTAATGTTGTAATAACCACCCACCCACCCTACACATATATATACACTACTCATGTGCTAACAAATGTACCATGGTCTCGTTGAAGATAGAAAAATGGTATTTTGAGGCATTTTTCAATGAAGAGTTTGAGCCTGACATCAATCATTCAATGCACCTATTTTACTGATTAGTCGGAAGAAACATTCAAAGAACGAGTCTCGAAGTAGTACATGGAGAACCTCTTTTATTTTGGTAAGAAATGGAAAACATTGTTACTTTTGAATTTCCTATCAAAGATCTAGGAGTGGCTAAAATGCATAATATTTCCCCATCTGCACTACCAAAATTTCATGGTTTGGGAAATGAAGACCAAGATACATTCTTATTTGAGTTTGAAGTACTTTGTAGAGGATATGGTTATTGTACTAATTATCAAAGGTTGCAAGTGTTTCCTCTTACTCTTAAAGGAGCAGCTCTCCGATGGTTCATGAGCCTTGGTGGGAACTGCATTCAAACATGGGAAGACATGAAGAATGTATTCTTGGGGAAATATCAAAACTATTTCCAGGCCGGTGAAGATATTTTTGGAATAACACAAGGGGAAAATGAAATCTTGGAGGATTATGTGGAGCGATTTAGATACAACCTCCAAAAATCAAAACATAAGAATTTGGTAAAAGATACTTTGAAAACACTCCTACTCAAAGGAACCAAAGACAAATTTTTAGAACCTTTAAATCTTATAGGAGCAGGTGATGTTTCTTACGTACCATATGATGATGTTTGTAAATTGTGCATTAGTTATTCAAGAGGAATATCCAAGATCGGTAAGAATTCTCGCGAACTTTCTTCTGAATTTTTGGAATCCACCACAAAAATAGGAGCTACAAAATATTTTCTAAATTTACAATTGGATGATTTTTAGGAAGAATGGAAGCAGTGTAAGGAGAATCATTCAACAAATTATTTTCCATCACTACCGGGCTTTCAACAGGTATTTAAGGAATCAAGTAAGGAAATAAATCGACTGTCAGGTATAACTCAAAACTCATCATCGTTTAATACTTGGAATAATATTTATTGTCCCCAACAGGTTCCTAAACACATCTACAACCCTACAGTTCCATGGAAAACTTATAATCCTCCTTTTATTCAATACCCCAACTTATGGCCGCAATGGCCCTCTCCTTGGCCCTCATCCTCGAGCCAAATATCTCCATGGCCTCAAGAATCGTTTGGATCTTTTTCTCTAGGGAAATCTCCCATGCAAATTCAATCATATGAGCACCAACAACAATCACAATTTATTTCCAAGACACCATTATGTAATCCTCCTCCATGTTCCCAGCTGTATGTGCAACCTTATCTTAACCCTAATCCAAACCATCAAGTTGCACAACAGTTTGAACCTCCTATTATTTCTGCTAATTCCCATATTTAACGAGATGTTACACCTTCCATATTGGGAAAGGGAATGAATTTGGAAACTTCCCCTATTATCGCAGAACATTTACCTCGCGAAGATTTAATTCAAAGACCACCTGAGGATCAATCTTTCATTGGAACTTGTTCTGAAAATGTTGTTGAAACGCAAAGCCCTAGAATCTATCTCAACCTTTCTTATGAATCTGAAAATCAAATATTTGAGCCTGAACTTGAGGGATTTATCTTTTGTCTTTCACCAGATTTTTTGTGCTTACAGGATAATGACTATCAAACTGTGGAAGACTTGCATCAGTTGGAGAATCATAAATACGTGGATTCCATTGAATCTTGGTTTCGAGCATCCATCAACCCATCTTATTTATTAATCATTCAAAAACTCTTGGTACCATGTCAATTAAAGAAACTGGTTTCTCACTCTTTGATATGTATTGAAGTTTATTCTTTAAAACTAAGCGTGAGTATAATCAGCATTTTGTTACGCACATGGCTTCATTGGAAGTACGCCTACACTTAAAGGTGATATTTCTCTCTTTAAAAATAGGGTAGGGTAATGAATAAAGATGAATAACAATACTCTTGAGCTTGTGATTCCATAAAAGCACAGCTTTTGAAATTTTTATTATTACGCATTCTCATGGTAAAACTTGTCAAAAGTACTTTACACTTAACACTTCATATTTTTAAAGTGACTTTGATTGTGGATCAATATGTATTGTTATAAGTTACATGTAATACTTTTCTCTTATTCTAACAAACTATCATCCAGAAAATATTTTCAAATTTCTCTTTGAAGTGACCAGTGAAAAATCTTTTATGGTGGACCATGCCTACAAAAATCTAATAAGCTTTCATAAAGAACCCTAGCGTGATAAACTCAAGGAATATTTTTGGTCATTATCTGAGATGCTTTTTTTAATAAGTTCTTAGGGTAGCATGACCAACTAGTAATTAAAAACTTTTCACGCCATCCTGCACTCTTAAGGAATAGATTTGCTTCCCCACCTATTAAGTAATCCATCTGAGGTTAATCATAATCAGAGTTTTTTTAAAAATACATAAACAAATTAATTGAGGGATAGGAGGTCTCATTGCGAGCCGACCTACTATGATCATGGGTCCTAAGGAGAATGACATTACTGCACTGGTCACCAAGCCAGGGTAATGGCTTTTAGTTGGAAAACCAGAGGACAAGAGGTCTCATTGCGAGCCAGCTCATTCATTATTTTTAGTTCTCGTGAATGGCATTATTGTTAGCTGGTTACCAAGCTAGGACAACATCTTTCAATTAAATTATAAAAATAGAAAAAGTGAATGCTCATAAAAAAACTCTGAAACTATATCTAATAGGTGGGACAAAATCATTTCGTAAGGTTAAAAGGTATCCCTGTCGAGGCTATGGACCCCTGCTGGCAGCAGGGCCATGCCTATGGTATTAAAGTTGACTCTACACTATAATTTAATTGGTTGATTTTGCTTTCTGTGAACTCACTATCAATCTCTTTGAGAATGGCTTTAAAATCCTTTTGTTGTTATACCTTGGAGTTCTATCTTTTTGAAATGATTTTATGGACGTGGGGACCCTTAGTGCTGGTAATTCACTATGCCCAGAGAAGAGAAGATTTAACTATACATGGATGATAGTAAAATAATCATTATGGGAAGGTATTACTATGTCTACCTGTAACACCATATCGTTTAAATCATGTCACTCATGTTTTGATCACGGATGCTTTAGAGATATTATTTTTGAAAATTTTAAAAGTTGTCTATTTTTCTCAAGTAATAACACCATCCTTGCAATTTAGTTTTTCCATGGTAGTTTTCATTGTAGATTTTCTTGAAATCAGTTTAAGTAAATAAAGAGTCTAGCAGACACTCTATTTTTAAGAGCACGCTTTATCAAGTGCAGGAAATGTAATCATGAAAAATTGCAGGAACATTATTATGAATGTTTATACATGTTTCTAATTTTGTTTTCTGCAAAGGAGTAACAATATCGGATTTTCTTGCATGAGGACATGCAAGATGGTCAACATGGGGAGATGTTGGGCTTCAATTTTGTCTCATTTTTCACTCAAAATATCTCATGCTACTCTTTGATTAAATGATTATTGTTGCAATTATCTGTTACTTCTTTTGTACCATTAATGGAAGTTTAATAAAGGTTTGTATGTTGCAGGTTAAAGTTGATTTAATCATATTTTGAACCGACAATTACTTGCCTGCACTATGCAACAGATTCCTGTACCAAATCAGTTCATACAACGTTCCTGCACTAGTGCAGGAAGCGTGCCTGCACCAATGTAAGATTATAGCATACCTGTTAATACTACAGGCCTGAATTTGTAGCAGTTTCCCGACAGCCGATTTACTCCTCGATTTCCACGTCGATCATTGCGAATCTCAAAATTTCGAAACATGGGTTTTTTTTCCCAATATAGGAAATTGAGTAAGACAGGGCCGTTTTCCAAAATTCATTACAGTTGAGGAGATATGAAGGGGGCTTTGAAGGCAGTTTGTTAAAAATACCAATCTTTCCAGAATTTTAGAAAACATAGTCAACAAGTTACCAGACTGCCAACTTTCGCCTCGGTTTTTTTGTAGATGAAGGAAAATAATGAAATTCCGCGACATGGGTTTTTATCCCAGTATATAAAAATCACTACGCTCAAATTTGTTTTTCAAAAGACGTAATGGTTGAGGAGATACGAAGGGGGGCTTTGAGGCAGTTTGTTAAAATTACCAAATTTTCCAGAATTCTAGAAAATGCCTAGATTTGGGAAATTCGTATTAAATCTTTATTATTTTAATAGGGGAATGGTTGCATTGATATTATATTAATGATAATTAGTTGGGATTCAATCCCCATGATGTTTGCAAAGGATTGGCTTGTTTTATGCCAAGTTTGGAATGTAAACAATTATAAAAGAAGAGTTATGGCTCCAAGCTTGGGAGGGGAAATTTTAGTCAATCAATTCAGCAAAGGGCAGAAGCACGGACATGCAGCATAGCACAGAAGGGAGGAGAGGTTGTTCCAATGTAGCAACATGTGGATTTTAGTGTGGAATGCTTCTCTTACTTGTTGGGATTAGCTGATGTTTGCATTATGTAAAAGACTGTTTTTTTAATTAATGGAAGTGATTTTTATTCATGCTTTGTCTATTCATTTCTTGCATCTAATGATTTCGATTTCTGTGTGAACCAGGAACTTAAAGAGGGTGCGAGTTGGATGGTTTGGTCACCAGACCAGATAGACACCGCTCTCATATTTTAAATAGCATTTCAATTATTGTTTGTTTGATTTTAAATTAATTCGATTTGTTGCAATCCATTATTCCAAGTTTTAAGGTTAATTTGAGTTGCTGCAATTTGTTTCCATTTCATTTGCTACATTATTAAGTATACTTGCACCTGAAACATTTTAAACAATGATTTCACCCTCTATATTATTCGAATCCATAAGATCGGCTCTGCCATTATGAGCTTTAACTCTAATTCTGTAAATTAATCCAGATCTATTAATTTATATTCAAAGCTATGATTTTTACATTTGTTGAGCCGATATTTATAAATACGGAAACTAGATGTTTGAATTGATAAATTATTCATTAATATTATGGTTTCCCTTAAGTTCTGGATTGTTCTTACACATAATTAAGTGCAAGAAGATTTTCTGCAAGCAGAATTAGTACAGGCAGAATCAATGCAAGCAGAATTAGTGTAAGCAGAGTAGTTTGAATTTCTTTTGACTTTATTCCAGCATTTACAGTCTTTTCGTTATTTTGCCAGCACTACTTGATTTCCAGTTCTAATTTCCCTTCTGTTTAATTGCAATTAGAATTTCCTTTTGCATTGGTTGCTTTTACTTTCCCGCATGCTTTTAATTGTTTGGATTGGTGTTTCTTGCACTAGTGCAGGATTACATTTATTTTCGGGATTAATCGCAAGATAGACTAGAATTTGTTTTGCAGGTTACCAAGGACTCTCTATAGCATTTCCAGTGCTGCGTCTCGAAGTTCACGAACTCTCCAGATTGAAAAATTAAATGTTGGTACATTTATAGACCCTATACTACACCCAACAAGTGTGTGAATCAAGAGTGCTTTGTTTTGAAGAAAATGGTTCACGTCTCTCTTTGATTTTCGAAATCTTTGCCTCTTGTATGCATGTTTGAGAGATATCATTAGTACTCAAAGCATTGTTGATTAATTCACATTCTACATTTTGCATTGTGCTTATAAGGAAAATACAAAAATATTTTTGTTTCCTTTCACTTTAGAAAATGAAAATTTCATTTCAATTCACTTCTTAGTGCATGTAGTGAAAGGAAGAAAATTGTAAATTTTTTGTTTCGCTTTAAAATTTCGCACTTGAAGAGAAAAGTGAATGTCGTTTTATGCATTTGTTTTGTTTCTTCATTTATTGTGTGAGTTTCGCTCTTCCTCATTAGCATAGGATTCAAGAAATGAATGGTTCTCATTTAGCTACATTTTAGGGATTCAGATGACATCGGTAGGGCTTTAAAAAAAAGATATAATTCAAGATCATCCATAAAATTTATTCAATCAATCTAAGGAGGATTTGCAACCTAATGAATCACATTTAGAGGTTTAGGCTAGAGACGTGTTCCAACATCGTTAAGCGTAGGACCTATCACTAACATTCTGGGTTAAAACCCAGGGGTGATATCCTGTCCCGCGTATGGAAGTATATTGATGTATGAAAAGTATATTTTGGGATGCTCTCATTGAACAGTTATGCACTAGAAATCAATACTACGGATTTGGACTCCCACATATCGTCATGTATATTTTGGGAGACACCATTAGGCTACAAACCTGACATAGGTAACTGAGTTGGCCGCCTTGTAGACGTGATACAACAAACACAAAATTCTAGGAGATTGGCTGCCATACGTTAAGTCCTTGGTCATTTCTCTTTCATATGATCACCAAGGTGTATATTGCAGTTCACAGCTACCTAGTAATCCTTTTTCCTAGCTTACCCCTTTTTGATTTATTTCATTTTTTCTAAAATTAATTGCCCACAATCACATGGCTTACTTTTTAGAATATTTATCGGCCTCATCATGAGTAACTCCTTATAAAGATATTGTTTAAAGCCTTGAATTAATCATCTTTATCCTCTCCTACTTTTTGAGATAATATCATCTTGGCTGAACCACCAAGTTCAGTTTCCTCTTAGTCCACTCCTTCCGAAGGGACACTATCGCTCGTCTCTTTTGATTCTCCACCTTCGATTGGGACTGAAACTGATGAGTTCACTCTCATTCTGAGTATTCAACCTCTCACCTCTCGATCTCCACCTGATGTGCTAGTAGGATACATTTCCTACCCTTCTAATCCATTATTTTATCCTATTGAAATGTCCCCTCAACAACCCTATAGTCCATACGATACACCTAGTGTATCATTTGTGAATTCACCGCATCCATCTCGAAGTGCTTCCCATCAGTTATTCTCAATGGCTTCTAAGGGAGAAGTTTCATCCCCCCTGGAGGTTTCAAGCACCATCAGTGGTGTAGATGAGACTACATATGAGGGACCTCAATTCCCTCCCAAGGGCTCTCCTTATATGACGATGCAACCTTCCTCCCAACTGTACTTTTCACAAAATTACACCTCGTTGGGACACCTGATATCAAATATGTCAAGTGGTACACCTTTGTATTACAATACTATCTGGAAAAATACTGGAATATATACCCCTAGTTTGAGTATTTCCAACATAGCCATGTCTATGTCTGCTCGAACTATAGTCACGCCTACTTTCGAAAAGCCAACTATTTGCGTAGGTTTTTTAGTACCTCTTGTCAATACTCCAGTGTCGATTCCTTTGATTGTAGTTTCTGGAGGAGGCCCTACCCTATCAAATGTTTCCCAACCTACCGTTGGACCATTCACGAGTGGATCTTCATCCTACATTATGAATTACTCCCAAGCTACTAGCAGCATTCCTATGCCTATCGGATTGTCTGGCCCAAAAGGGCCAGAATATGATCAATATCAGGAATTTTTGTAGAGTTTTAACAATCAACATTATCTCTCGTATGGTTCCCAATAATTTCAAACTCAACTAGTAAATCCTCAAGGATTTCAAGGGCAACCTGGTGTCCAGACAAAGGGTTACATCTATCAGCAAGGTTTTAACGATGGTCAAAATTGACCTTATGGACCACAAGGGCAACCTTTCGTACAATAGGAAGCGCCTTACATAGAACCTAATCAACCCTTTGTCCATCAAGGCCAATTTTCCTATTTTCATCAGGGACAACCTTCTGGTCAACCAGGCAAACCCCAATTTCAGTAGTGTCAGCCTTTTTTCCAGCAAGGACAATCCTCTGTTCAACCGAATTAGATCTTTGTTTATCCAGTCCCTTAGGTACAACTTGGTCCTCTGATACAACCTAGTCCTCAGGTACAACCTGGTCCTTAGGTACAACCTAGTCCTAAGGCACAACCTAGTCCTCAGGTACAACCTGGTCATCAATTACAACCTGGTCAACCTCAACAACCTTGGGGTATGATCCAACAACACAAGGAAAAAACCCAGGGAAATCCGTACCAAACCTTCCAGCAGCCGCAAAATCCATATGCTGGGAGCTATGGTCAACCTAGAACTCAGTGGTCTACTGTAGGTCAGAATCTATTTTTGTGTCAGCAACTGGGATATGATCAGAATCCACAAGGTTTCAACCCTTATGGATAGTACTAAAGTTTCAATCCTTATGGGAAAAACCCTTGGGGGCAACATCCTTGGGGGCAATATTACTCCCAACCCAGTTGGCATCCACAAATGGGCATGTATCAAATACCCAACACCATGCCTTTCAATCCACAATTTTCATTTCTCATGACCTTGGAACTTCATGATGTGTCAAGACTGACCAACGATCCAATTCTTCACAATCTGTATTGGTTCCTGATTCCAACTAAAATTCCGAGTGATTGCCCCAAGTTTGAAGGAAAATTTGGGGAATACCCCTAGGCGCATGTTATGACGTACCATCTTTAGTGCTCCTCCAATTATCGGGTCGAAGATTCCTTCTGTTTATGTCTCTTTCAAATAACGTTGACCGATGCCACTGCAAAGTGGTACATTGAACTCCCACGCGGGACTTTTCAGGATTTCAATTCCTTAGCCATGACCTTTCTCACGCATTTTCAATTGCCTTCATTATGAAATAAGAACCCACCTCCTGAAATCCTTAAATAAAAATATTGCTACGCATATCTCTAATCATATCCACGAATGAAGAAGGCATCATCATTTGATCAAATTTGAAATTCCTGATCAACTGTTGACAGAATAGTTTACCAAATAATTCCTCAATCAGATCGCTAAAGATATCGCTATGGGGGCAGTTGTCATTGAAGAGTAAGCCAAATATCGTGCCCAATATCTTGATCTATTTTATTCTCATTCTAACACGTTATATTATATCTTGCCTGATGCCCCATGCCCGAATACTCAGTCTTCAGGCTCAAAAGATCTAGTGACACCATTGGTAGATGGTGTCATTAGTTATGTTTCCCAAAATTCACGGAAGTATTATTCTGCTTCTAAGAAGAAATCAACTTCTTTCTTCATTTATGTTCCTCGAAATCCCCCAAATCCTAGAAAAATTTCAGAGGGTAACGTCGTTTAGTCTTCTATGACTGAAAAATCCTCTAAAGAAAAGAAGAAGGGAAAATACTAATCTAAATATGATGCCCCAAAACAGGATTCCTCCAAACCTCGCACTTACGATGGAGCTAAACGTAAACCCAAGTATCCTTGCCTGATATGTTATGATGAGAATTACACCAAGGAATTTCCACGATGGGCCGAAGTGAGTCGATTGCTAAAAGGCACCCAAGGAACTCCGAATGTTCTTAAGGAACCATTTCCATCATAGCAGACCCAAATGTTGGAACAACCTCAATATTCCACCCCTTTTGGTTCTCAATTTTTCATGATGAATGGTACTTCACCCATATCTATTGCTACCATATTTAAATATTATGCGAAATCGCGTCAAGTGACAGGGAAAGAAATCACAGATGCTCCTATTCCTTCTCCCACACCTGCTTCCGACCCTCTTCATATTGAAAGACCTAGTTTTGAGCCTGTTGTATGACCACCTTATAAAGGTGTGCCCCTCAAGTCCTCCTATAATTCGAATGTCCACGTTGCTCAACATTATAATATTTTTGAGGATTTGGCTCAGGCACCATCTGCTATGTCCATGCTAGAGGTGATTTAGAGTTGTCCGTCACAACAGAAGGCATTTTTTGTTAGGTCCCTATATTACTAGTATAGTCCCTTATTGTTATTAGTGTAACCCCCTTATTGTTATTATTGTACCCTTGCAACCCCCATTTTGTTATTATTGTGCCCTTAAATTATTATTGTTAGGTCGGCTAGGATTACATTGTGGCCCACTAGGATTACATTATGGCCACATGGACTCCTATATATAGAAAGGAGGTTTTGTAAATTGTATCATCCAATAATTTTTCATTTATGTAATGTATTGGAGGTTGCCCCATCGAAGTGGCTTATTTCTAAGGCATCAATATCTCTTTTCTTCTATTTTTGAAGCTGGTTACACAACATTTGGTATCAAAGCTTTGGATTCTAGGGTTTCGCTACTCCAAACAGGTCATCGTGGAATTTTCGCTATAAATTTTTTTCTACGAAGTTTTAGAAGCTAAAAGTTTTAAGGTGCGAAGCTGAAATCCTGAGGAACATCATAAAAAAATTTCAAATCTTGATTCGCAATATTTGTGGAGATATGATCTGTGGAAGTTAGGTATTTTTTCAGGCTCCTAAAAAAGTAATCATGGAATTTTTGCTATAAATTGATTTCTACGAAGTTTCAGAAGCTGAAATTTTTAGCGTGCGAAGAAAAAATCCTAAGGAAAATGTTCAAAAAATTTCAGATCTTGGTTCGCAATATTTTCGGAGATATGATCTGTGGAAGGTGGTGCTTTTTCAGGCTCCTGAATTTCATCTCAAAGAGGTCATCGTGGGAAAATTTTCATAACACTCTCTCTGAGCATCGGATTGGAGTTCCGTAAAAATTGGTCACAAGTACATGGAATTTAGTTTCTTGGCTATCAATTGCAGAGCCGAAGGAGGAAACAGTGACACGTGGCAAGTCATACAAGTTCGCTCTATTGACCCAGTCCATAATTAGGTCATTGTGGGAGATTGGACACAGCTTTGTCTTGGAGAATCCAAATCAGGTGAGACCTGTGGCATTCAAAAGATACTTCAGAGTGCTACGTTGGTATTTAAATTAAAATATTGAAGTGCTGCAATCACAGAGATAATATAATTTCAATATCGAGCTCCTCAAAAGCAAGAAAAAGGTGTGTATTTTTTTTCCAAATTACATAAGTCTTGTTTGAAGAATCAATTTGAATTGATTCCAAGGGCATATTGTAGAATAGATATCAGTATTGGGTTCTAAAATATGCCCCGTAAAAATAATTCAACACCCATTAAGCCTTCAGAAGGCTCTATTATGACTCATGAAGATGAAGAATTGCAACATGATCTATCAAAATTACAAGAGCAAGTGCACCAAATTTCGCTCTCGCAAAGAGCAACAAAAAATGAAATGGAAGTTTTGAAGAAAGGCATGGAAGCGAATATGGATGGTTTGAAGAAAGGCGTGGAAGCTAAGATGGATGGCATGGAAGCTGGCATGGAAGCTAAGATGGATGACATGAAAGAAAACATGGAAAACATGAAGAATGATCTAAAATCAGACATCGAAGGTTTGACAAAGTTGATACAAGAAATGTTTCCTAATGGTGAAAAGATAGTAGAAGAACCTCATGATGAGAACAAAATAAATGTTAATCGTGATTTCATAAACTCTAATGTTGGCGGGAAGAACCACCATATTCCAAAATGGATATGAGGAAGTTTGATGGAAAGGATCCTGTAACATGGATACTACAGATGGAGCAATATTTTGATCTCCATAACGTGCAAAACACATAAAAGGTACGCATTGCAACTTTACATTTAGAACAAAATACATTTGTATGGTATCGATGGCTTTGTTCCCATAAAAAAATTGTCACTTGGTCAATTTTTACGGAGGAAATGATAGCACATTATGAGGATACAAAGATCAACTCCTTATTTAGCCAATTAATAAATCTCAAAAAAAAGGGTTTAGTGGGGCAGCACATTGAGGACTTCCAAAAATTGAATATAAGGGTAACTAATAATCCAGAGGAACACAGGTTCGATCTCTTCATAGGCAATTTAAAGGATAGCATCCAACATGAAGTTCGCGTCTTGGAACCGGATTCATTGGAGAAGGCATTCAGGTTGGCAAGAAAAGTTGAATGTAAAATAATGGCGACAAGGAAGCCTACCACTCAATTCTATAAAGAAGGAAGTGTTGCTATGCATAGATTTCCACAACCTACAAGGTTGATGCCACAACAATTGGAAGAAAAAAGAGCAAAAGCGCTTTGCTACAGTTGTGATAGAAAATACACTAAAGGTCATAAGTGTGCTGAGAAGAAATTATTTTACATAGATTGTGAAGAGGAAGAAAAAGATGGAGAAGAGGATATACACCAGGAACTAGCCCTAGAAGAGGAAGAAATGAATTCGACCATATCGTGTAATGCACTGGCAGGAATTACCACTCCTCAAAATCTCAAGATAGAAGGACATATCAAGAATAAAAAGGTAATAGTGTTGATTGATTCAGGTATCACCCATAATTTTATTCATTGTAAGGTAGCCAAGGAATTAAATTGTTTCCTATACCCAGCACCAGAATTTCAAGTGATGGTTGCCAATGGAGGAACTATAAATTGCTCTGGAAAATGCCATAATATCAAGCTAACCATGGGGGAATGTGTATTGACTAGTCCAATGATTTCCATTCCTATGGGAGGTGTTGATGTTGTACTAGGAGTACAATGGTTACAATATTTGGGGACGGTAGCTTTTAATTTTCAAGAACTTTTCTTGAAATTTTTTTCAGAAGGAAAGGAAGTCGAATTATGGGGTATTTCCGAGAAGCCGAGAAAGATAATAAGCTCTAATGTCATGACAAAGCTTCTAAATAAAGAACAAAGAGGCGTAATTGCACAATTATGCTCACTAGAAGTTCCAACATCAAAATCATCTATTTCTGTAGATCTCCAACAAGTCTTGGACAATCAATCCAAGGTGTTTGAAACTCCCAAAGGACTCCCACCTATTTGTGATCATGATCATGCTATTCATTTGATTCCAGGAAGTGTTCCTCCAAACATCGGGCCTTATAGATATCCTTTCGCCCAAAAGAGCAAAATTGAACATATGATTGCAAAAATGTTAGAGGCGGGTATAATTCAACCTAGTCAAAGTTCTTTCTCTGCTCCTGTAGTATTGGTACACAAGAAGGATGGATCATGGTGAATGTGTTCGGATTATAGGGAGCTCAATAAGCTCACCATTAGAGATAAATTTCCCATTCCTGTGATTGATGAATTATTGGATGAATTACATGGAGAAATTTATTTTACCAAGTTGGATCTTCATTCAGGATATCATCAAATTAGAATGAAGACTGAAGATATTCCAAAAATAGCATTTCGAACTCATGAGGGTCATTATGAATTTTTGGTCATGCCTTTTGGCCTTGCCAATGCACCTTCTACATTTCAAGGGTTGATGAATTCCATTTTCAAACCCTTCCTTAGAAAATTTGTGCTAGTATTTTTTGATGATATACTAATCTATAGTAGGTATTGGAAGGATCATGTTGAACATGTTGACAGGGTGCTCAAACTATTGCAGGAGAAACAATTATATGCAAAAACATCCAAATGTTTCTTTGGAGTACAAGAGGTGGAATATCTGGGTCATATTGTATCTCACGAGGGTGTTAAAGTAGACCTTAACAAAATTAAAGCCATTAAGGAATGGAAAGTCCCCACAACCATAAAGCAGTTGCGAGGATTTCTCGGGTTAACAGGGTATTATCGCAAGTTTGTTAAGAATTATGGGAGAATAGCAGCACCTCTAACAACATTATTGAAGAAAGATGCATTTTCATGGACTCCTGAAGCAACTAAGGCCTTTGAACATCTTAAAGAGGCAATGTGCCTAGCACTGGTCTTAGCTACGTCAGACTTCACAAAAACCTTTATTGTGGAATGTGATGCCTCAGGAAATGTAATTGGTGCTATTTTAATGTAGGAAGGAATACCCATTTCTTTTGAAAGTCGTCCAATCAAAGGAAAGTATTTACAGAAACCTATTTATGAGAAGGAAATGTTAGCAATACTGCATGCACTAAAGAAATGGAGAACTTACCTAATGGGAAGACACTTCAAGGTAAAAGCTGATCATGATAGTCTTAAACACTTTTTGGAACAAAAACTATCTTCAGAAGAGTAGCAAAAATGGGTCACAAAGATGTTGGGTTATGACTTTGAAATAATCTAAAGAAAAGGGAAGCTTAATGTTGTTGCAGATGCACTCTCAAGAAAGAATGAAGAGGTGGAAGCATTGCTTTGTGCCATTTCTATTATCCAACCAGTTTGGATAACCAAAGAAAGAGAGGAATGGAAGAAGGGAAAAGATGTATGGACACTCATTCAAAAGTTGTAGCAAGATCCTAGTACATCTGATACATTTAGTTGGAAAAATGATTCCTTATGGTACAAAGATCGCTTATATATTTGTAATAATTCCCAACTAAAACAAAAGATTCTTTTGGAATTGCACACTTCCCCTTTAGGAGGACACTCAGTATTTTTAAAAACTTACCACAGGGTGAAGAAAGAATTTTTTTGGGATGGCCTTAAATCTGATATTCAAAAGTTTGTGCCGGAATGTTCAGTTTGCCAGCAGAATAAAGTTCAGACAATTAAGACCCCGGGACTTCTATAACCTTTATCCATTCCAAGTGCCCATGAATTCTTCTAGCTTCATAGATTGAAATCTGTGCTCCTAGATGCTTGTTCTCCAAGTCAATGGAATCATTCACACTCTTGGCCCTATCCAAAATGCTTGGAGGTCTTTAATTTGTGCATTTCTGTCCCAGAGGAGCAAGTTTGTGATTCTTGCTTCGTTCTCCTCATCACTATCCACCTGAATTATTTCAAAATCCCTCTCAACCTCATGATCTTCTTCTTTTTCCTTTACCTTTTTCTTCCCTTTTTCTAGTGGATGAGTTGAGGTGGATGGCATGGTACCTTGCATTTTGGAGGCAGAAAACACAAGCCTTGACTCCTTTTGATATGTGAGTGGAAAAAATCCAAATTTGTCTACTAGAATGACCTCATCATGGCTGATCTCAAGATTGCTTTTCTTTTCATCAATGATCTCTGTATTGATGTATTTTGTACTATGTTCTTGACTTCCCTCTTGAGAATTACCTTCATATTATTTCATGCTAACATTACTTTCATGATCTTCACCACTGTCATCATCCTCTTGACTGTCTTTTTGGTTCATAATGTCACTGCTGTCATTAACCTCTTGACTGTCTTTTTAGTTTATAGTGTCACTGCTGTCATTATTATTAGGGCTATCAGTCACCATGGTTTCTTCCTTATTTTCATGACTGTCATTAGCTTCTTCACTTTCTTCACTATCATCATCTTTATCATGGTCATCCTCTTCCTCATTGCTTGTCTCTTTGTCACTGTAATTTTCATCACTGCCCTGTTCACTGCCTTCTTCTTCCTATTTATCATTATCATGGCCATTATCATTTTCCGTGTGGTCACTGTTAGAGGTGTCTTTATCAGTTTCTTCACTTTCCTCAACCTCTTTACTATCCTCTATAATGTCCTCACTACTTTCATTTTTATCCATGCCACCTTTAGCTTCTACACTTTCCTCACTGTCATCATCTTTATCAATGCTGGCCTCTTTGTCACTTTTCATTTCATCACTACTCTCTTCCTCCTCTTTATCCACATCTACATCTACCTCTTCACCACTATCTATTTCCTCTTCACTATCTTGCTCACTGCCTTTGTCCTCATAATCTACCTCTATCTCTTTATCTTTATCCCAATCCTCCTCTTCATCATTCTCTTCCTCTTCTTCATTATCATTTTCTTCCTCTTCTTCTTCATCATCATTTTCTTCCTCTTCTTCCTCATCATCGTCTGTTTCTTCCTCTTCTTCCTCATCATAATTTTCTTCCTCTTCATCATCATTCTCTTCTTGATTTTATGTTTGAGGAGAAGGTTAGGGAGGGAGGTTCTCTTTGGGAGAAGATTCATGTGTGGATGAGGAGTCATGGTCAGTGGGAGTTGATGGAGGAGTCGAGGGAGGTGGATGAGATGATGAGGGTATATTAGGCTGATGAGGAGTCTGTGGGTTTGTGAAAATTTCATGGGCAATGAAAACTTCCCATGGTATACCTTGTTTCTCTAATTGATGCAACATAATCATCTTGATAAGGGAATGTTGAAAAATAATTTGCATTTTTTGTGAAGGAGGTCCCTTTTGCAAAATTTATGCCATCTTGTCAATACTTCTAGAGAGATAATAGGGAAAATGTAGCAGCTTGGCCCTAGTGAAGTGCATAAGTAGTCTTATATGGTAGGAATAAAGTCTAGAAAGCCTCCCCTCGCATGTAAAATACTTCATGATGACTTTCATTAAGGGGGAATATCTCTCCAACAAATTGGAAAAGGGAAAAATAGTTTTGCAATCAGCTTGGTATCTTGGTTTCAAGAAAGGTTGATAATGGCTCAGGTCCAAATTCACCTGCTTGAACCATTTTTCTCCCATACAAGTTATCCCAATGGCAATAGCAATTGCATTGGTGGATAGCTCAAAATTTACCCCAGCTAGATGCACTTGATGGTCATGGAGGTTTAGGATAAAAAGTCTGGTTAACTCAGGGTGACTTTGGCCTCTTTGTACTCTTTCACATAATCAAAACAACCGACCTCTTGGAAATATGCAACTTATGTAGGGGAGGCTATCAATTCCTTGGTGTTCAAAGGTTCAAACATGTTTACTCTTCCACCCTTTCTCTGCTGTCCTCTAGGCCTTTGGCCTCCCTTGCCACTGTCATTATTGCCTTCTCTTGAAATTTTTTCTTTTACTCTTGCCTTGAAATCAAAACCTTGAAACTGCTTGTGAAATGATATGAAGAGGGTGAATAGGAAGGTGAGGATACAGTAATGTCAAGGCTTGGTAGTGTGGAGGCTAATTTTGCAAATGGAGATATTGTTTTGGTAGATGAGTAACTTCTTCGACAAATAGTTTAAGTGTGCCTTTAGCATGTAGATGGATGAGTGCCCTTTAAACAACAGTGTTGTTAGCATGGAGACTAGATTTTTATCTTCCTTTAGGGTTTTTTTTTACATATCTTTCTAAATTCACCTTTTAAACAGAATGAAAGGGGGAAAGGCATATAAATACCTCTTATAAAAACCTTCATGAGGTACCAAGCAGAGAATTTGAAGAGTTTGGAGGCGTTTGGACGCTTGAACATCATAACATAGGAAGGTGTAGCAGTCGGGTCTCCCAGGCAGTCTTCGTGAAAAGTTGAACGAGTAGTGCAAGTGCACAACACCAGGTGGAGCAATCGGGTCGGTTTTGCACACTATAAACACGCAGCATCCTTTCATAGGCGCACAATGCTGGGTTATATTTTCTGAAGAATGCACACACAGGTGCGTAGCGAGGTTTTCTAGGAGTGTAGCACTAGGTTTTTCCTGCCTGAAGTTTGCCATAAATCCCAAAATCTCTCTTTAAAAACCTTCCACTCTCTTTTGCAAATGACAAATGATCTTTGAGTGATAAATGAGATGCTTTTATACCCTTGGAACAATAAATTAAAACTAGAAACCCATGTTTACTAATGTTTCGAGTTTTATCTTGTCACTTTATCACTGATATTCCTTTTTTGTGTTTTGTAGGAGGTGAGTTAAAACACAAAAAATGATCTTTTTGTGGGTGATCTGAAAATATAATTTTCTTCCCCTCTCACTGATTTTGATAGCGATATCTCTATTTTGACAAAGAACGTAAGTCCTGTCCACTATGTCTTCTCTTGGCCACTTCTGTTTTGCTACACGTGCCATGACACAATGTTTTTGTCTCCTTTTTCATTCTTGGAGTTTTGACAATTTTAGTTACTCAACAACAGACTCATGATTGGCTTGGTTTTCCATTTTGAAACTTGACCTTATGCCTTCTTTCTTTGACCATTTGAGGTCAATTGACTGCTCTTGAAGACTTGATCTCTATCAAACTGATACTCTTTGCATTCTCCTCCCATTGATGCAATGAAACATGGTTACCTTGGCAAACCCTAGAAATTACCTTCAAGAGCCTATTAAAATTATCTTCATGTTTTCATCATGGAGGCTTCTCATTTTCAGTTCTAGTTTCAACAAATCTTCAATCCATGCTTGGTTGTGTTGATGTGCCTCTGTCCTTGTGGTTTTTTTCATTGGCTTCTTGGTTGATAATACTGTTTATCCAATTAGTCCTAAAAAACCATGATTCTCTTTGAACTTAGGCATGCTTCTTCTTCTTTGTTGTGGGTATCCTTCCAATGAGGGACATTCCCCTTACTTTACCTCATTTTCCATTGATGGCCATCTCAATCATTCTTGCAGAAATGTTTTAAGATGGGCAGCTGTCCTTTTGCAGAATTTGTGCTTTGACCAAGGAGGTCTTCCTTAAAGGAATTTTGGTATATCTTGGGAAATCAAGTGCTGACCCTCCTTTTCATTTAATTTTATTTTCTTGGCACATGTAAAACAATGATCTTAGAATAAAAAACAAATCTACAACTTATGAAACCCTAAATGACCTAGAGGGAGGCTTTTTTATTTTGCCTTTGGATGAAAACTTGACTTAGGGTTTTTAGGTGTAAAAAAAAGTTTTTTAAAGGCTTTATGCATTGCAGACCCAAAACTACTGATTTTGATTTATCTAAAGAGCCTAGAAAGGTAGCTTGAAACTACCAATGCTTGAGGCACTTGGTGAATAGGGGAAAAGGTTAGGCTACTTGGAAATCCAAGGTGGAAGTAGAAAGGTTAGGCAAGTCAAAATAGAGTGGTAAGATCAGAGGTGGAAAAATATAGTGAAAATGAGTGGCATGAGCCCATGATGGGTCTTCTGAGAGTGACAGGCTAGCCATGATATGATAGGATAATAAAATAGTGAAAATTTGATCTTAAGGATAATGAAGGCAGTAAGATTTCTAGAACTCACAATATTCATGAATTTTGTTTCTATAAATCTAGGATAAGCACTTATTCATCTATAAAAAGGCAAAAATTACTGATGACTAACAACAGACATAATGGAAATAAAAATAGCTAGGGTGATGGTAGCATATCTCTCAGAAGAGATGTGGCAGCTACAGACTTCTGAACTATGTTACAATGAGGCTCGAGGGCACATTTATTATTGAGAAACAATGGAGAAATCTAAACGTCCAAAAACCTAACCCTAGGAGATGAAGCGCCAAAACTATGGGCCCTGTTTGGGTAAATTGGTGTTTCAAATTCCCGGGGACATAACTTCGGCATACGATCTCAGTTTGGTGCATATCATACCTCTGTAGAAAGATCTATCTGAGGAGTACAACTTTCAATGTGAGAAGCATTGGTCCATGGACCCATGTTGTTTCCAATTTTCCCAAAAAACGTCATTTAGGGCCTCAAAACGGCTCCGGAAGTTCAGGACCCAAAAAATTACTAAAAAAAGTAAGTTGTGCTGCGAATTAAAAAATGGAACGAATGATGGTGGGGGTTCAAATGGAATAGGTGGGTGGCCACCAATATCCACCTCGATGATTAAGGCCCCAAAATGGCTCTGGGAGTGTAGGACACAAAAACCTGCTAAAAATAGTAAGTTGTGTTGACTGTGAAAAGCTGCAAGAATTGATGGTGCTGGTCCAAATGGAATAGGTGGGTGGCTACCGATATCCACTTGGATCATTCTTCCCTCCTTAGGTGATGAAAAAAGATTCACTATTTTCAATAAAATTTCAACCTTCAACTGGAATACCAATTTCCTATGCCAGAATACCCATTACCCACACATCTTCCAATAGTGATCTACATATGCTCGTCGATTCGATGGCTCTCGTATCACAATCTACGTGATATTTAACAATTTCCATATCATGTGAAATGGCTGGCTTTAAAGTGCGATGTGTCACCACCCGAACTGTATCGCACGACTTCAAACTTTTACCACTTACCACCACCCTTGTGTCGTGCGAAAACCACTTGTTGGTTTTTAAAATCTACTTCACTATTTCGCTTCTTTGCCGACTCCTGGTTCCAAGCACATAGTTTCACCACACTTCCACTGTGCCTTCCAAATTCCAACTCCTTTTACAGATGTGATATGTGATGGAAATATCGCATCACAATATCGGCTATTGCATTAACAAGTGACTCCTCATCGCAATTCCAAACTCCTTTAACCAATGCGATATGCGATGGCAATATCGCATCGTAATATCGGCTATCGCAATTTTGCATCGCATCACTAAAAATCTTTCTGCTGAATGCAATGTGTGCTAAAATATTGTGGTCATATGCGATGTAATCAGGATCATCCATTCCCATTTCAGATCTGCAATAAGATCTTAACCCTCCATTGCTCTCGCTTCTGATCTGTG
The DNA here is from genome assembly GCA_034641835.2 of Pinus albicaulis. NCBI lineage: Eukaryota > Viridiplantae > Streptophyta > Pinopsida > Pinales > Pinaceae > Pinus > Pinus albicaulis. The sequence continues at coordinate 1,436,783,696 of CM076580.1, forward strand.
ATCTAATCTCTGCTGTCGAACTTGCACGATCCAACAATCCTCACCTAATTTCCTTTCTTTGCATCACAAGTTATTTGGTTTGACTTGCGAAGTCATCTTATCCATTGGTTTCCTCCCCTTCTGATCTGATCGATCCAACGATTTCCATTCTTTGCTGATTGACTTCTTTATACACCATTGATTTACTGCTTATTGATGAAATACATTACATAAAGTTTTAACTTTGCCATACTATGAAACCACTCACATTCCTCCATACAACAACTCACTCTATGACATCATATTTTCATCGAATCACCATCGATCCTTATAGTGATCGATGGTCGATCAACACACTCATAACACTGAATTGAACACATAAATCTGAACCTATAAACGATACTCAAACAAACATAAATTCACATAAAACATAATTCAATTATATACAAAACTCAATTACAGTCTAAGGCATCTCAACCTTAGTCAAAAATTCTCCTGCGCTTACATTGTATCCTCTCAGTCACTCCTCTTTGTCACACAACACAGACTCTTTATATAGAAATTTTCAAGAGCGTGGATCATCTAAGATCCACGAATTTTCTCCCTAAATCGCTCAAACAAACCCCTAAATATCTCGTTATGCATACATGGTAGATAATCAGTTCCATCAATATAGTTTTGTTTTAACAAACTTTTCCCCGGTTTGAAAATGACTGTTCATGTTTCCCCTTTCGCAACTTTGAATTCCAATTTTAATGAAAGTTTCTCGGATGCTCCTGCATCAGACTCCCAAGGTACAAAATTTTTATGACCTCCTAGTCATATGTATTTTTCATCTCTTAGCAATTCTACCCACATCCTCTGTGGAATTTCCCTTTGTGATCTTCCCGTAATAGAATTCTTGAACAATTCTACCCACATCCTCTGTGGAATTTCCCTTTGTGAGCTGCAACAAAACCTCTGGAATAGCAAGTCCTCCCTACTACCAGATACCTCACCAAGCTTCTCTCCTATGAGCTTAGCCTTTTAGCATCTCTCTAGTTCTCTCTTTTCTAGAACCATTTGGGCACTCCTGCTCTAGGCTACTGCAATCTTCTTACCTTCCTCTGCTGCTACCTTCACAAAATATAAAAACCACAAGCTTTACAAATATTCAATAGAATTGTACCTCTTCTTTCTTCACAGGCAAACTCTTTCTCACAGGAAATATTTTCCACGCTCTAATACCACTTGATGAAAAAAGATTCACTGTTTTCAATAAAATTCGAACCTTCAACCGGAATACCAGTTTCCTATGCCAGAATACACATTACCTGCACATCTTCCAATGGTGATCTACATACGCTCATCGATCTGATGGCTCTCGCATCACAATTTGCATGATATTTAACGTTTTCCATATCATGTGAAATGATTGGTTTTAAAGTTCGACGTGTCACCACCTGAACTGTATCACACGACTTCAAAATTTTACCACTTACCACCCTTGTGTCATGCGAAAACTACTTGTTGTTTTTTTAAATCTACTTCACCATTCCGCTTCTTTGCTGACTCCTTGTTCCAAGCACATAGTTTCACCATGCTTCCACTGCGCCTTCCAAATTCCAACTCCTTTGACCAATGCGATATGTGATGGCAATATTGCATTGCAATATTGGCTATTACATTAACAAGTGACTCCTCATCGTAATTCCAAACTCCTTTAACCGATGCGATATGCGATGGCAATATTGCATCGCAATATCGGTTATCACAATTTTGCATCGCATCGCCAAAACTCTTTCTGCTGAAAGTGATGTGTGCTAAAATATTGTAGTCGGATGCGATGTAATCGGGATCGTTCATTCCCATTTCAGATATGCGATAAGATCTTAACCCTCCATTGTTCTCGCTTCCAATCTACGATCTAATATTTTCTATCGAAATTGCCCGATCTAACAGTCCTCACCTACTTTCCTTTCTTTGCATCGCAAGTTATTCGGTTTGACTTGTGAACTCATCTTAGCCATCAGTTTCCTCCCTTTCTGATCTGATTGATTTGACGGTTTCCATTCTTTTCCGATTGACTTCTTTAGACACCATTGATTTACTGCTTATTTATGAAATACTTTACACACAGTTTTAACTCTGCCATACTCTGAAACCACTCATATTCCTCTATAAAACAACTCACTCTATGACATCGTATTGTCATTGGATTGCCATTGATCCTTATAGTGATCGATGGTCGATCAACACACTCATAACATTGAATTGAACTCATAAATATGAACCTATAAAAAATACTTAGACACATAGAAATTCACATAACACATAATTCAATTATATAAAAAACTCGATTACAGTCTAAGGCATCTCAGCCTTAGTCACAAATTCTCCCGTGCTTACATTGTATCCTCTCAGTCACTCCTCTTTGTCACACAACAAAGACTCTTTATATAGAAATTTTCAAGAGCGTGGATCATCTAAGATCCATGATTTTTCTCCCTCGATCACTCAAACAATCCCATAAATCTCTCATTATGCATACATGGAAGATAATCAGTTCATCAATTTAGTTCTGTTTTAACAAAATTTTCCCCAGTTTTACAATGATTGTTCACGTTTCCCCTTTCAAAGCTTTGGATTCCAATTTTAATGAAATTTGCTCGGATGCTCCTGCATCATTAGGAAGCAATGGTCCCCATTGCATTGAGATCCTCCATGAGATGAGGCAAATTATGTTGAACTGGGTATTAGATTTGTCGAAGATGTCATGGACCTGCAGGCATACATGCTAGATGTGTTTAGCAATTTTGGTTTCTTTATCTACCTCAGACAGTACATGTGTGGATTCTATATGTGTAGTTGCAGGAGGTATGGCAACATCAGGCGGTGGTGCGTCAGGGGTCAAATCAATGGAGTTCTTGTCCTGACAATGTAGAGGAACCTCTGTGAGTGGGTAGAAAATGTCCTTGTATTCCTCCATGACTTTTTCCATCTGCTGCAGCCATGTAGGGGAGCCCTGTTTCGAGATTGTGGCCACAATATCCTTCTTTCCCTATGAGTGAGTTGTAAGGAAAATAAATTTCCTGATTTGGGAAAAAATCTTACTGTGTTGTTTTGTAGTATTCAAAGAGATGACAGGAGGCGGTACTACCTCTGGTATCCTTTACAAGTTATTTCCCAAAGTAATAATAACCGCACGAGGCCTAGACTCATACACAACATGTCACCTCCACAAGTATGGTTGGCCCAATAATACATCAGCTACATCAAGAGGAGCAACATCACATAATACCTCATCCGTGAATGGCTAGATGTTGTACGGAAGGTGGCACTGTTGGCAGATGTGGATATCTATCCCTGGGTGAAGCCACCTAATGGTATACGACTACAGGTGTGCTATGGTTGGTAGGCCGAGCTGCTTCACGACCTCTGCTGAAATGAGGTTCTTTTGGCTTCCTCTATCGACAAGGAATTGCAGTGGAGAACCCTTCACCCACATCTACGAATGGAAGAGGAACTCCCCCTCCTCTGGATCCTCAGGATCCTCCCTCTGGATCTTGGTGGTGGCCACTATGGTACTGGGATCTGAATCAATAATTTTCTTTCCTTTGTCATTTCCTTTGTCTGATTCTAACTCAGGATTAGAAAATGCATCTGATTTGGGTGCCTTTAGTTTGGCCACCAAATACTATTTCGCCCGACACTCATTTGTGCTATGAGTGGGGTTGTTATGAAATTCACACCACTTCCCTGTGTCCTTCTTTGGACTTATGGTGTTGTTCTGAGTTGTCCTGCTTTGGCCTTTCCCTTTGTTCTGTAGTTCGGGGGCACCTTTCCTTGGCTGCAGATTCAAAGATCCAAAGTCTCGCTTATTTCTGCTTAAATTTTTGCTTGATCTTGGTGGCATAGCGATATTCCGTGCCAAGTGATGTAATGTTGAGGAACTCCATTTCCTCCTGAATTTATTTGTGTAGACAGCCACGGTACTTGAGCACCAAATGTCTCTCTGAATCTTTAATACCAAGTTTATGCGTAGGGTATGGAACAAATTCGTCAGTTTGTGCACATCTTGATCCCTTTGCTACCGCAACGTGGTCCATTGAATGTATTTGTCATCATAGCTCCCCACAGGGTAATATTGTTCCTTGATGTCGTCTTGAAATGAATTCCATGTGGGTGTGTCCAAGAACAGAGAGGGTTCCCCTTCTTCCTCTTGCTGGTAGTAGTTTTCCCACCAGTCTTTGACATGGGGAGCTACTTTAAGGAGTGCACAAATAATCTTTTCTCAGTCGAATAAATAATGGACCGAGAAATACCCTTCCAGCAAATTTAACCATCTATCTACAACATCTGCATCTATCTGGACTTCAAATACAGGAATGTCAAAGTTTACCTGTACCTTGAAGGGAGTGGTGCCTCTAGAGTGGTTGTTGTATGCAGATGCGCCATAGGTGGGAAGTCGTCAAAGGATCTGAGCAAAGTTATCCATCATCATGTTCCTTTTTTTCTCGAGGGCCTCGTAAAGAAATATTTTGATATGATCTCCTGCTCCCTCGTCTTTATTTTCTTCCGCCATGGGAGGTCGTCGGGGTTTGCGAGGCTAATCTTGGAAGGGTTCAACCAGATCGAGCCCTAACTACTTATACCCTGACCGCATTGGGGACATGCAAAGAAAAATAAAGAAAGAGAAGACCCACCTATAATACCACTAATTTGGATTTATGCAGGAACACAATAAAACACAGAAATATACATAAACACATAGTTGCAACAGAAAGAATACTTCATTTTATTTAAATCAAATGACTGAAATATTCTTACAGACATAATAGAAATAAAAATAGCTAGGGTGTTGGAAGCGTATCTCTCAGAAGAAATGTGGTAGCTACAGACATATGAACTATGTTACAATGAGGCTTGAGGGCCTATTTATTATTGAGAAACAATGGAGAACTCTAAATGTCCAAAAACCTAACCCTACGAGATGAAGCACCAAAACTATGGGCCCCGTTTGGGTAAATCGGTGTTTCAACTTCTCAGGGACGATCTTTGTTTGATGAATATCATACCTTGTTATAAATATCTATCCAAGGAGTACAACTTTCAATGTGAGCGACGTCAGTCCATGGACCCATGTTGCTCCCGATTTTCCCAAAAAATGTCGTTTAGGGCCTCAAAATGGCTCCAGAAGTTCAGGACCCAAAAGACTGCTAAAAATAGTAAGTTGTGTTGCAACTTAAAAACTAGAAGAACTAATGGTGGGAGTTCAAATGAAATAGGTGGGTGGCCACCAATATCCACCTAGATTATTAAGGCCCCAAAATGGCTCCAGGGGTGCAGGACCCGAAAAACTGCTAAAAATAGTAAGTTGTGCTGAATGTGAAAAGCTGCAAGAATTGATGGTGTGGGTCCAAATGGAATAGGTGGGTATATCCACCTGGATCATACTGGTAGTTGAATGGGGCTGGATATATGAGATGGATATGGTTGAGTTGTGGTTGTGGTGGAGGTGGATGGTAGGGATAACATGGAGTTGGGTATGGAGGATATTGAGGGAAATATTGAGGATGTTGAGGATTTTCCTAATAAGTTCCTTGCCAACCATGTTGCCAAGATTTGTTTTCGGGTTGAGATGGCCAAGTTTTCCAAGGAGGGAGTGTGTCCCAATTAGTTTGAGATGAATGTGAATAAGCTTGAAATTGTGGAGTGGGTCCTTACATCACATCAAGTTGACCAGGCTGCCAGGGTCTCCTTGGAGCTACATAACATAGCTTCTTTGGTGATTTCCTTCCTTTGTTGTCTTCTTGGTAAACTTCTTTAAACCTGGGGAATGATGAACAACATTTGTAGCATATGATTCTACATGGATAACAAAAATATCAACATCTTCTTTTTTCTCATTTTGCATTCTTAACATTTCTATTTGTTCACTTAGATTGCTAAGAATTTTTTTTTTAAGTTATCAAGCCAATTTCCAAGTTAATCTTGCCTTACCAATGTTGATGTTGACTTACTTACTCTTTCCCTTCCTCTTGATACGCGCTTGCATGTTTCACAAATTTCTTCAAATGATAATTGATATACATCTCCTTTACTCATGGGATTAAGGAGATCAATCCACTCATCCCTAATTCTTCTAAGTAAGAGGGTTTTTAGTGTGTCAAATCCTAATTGATTCAATTTTTCCCTCTTAACATTGTACATGAACCTCTCTATTAGATCCTCAAGGCTCTCATCTTCTTCTTGGTTAATTCTAGAAATTTCTTCTCTAAGATCACGATCTTTGTATTTTTCTAGAAATATATTTTTCATATCATTCCATGATCTTATTGAATTAGTGCCTAGACTCATGAACCATTTAAGTGCTCTATCCTTCAATGTTACAGGAAAAAATCTCAGTTTTTGAGTGTGTGATAAGTAGCCATAAGACTTACAAAGTATCTCAAATTCAAAGAGAAATGTTTCTGGATCCTCTGTCCTCATACCATGGAATTTGGGAAGGAAAGATGGAGGGATGTTCTTCATATGTACACTGACGTCCATATCTTGAATGGGAAATCCAATAAGATATGAGTATCCCTGCTCCTATGAGGCATGAAAATCAGATCTTTTTGTATATAAATTTTTTAATATTTCTAAAATGGCATGAAAAGAAAGGAAAGCAAAAAAAAATTCTAAGAAAAAAATTAAAGCATCTACTAGACACCTCCCCGGAAACGGTGCCAAAAAGTGGTGAGCCATTGTATTGCACCAAGAGTGCTGCAACTCTTAGGGGCTGCCCTACTTTACTTTATCAACTCAGGGTTCATACAAACTTGGAGGTGACAGTGCTATATACACATCAGATGCATTTTGTTCATGTCATCCTCTTACGTTTTACGAAAGGATGCTATTTCTAAGGGTTCTCAGTGAATTCTATCATGCTTAAATGAAACTAAACTAAATTGTAGAAAGGAAATGACAGAAGGAAACTAAAATAAATCGCTAAAAAGAAATGACAGAAAGGGAACTAATATAAATTGCTGAAAAGAAATGATAGAAATGAAACTAATTTAATTTGTAGAAAAGGAAATGACTGAAAAGAAACTAAACTATATTGCTGAAAAGAAATGGCAGAAAGGAAACTAATTCTAAACCACACTTAACTTGGGCAATCAGCTAAATTCACTCTATTTATCCTATGGTCTATCTACCATGCTTCTACCCATGCAACTAAGATATCCATGACTTAATCCTAATTGAAAGAGTGTTGATTTCATTTTAGAGGAAAAAGGGCTAAAGAGGCTAATGGAGGGCGTAAACACATGAAACAAGGATTAGAAGTGAAAATATGGGTTCAAACCTTATAAAATAGCTTTATTATGGCGTGAAATTTTTGGAGCTGAATGATTGAAATATGTGGTGGCAGAGTTATTATTGGTGGATAGAAGTGCGATATGTGATATCCGATATCGCAATCGCAATATCACAAGGTTGGAGCAGTAGAGGTTAACATGAACAAAATAAAAACTTCAAAATGTGATTTGCGATGTAGTGGAGTTTAGAATCGACGTTTGGAGCGGAAAAGGTTTATAGGAACAAAACAAAAAGTGCATTTGCGATGTGCGATGCGGTGGATGACGTGGCAGTGGGACTGATATCACAATCGCAAGATCGCCAATTTGGAGCAGTAAGTGTTAAAGGGAGAAGGGAAATGTTGCGAAGTACAATGTGGATGCAGCAAAGTTATCGCATCAACGGAACGAGTGGTAAGTGTTAAAAGAAAAAGGTAAACGGTGCGATTTGCGATTTCGCAATATCTCAATTGATGGAAAAAAGTGGTAATTCTTGAAGAAAAAAAGGGAAAAGGTTGCGGAGAGTGATTTGTGGTGTGGTAAAAATTTCGATTTGCGATATGCGATGTCACAATATCGCAATCAGCAGAAAAGAGCGGTAAGTGTTAAAGAAAAGGGAAAAGGTTGCGATGAATGTGCTAAAAACTGCGATCTGCAATATGTGATATCACAATATCGCAATTGGAAAAGGAGAGCGGTAAGTATTCAAGGAAAAAGGTAACGGTTGCGAAGTGCGATTTTACGAAAAGACGAAGTACGGTAGCGGGAGAACCGAGGAGCAAAGGCAGAGGTCAAGTTTTTGATTTTTTTGAATGGTTTTTAGGTTAGAAAGGGTTGCAACAGCTGCGCAAAGAGAAATGAAGGAATATAAGCATAAAAAAGGTGGTTGGAAGCGTAACACATAGATGGAAAATGAACTTATCCAGAAATTTTGATGTTGATTTCTGCAAGAACACCTGTTGATTCATGCATGGAAAAAAAACAGAAAAGAATGCGTGATAAAATAGTGAATAGAAATAAAAAAATTTGGCCTATGGGAAATTCAACCCTGCTCGAACTCTATGGAGAAGGATGAGAGGGGAAGGCTTGACCACAACGTTTTGGTTTTTCTCCTCTATTCTATTACTCAAAAACAAATGAAAACTACAACAACATACTGAAAGAAAAACTAAACAGCAATGAAACTATTTCAAAGTAGAACTGATTGAATGACAGAAAGAAAACTAGCTAAATGGCAAAAAGGAAAGAATGAAAACAGAAGAGTAGTTGAGGCACATGGGTTGGGCCCTAACCCACGAGCCCAACTCTTTGGAATTAAATCATTAAAATGGAGTTTGTCTACTCATTACATTAAAAATACAATCTTGTTACATCCCGAAGGTCTTAAACAAAAAAATCCTAATAGCTTGCAACAAAAGTTTTGAATGGAATCGAATCCCCTGGAATTGAATAACATTGACTAACTCTTCCTAGCTCTAGCTCTGCTCTATTTATTCTACAGGGAAGCTACCAACATCTCCCTAAAATTAGGTAATGAGTCCACTTGACTCCAAGTGAGGTATGTCTTGAGTGCGCATGGTCTTAAGTTGCTTGGCTGCCTCTAGAATTCGAATTGCTGGAGGGGATCTCATGAGGATCGTTTGGTTGCATTTGAGGGTGGAAAACCCCCTTGAATCTCTCCAATATTTCTCCCTAATTTCCTGATATTATTCACTCTTAATCTTCTAGGGGCAGGGAGAAAGTCCCTAAATTATCACCTTCTCCAAATCTGCATAATCTGCCAAATATTCTCACAATATGCTACAAAAATAACCAATATTAGGCACAAATATGAAATTACCTTTAAACCTTCCTAAGAAAATATTAAAGCATAAGAAAACATTATTAAGTGCATAAGGATATATTTAATATATATTTTCATGTGGATAAGGAAGGTAGATGGGCTTAAGAAATGTTAGATGGGCCTTATTTTCTATCCAATTTAGAGGCCCATCACCTGCCGCAGTACTCGAAATCTAATTTATGCAGCCTGGGTTTTCTATGACCCTAATGGTGAGTTAGTAGATCTGCAAGTTATATTTTTAGGTCATACAACCGATAATATTTCTGAATACAGTGCAGTTATTGAGCTTCTCTCTGAAGCAATTTCTCTCAACATTAGAGAACTGGTTGTTAACCTGGATTCATAGCTTGTTGTTCTAAAAATCAACGGGAAATATTCCGTCATACACCCTCAAATCTTGAGAATGTATCTGCTTGTTCATTTGTTATAAATAAATTTTTATTACATCACATATCATCATATTCCACGACACATGAATACATTAACAGATGCATTATCTAATCATGTTCTAGATAGACGTTTGCGGAATTTATAATTTTTTTTTTTGTGTGTGTGTGTGTGTGTGTATCGATTGGTTTGAAAATAGTTTTTACAAGTACATCATAAGCCCCTCAAAAAATAATATATGTTCTGGTACATAGCGAGACTTGCAGGTCTCGACAAAACTGCAGAAAAGGAAAATCTAATCTAATCCTTGTGGTGATCATGATAACAAGCTACTGCTCGAATTACTTGAGTCAATAGTTGATGGATGCGATCAGATACCCAGAAAATATGTCACTGGTACTCACGGATAATGTCTCCCATCTTTGCATACTCCAGAATCTCAGTGGTCAAGGCATCTAGGTCCCTCGCAATCTCCTCTTCACGGTCCGCTCCCTCCACATAATGGGCACCCTCAAAGTCTCTTGCCACCCTCCTAGATATTGGTGACATCTTCGTGGCCCTTTGTGGTCCAACATCTTCAATACATAAAGTTTCACATCAGTTCATATATACAAAAAAAATCTTATAAAATTTTATCACCAAAATCATACCTGACTGGCTGCTGATCAGACAACTTTAGTGTAACTATTTCAAACCAATCTTTTGATTGAGGCTTAGCCTCCTCAACCTAAGAGGGCTCTTTCAAGGGGTAATGATATGGAATAAAGATATAGATATATGGATAACTCTAGGAATTAAGTATTGATTTTTCATATTTGCAGGTTGAAAAGATGAAGGCTAATACTACCATTGGGCTTATGGAGTCAACAAATCAGTATGTTCAGTGGCAAGTTTTCTTGACATGGAAGCTAAGGAAAATACGGGTCTCAAAAAAATACAATTCACTCAGTGAACATAGTTCAACGCAGTCATTTCATTACTAAAGGAAGTCAGAGCATAGAGTTATGAATTCAACAATGAAATCTACTGCTAGTGGTTCAAAGGCAATTCACTCATAAAACACAGAAAAAACACATTCATCTCATTACTAAAGGAAGTCAAAGCATAGGGTTATGAATTTTGAGTAATAGCAATGAGATCTACTGCAAGTAGTTAAACATAATAGGTAGATCAATAAAGCATTAAAACCCCATGAGAATCTCAGGTTTGTAAAGAAGAAAAACTTCTCTACATTACTGATCACAGTCAATTACATAAAGCAGCAGCTTTTGCCAAAAAGTCTCCAAACCCTTGCTAATTCTACCCCATGTCTTTTAATAGACCATTTAAAATATAGGATAACCTTATCCTCCACTAGATACCTCGAAATCCTACAGTTTGACACCTTTTCTAACCATAAACATGGTCTTCATTACAAAATGACAGTTGCAAACATAATGAGCAGTCCTATTTCAAATAGGACTAAAACTCTTTAACTTAACTCATAACAACCTCATCTAAACTTAAACACACCAAATGACACTTGCTATCTCCATGAAGTCAAATTCTGATGATGAGCTCCAACTTGTTGTGACCATGACGCTGATGATGCTGTTCTCCTGAAACCTAGGAAACTGTCTCCCTGTTTTTTAGGCCTTTGATTTCTTTGACTCCTTGGGACATTATGACCATTTATTGAACCATGATTTAGATGCCATTTGCTGCCAATAACTAAACCATATGTATTTAATCATCTCCCTGTGCCACCTGTGCAACATTGTCTTCGAATTATCCAAAAAAAATTGAAAATAGAGCTGCGTTATGAAAGTAACACAGTTTTGTAGTGCTTTTCGTAGCGTAGTGTTTTAGCCCATTTATTTTGCTATTTTGGTCTTTTCCCTTCAAGGTGGCTTTCATCTGCACTTGAAATGTTTCCTCTAGAAAATTTATGGCAAAACTCTCAAAACCTCCCCTCAAAATTTATAAGGAAAAGGGTGAAAAGGATGCTACAACAATTTCGTAGCACTTTTCACCCTTTTTGCACTACTGGCGCTACAAAACTGTTGTGCAACCAGTTTTTATCAAAATTTCTTCAAATTTTACAATAAAAAGGTGCTTAGACTTAAGAACATAAATATTTTATCAAAAGCATCAGTAATATGAACTAAAAACATAACTTTCAACCTTCATGAAGTACCTTCTCCATTTGCAAATTATTCCTATTTTTCTCCTGAAAATTAGGTCTTGGGACAGAGCCTATATCTCCTCATCCATACTTTATTTTTTGAAACTGAAGAACAATTTTGTAGGAAATTTTTTCTTGAATAAAAACCTCTTTTGGTTTTTTGAAATACCTCTCCTGCAGTCCAAAAACTGTCTTTGAAAAACATGTGTAAAACAGGAAAACTCTATTTTTTAAAAAATAGGGCCTCAAAGAAAGCCTTATATATCCCAACTGGTAACACTTTTGAGACAAGTGAGAGTGGTTTTTGTAGTTGAGAGTGTGATGAAAACAAACCTCTTTCATAATTCCAAAATTCTATTTTATTTGACCAGAAACTGAACTTGAAGTTGACTGTTAAACGGTCATGTACAAGACATTTTGTAACAACAGTTTTGTAGCGTATTTTAATTTATCAGTTTCTCTTCCTAATGAATTTGAGGAAAATGAGAGAGGTTTATGTATTTAATTCGGTTATAAATAAAAACCTCTTTTAGTTTCCCTAAATTCGTTTTCAGTTTCTCAAAAACCGCCTTGGAAGTTGACAGCTACAAAATCGCGCTTTCGTAGCGCCTGTAGTGTATTTTCTGCATTTTGTGCTACGAAAGTAGCAGTGCTTTCGTATCGCAAATCCTCTTTTTTGAACTAGTGGTGCTAAGAAATGGAGGATTCTTGGCTAATTACTGAAATTTAACCCGAAACCTTATGGACTGACCCCTAGATGGAAAATGTTAATATTTGATCATGGAATAGACCTCTAAAGACTTTATTTGAATCCAATAATGACCTTTAAACTTACAAAAACTCTAACCCACCCTTAACCAAACCCTAAAATTAATTTCAAACCCATTTTAGACCATGATCAAAAATAGAGTTGACACAATGATGTTTTGAATTTTTTTTGGGTGATAACAGTGGCTCCACTTGGGATAGTGTGCCCCTATGGTACACTAAGAACCAGTAGCTCCAGTGCTGCTATCTATCCTTTAGAATAAAACTCTCAAATTTTGCCAAGCTCCTCCTCAAGCTCTAACGGGCTTCACCTCATGCTCAAGCTTGATGGTCACTGTAGAAAAACCAACTTCTTACCTACTGAAAAGATGCTCAATCAACTTTGAGCTTATTCACACACTCCTACCCACCCTATCAGCTGCAATCTCCATTTGTAACTCAAGGAACATGAAACTTCCAATGAAGCCAATCATTGATCTGAATTGACACTTGAATCTCTTGACTATTCTTAAACCCAAAGTAGACATGATATTGTGATGACCAAGGTAACTTAGAATGTATTTGATCTTCATAATGAAAATGAAATTGTAAAACTGGATTGAAAAACTCTTCGATGTATTCAACTATAGGGTCAAAGAAGACATGATCTTTTTTATGATACTCATAACATTCTGTAACTTTGGACAACTCATATATGCTTTGTTCAGCCACACAAGATTTCATTTGTATGCTATCCAAATGCTGTTCCAACTAATTCTCAAAGATAGCGTATTCTTGCTCATTAATATGATCATTATTTGATGTAAGCTTATCCAAGGAATGACATAAAAAATCAACCCTTTCCTTACCCTGATGCTTATAGAAACAATCTTCCAGTATTTCTTCTTCTTGTTTGCAATGATTCACATACTCTTGATGATCAAAGAACTGCCAAGTTTGCTGCAATTTTTTTTCAAACTTAGAGGATGTAACATGGTTTTCATAAATGACCTCCCGCTGGGTTTCATTTTTATCTAAAAGATATGATATCCTTTATTCTTGGTGTTCTTCTTGGTGATGAAAGGTATTGTCATGAAGGGCCTCTAAAATTTCTTCATCCATGAACTCATCATCTTCATAAAAATTCTCCAAATATCTAATAAAACTCATAGAATGCTTACAACAGTCTTTAACCAACAACAAAGATGGATGACAGTCTTTATACATCTCATAAAATGAAACATGGAAATCATCAAGAGAATATAATGAACCATTTGGCAAGCTTTCATACCAACCCCATGCTTTTCCTTCTAAAGTGGCCATAAATATCTTCATGAGACAATCTTCAGGGAACTGAACCTTAAGACTTTGTACATGCATATGGAATCTAACCAAATGAAGGGCATCATTGTCTTTCTTTTCATCTTTAAATATTGGAAGATCCTCTAACCACTCAACCTTTGGCATAGGATTTGGAAAGCCAAGGATATGAGACTGATTCATAGGAGCATACCTAGCATTTTTTCTTGCAATGGAATTCATTCTAAAACTTCATCAAGCTACTGATCTTCAAGAAGTGGAGTCACCTTCCAATTTGTTATTTGATGTGTGGAGTCACCAAGGTAGATACAGCCTCGAAAATCTTCCTGAGCTCTTGCTACCTTCAGAAGTTCAGCTTCAAAATCACAGGAATGTATAATCTTCAGACTCCCGGCAGATGCACCAAAATGTTATCACCAAAATCGTACCCGATTGGCTAGTGATCAGACAACTTCAGTGTAACTACTTCAAACCAATATTTTGACAGAGGCTTAGCCTCCTCAGCCTGAGAGGGCTCTCTCAATGGTTAATGATATGGAATAAAGATATAGCTAGATGGCTAACTCTATGAATTAAATATTGATTTTGTATATTTGCATGTTGAAAATATGAAGGCTAATACTACCATTGGGCTTATCGAGTCAACAAATTAGTAGGTTTAGTGGAAAGGTTTCTTGACATGGAAGTTGAGGGAAATAGGGGTCTTAAACAAATAAAATTCACTCAAGAACATAGGTCAACATATTCATTTCATTACTAAAGGAAGTCAGAGCATAGAGTTATGAATTCTGAGTAATAGAAATGAAATCTACTGCTAGTGGTTCAAAGGAAATTCACTCATAAAACACAGAAAAAACACAGTCATCTCATTACTAAAGGAAGTCAGAGAATAGGGTTATAAATTCTGAGTAATAGTAATGGGATCAACTGCAAGTAGTTAAAAATAATATGTAGATCAATAAAGCATTAAAACCCCATGAGAATCTCAGGTCTGTCAAGAAGAAAAAATTCTCTGCATTACTGATCACAGTCAATTACATAAAGCAACAGCTTTTGCCAAAAAGTCTCCAACCCCTTGCTAATTCAACCCCATGGCCTTTAAGAGACCATTTACAATATAAATTAACCTTATCCTCCACTAGATACCTCGAAATCCTAAAGTTTGACACCTTTTCTAACCATAAACATGGTCTTTATTACAAAATGACAACTACAAACCTAATGAGCAGTCCTATTTCAAATAGGACTAAAACTCTTTAACTTAACTCCTAAGAACCTTATCTAAAATTAAACACATCAAATGACACTTTTTATCTTCATGAAGTCGAATTCTGATGATGAGCTCCAACTTGTTGTGACCATGAGGGTGATGATGTTGTTCTCTTGAAACCTAGGAAACTGTCTTCCTGTTTTTTAGGCCTTTGATTTCTTTGACTCCTTGGGACATTTTGACCATTTATTGAACCATGCTTTAGATTCCATTTGCTGCCAATAACTAAACCATATTTCTTTAATCATATCCCTATGCCAGCTACGCAACATTGTCTTCGAATTATCAAAAAAAAATTGAAATCAAAGATGCGCTACTAAAGCAGCATAGTTTCATAGCGCTTTTCGTAGCACAGTGTTTTAGCCC
The DNA here is from genome assembly GCA_034641835.2 of Pinus albicaulis. Lineage (NCBI taxonomy): Eukaryota > Viridiplantae > Streptophyta > Pinopsida > Pinales > Pinaceae > Pinus > Pinus albicaulis. The sequence goes on from CM076580.1 coordinate 1,436,799,094, forward strand.
ATTTCTTTTGCTAGTTTGGTATTTTCCCTTAAAGGTGGATTTCATCTACACTTGACATGTTTCCTCTAGAAATTTCAGGCCAAAACTCTCAAAAATTCCCCTCAAAATTGATAAGGAAAAGGGTGAAAAGGCTGCTACAGTAGTTTCGTAGTGCTTTTCACCCTTTTTGCACTACTAGCACTACGAAACTGCTGTGCAAGAAGTTTTTATCAAAATTTCTTCAAATTTACAATAAGAAGGTGCCTAGACTTAAGAACATCAATATTTTATCAAAACCATTAGCAATATGAACTAAAAACATAACTTTCAACCTTCATGAAGTAACTTCTCCATTTGCAAATTATTCCTGTTTTTTTCCTGAAAATTATGTCTTGGGACAGAGCCTATATCTCCTCATCCATAATGTATTTTTCAAAAATGAAGGGGGTTTTTGTAGGCCATTCTGTCTTGAATAAGCAATTCTTTTTTTTTTTTGAAATACCTCTCCTGCTGTCCAGAAACTGTCTTTGAAAAACATGTGTAAAACAGGAAAACTTTGTTTCCTGAAAAATAGGGCTTCAAATAATTCCTTGTATATCCCAACTAATAAAACTTGTGAGGAAAGTGAGAGAGGTTTTTGTAGCTGGGGTGTGATAAAAACAAACCTCTTTCATAATTCCAAAATACTATTTCATTTGGCCAAAAATAGAACTTGAAGTTGACTGCTAAATAATCATGTACAAGACATTTTGTAACAACAGTTTCATGGCGCATTTTAATTTATCAGTTTCTCCCACCTCCTAATTAATTTGAGGAAAATGAGAGAGTTTTATGTAGTTAATTTTTTCAGGAAGAAACACCTCTTTCAGTTTTCCTAAATTCATTTTCAGTTGCTCAGAAACCTCCTTGGAAGTTGACAGCTTCAAAACCGCGCTTTCGTAGCGCCTGTAGTGTATTTTCTGCATTTTGCGTTATGAAAGTAGCAGCGCTTTGGTAGTGAAAATCCTCTTTTTTGAACTAGAAGCACTAAGAAATGGAGGATTCTTGGCTAATTGCAGAAATTTAACCCGAAATTTTATGGACTGACCCCTAGATGGAAAATGTTAATATTTGATCATGGAACAGATCTCGAAAGACTTTATTTGAATCCAATAATGACCTTTAAACTTACAAAAACTCTAACCTACCCTTAACCAAATCCTAAAATGAATTTAAAACCCATTTTAGACCATGATAAAAAATAGAGTTGACACAATGATGTTTTGAAATTTTTTTGGGTGATAACAGTGGCTCCACTTGGGATAGTGTGCCCCTATGGTACACTAAGAACCAGTAGCTCCAGTGCTATTATCCATCCTTTAGAACAAAACTCTGAAATTTTTCCAAGATCCTCCTCAAGCTCTAATGGCCTTCACCTCAGGCTCAAGATTGATGGTCACTGCAGAAAAACCAACTTCATACCTACTAAAAATATGCTCAGTCAACTTTGAGCTTATTCACACACTCCTACCTACCATATCAGTGGCAATCTCCATTTGTAACTCCAGGAACATGAAACTTCCAATGAAGCCAGTCATTGATCTAATCTGTCACTTGAATCTCTTTACTGTGCTTGAACCCAAAGTAGAAATGATACTGTGATTGCAAAGGTAACTTAGAATGTATCTGATCTTCATAATGAAAATGAAACTGTAAAACTAAACTGAAAAACTCTTCCATGTATTCAACTATAGGGTCAAAGAAGACATGATATTTTTTATGATACTCATAACATTCTGTAACTTTGGACAACTTATATATGCTTTGTTCAGCCACACAAGATTTCATTTGTATGCTATCCAACTGTTGTTCCAACTGATTCTCAAAGACAGTGTATTCTTGCTCATTAATATGATCATTATTTGATGTAAGCTGATCCAAGGAATGACATAAAAAATCAACCCTTTCCTTAGCCTGATAGTTATAGAAACAATCTTCTAGTATTTCGTCTTGTTGTTTGCAATGATTCACATACTCTTGATGATCAAAGAACTGACAAGTTTGCTACAATTTTTTGTCAAACTCAGAGGATGTAACATGGTTTTCATAAATGACCTCCTGCTGGGTTTAATTTTTATCTAAAAGAGATGTTATCCTTTCTTCTTTGTGTTATTCTTGGTGATGAAAGGTATTGTCATGAAGGGCCTCTAAAATTTATTCATCCATGAACTCATCATCTTCATAAAAATTCTCCAAATATCTAATAAAACTCATAGCATGCTTAAAACAGTCTTTAACCAGCAACAAAGATGGATGACAGTCTTAATACATCTCATAAAATGAAACATGGAAATCAGCAAGAGAATATAATGAACCATTTGGCAAGCTTTCATACCAACACCATGCTTTTCCTTCTAAAGTGGCCATAAACATATTCATGAGACAATCTTCAGGGAACTGAACCTTAATATTGTGTACATGCATATGGAATATAACCAAATGAAGGGTAGCATTGTCTTTCTTTTCATCTTTAAATATTGCAAGATCCTCCAACCACTCAACCTTTGGCATAGGATTTGGAAAGTCAGGGATATGAGACCGATTCATAGGAGCATACCTGGAATTTTTTCTTGCAATGGAATTCATTCTAAAACTTCATCAAGATATTGATCTTCAAACAGTGGAGTCACCTTCCAATTTGTTATTTGATGAGTGGAGTCGCCAAGGTAGATGCAGCCTCGAAAAGCTTCCTGATCTCCTGCTACCTTCAGAAGTTCAACTTCAAAATCACAGGAATGTATAATCTTCAAAATCCCGGCAGACGCACCAAAATGTTATCACCAAAATCATACCTAATTGGCTGTTGATCAGACAACTTTAGTGTAACTATTTCAAACAAATATTTTGACTGAGGCTTAGCCTGCTCAGCCTGAGAGGGCTCTCTCAAGGGTTAATGATATGAAATAAAGATACAGATAGATGGCTAAATCTATGAATTAAGTATTGATTTTGTATATTTTCAGGTTGAAAAGATGAAGGCTAATACTACCATTGGGCTTATGGAGTCAACAAATCAATAGGTTCAGTGGCAAGGTTTCTTGACATGGAAGCTGAGGAAAATAGGGGTCTTAAACAAAGAAAATTCACTCAGGAACATAGGTCAACACATTCATTTCATTACTAAAGGAATTCAAAGCATAGAATTATGAGTTCTGAGTAATAGCAATGAAATCTACTGCTAGTGGTTCAAAGACAATTCACTCATAAAACACAGAAAAACACAGTCGTCTCGTTAATAAAGGAAGTCAAAGCATGGGGTTATGAATTTTGAGTAATAGAAATGAGATCTACTGTAAGGAGTTAAATATAATAGGTAGATCAATAAAGCATTAAAACCCCATGAGAATCTCAGGTCTATCAAGAATAAAAACTTCTCTGCATTACTGATCACAGTCAATTACATAAAGCAGCAGCTTTTGCCAAAATGTCTCCAACCCCTTGCTAATTCGACCCCATGGCCTTTAATATACCATTTACAATATAGGATAACCTTATACTACACTAGATACCTCGAAATCCTACTGTTTGACACCTTTTCTAACCATAAACATGGTCTTTATTACAAATGACAGGTTCAAACCTAATGAGAAGTCCTATTTCAAATAGGACTAAAACTCTTTAACTTAACTCCTAACAACCTTATCTAAGTTATTGGTCACAGACATAAAATATATGGAGTTAAGAAAGTTAGTGGAACATGAGAGAACATAAAAATACTACATAAATAAATAGCATGCACATTCAAACATAAAAATTAAACTAAAACTAAAACAAATAACACAAAAGCTCTAAATAGAGTCAAACAACTTCAATAATCCAAACGGCAGCGCTTACGTCCCCTCTTATTGAGTACTGGTAGGAAATGAGGATGAAACTTTAACCCACTTTCCAAGGGGCCCTTAGAACTAGGGGTTCTAAGTCCCAATGAAAGGTTTTCTTTACTTCTAAGCTACCTTGGTGCAAATTATCCCTCTCTCTAATATGGTGGACTGGAGTTGTTGGATGACCAACAACTGAGTCCTCTCTATCTCTGCTCTAGATCACACACTGATGGTATTGCTTGGGGAAATTCTGGCCAGTATAACAATGTGCTCTCAAGTTGTTCATCTCATGGTGGTTTTTTATATAAGAATTCAAATCCTCCTTCCCTCTCTTGGTACATTGTGGATGGTGACCCAAGGGAGGAGGTTGACTCCATTCTGTTCCACATTTATTCCATTGTGTGCTCCCTTGATGTCCTTAGGAGGCTTGGGTGGTTGTCCTTATGTGGCTTCAAGTGTGGAATCAATGTCCTGGAGTGTTCCTTTGTGGTACCATAAAAGTGGCTCCCACCACTCCCAGGATTGTGAGCATTTTGGAGTAAAAAACGCGCAAAGGCGCGACTATCAAAGAATTTTGTGCGCAAAGTAACATTTGACTAGTCTTCCTTGTACTCAATTTGATTTTTCCTCAGACCTTAGAAATTTTTTAAATACTTTTATATTCTCTAATGTCTCTCAGCCCTGTAAATCCTTCTAATTGATATTAAATAATTTCACCTTTGCTTGTATGATTTTCCACTGATAACAGTTTCCCCCTAATGTGTGAGGTCTAGGAAGAAGTGTATAGCCAAAAATACATTATAGTTTATTTTCTATATATTGTGTGTAGAGAGAGACAGAGACCCGCGTGTAGCTTGTAATTGGAGACACCCTACACCGGGTCGAAGAGCGACCATGTCCTATTGGACCCCTTTAAGCAATGGTATAATACAATATATATATATATATAATTTCTGCAAGGCGGGCATGTCCCATGCTCATAATTCTTTGGCTAGTTAAACAACTCTATTTGACAGATACATGTTCTATCTACGTCACTAATATGGTAGTGATTTGTCAGTTGATAATGACGACTATTGATGCCCTCATGGGCATTTTTTCTTTGGAAATAGGTAGAATTTGGTACGCATATGCGTAAACTTGGTATGGAATATAACTACACATTGTATGCATAGGCACTGGCTGGGACCTTCTTGTGTAAGCATTGCTGAAAGAGACGCTTATGAAGGCATGGGTCTTCAACGAATTTGATCAAAGTGCAACGGTTGTAAGGTACGCTACCATCTTGACATTAAATCTTGTGTTGTAGTTGAATGTTAGGAGGATCGATGACATCTACGGACAATGATGTCTCCCACAGTGCCACCTGAGGATGCCCTTTTTATGGAGAGGTACTATCCAAGGTACTGCTTCCTTTTTGGAAAAGAGGTGTTGATGTCGACAAAAAGGAAACCTCAACTGAACAAGGGTGTCACTAATATGGAGGATCAAGATCCTGAATGTGATGGGTTTAAGACAGGCATGATGATGAGGGGTGACTGAAAACTAATGATGGGGATTCAGTGGCTCGAGGTCGGAGTATAAAAAGCAGGTTGGCAACAATCATAAATATTTTTCATGGGGAAAGTCCTAGAGTCAGTAGGACTTCCAGGGTGGGTATAAACTGGTTATTAATGTCCTAGTGGATTTTGCATGAGGGTGGTATACTACTACCAAGGGTGGTCAGTGACTGCGGCCATGGCAGAAAAAATGAATGAGTGGGTGAGGGAATAGTGCGCCATTTGCGTTATTTGTACACTTACCAATAGAATAAAATAATGTGTTTGGTTTGTACAAAACATAGAGATAGGTGCCTTAAAACATGAAGGTGTTCGCTCACTGATGGTGGGAGGAAGGTTTTTTTCTGAGGGTGGGGGCCCCATTGGTTGGTCTCATGTGTGAGGTTGATGATGCAGACGAAAAATTATCGCAGATGGGATTATGATGATGGAGGTATGGTGGGCTAAATGCAAGGCGTGGTAGTGCACTTTTGATATGCTTGTACAATGTCGTTGTACGGGAAAGGGGTTTTACTTCATATGGTAAAACTTGACCTTATACATGGTGAGTGAATGGGCATGGGATGCTTCCCGAACTATAGTGGTATGGCCATGGCATCACTATTTTTTGTGATATATGGTCTACTTTGGGTGACGAGCACCATGGAGGGGAGGCTCTACTGACCAACGAGGATGCTTATCACGTGCAAGGCGAGGTGATGATAAACACGATCGGATGTGTGGAACCTATGGTTAATTTCTGAGGGAGAAATTATATCAGGATATGTAGATTTTTATGGGACTCTATCATGCTGGGGGTAAAATGATACCTGCTCTTGGAACTTTCAGTGGATGGAGTTGTGGATGGTTTGCATGCTTACCTGCAAAAAAAACTACCTCAAGTGAAAGCATCTTCTTTATCAAATATTGTTGAAAGACATGAGCTTTTAAAAAGAAGATGAGAGAAGGCATACCTGCCGGCGCTGAAAATTTATTTTTTCAAGGGTGCGAATGTGCAGAATTGCCTTTGTGCATTATGGAGTGCTGATCAAAATGCTGCGCTTGGTATGGAGAATGGACCTTTTAAAGTCTCGTTATGGTCCTCCAAAGTTTTTGAAAAGGGAAATATATAGGTGAATATGGCCCTAATTCAAGTCATTTGTGTCTGTTGAGTATTGAGAGGTCAGAGGCTTCTACAAAGTAGTTCTTGCCATTGCGGTCAGCCCGAGCACCAGGGATTAGCGATCTCATGCCCAGGTAACCTCCATGACATCTTGCACTTCATTTTTTTCAGTCTGAGGGTGCTAAGGTCCGTACAAAAATGGTTTGTATGGATTCTGAGCCAGTTTTACCCTAGATTGCATAGGCGATCAAGGTAAAAGTGCACCTTCTGCACACAAAATTAGGGTTTTTCATGCCTTAGGCGTGCATTTCTCATCCTTGGGTGCACCTGTGAGAAATACAAGTGCGTCTTCCCCGCGCTTGTCAGAGGGACAGGTGCACGGAGGGCCGAGGAAAATTTTTTCCAAAATTTTGAAAATTTTTCCTGCTTTTTGATGTTTTTATGCTACTAATGTGTTCTTGTTTGGTTGACAGGATGTTGTGGAGGGAGAGGGAGGGTCTCCTCAAGTTTTTCGAGAACGACCTTCTTCGGTCACAGGACTGACTCTTGCATTACCTGATTGAGCATTGGAAAAGGCGCTGCAAGGTGTTTATGCTGTGTGGGTGTGACCTTGCTATCCATCCTAAGATAGATATATACTTTGTGACCAGGTTGCTGCCACAGGGTGAGGTGTTGCAGTTTCCCCTCCCTTTTGGGAGGGTGGATTTTGAGCAGTTCTGGATGCGACGCTGTGGTGGGGCACCCCTTACGGAGGGGTGCATAACCATTTCATCGGTGACAGATCTGGCCGAGCAATGTGCTTTGGCAGCTATTGTGCGACTCGCAGGGTCGTTGGGTCCACATTGGGCATCGGGCCTGCAGGTTGGAGCCTGGCACCGGCTGAGGGCTGGGCATTTTTTCGACTTTTCCCGTTTCTGTTATGGTGGGATGCTAGTGCAGCTTTACAAGATCCAGGATGGATCGAAGCTGTTTACGTATGCCAGTGTTTTATGCATCATCATGTACGAGCGGGGTGGTGTTGTTGAGACTGGTGGTGGAAATTCCTACTGGGGGTCCATGGGAGCCTCGTATGAGGAGGTGGGCTCTCGTGATGCCACGAGGAGGTGGGGGTATGGTGGGGCGTTACTAGAATGCCATGACGAACGCCTGGTTTGAGGCCAACCCCTAGATTTTTCTGCCATTCCCGTATGTAGGGATGGACTTTCGGGGGGATCCAGAGATGAGTTTCCCTCCTGGCTATGCTTGGGGGCCAGCAGGTATGTATTTTTTTTTTTTCTACATTTATTTGAGTATTTCTGTTTACATGTGATTTTATGGTGACACTAACATAGTTTTGGTCACTCTTGCAGATGTTGGCGAGGTCGGTTGCCCTGTGGCTCAATTTCTTGGCCACGGTACTCTTAGGAGACCTCGGGGAGCTCGTGGGGGGCTAGGAGGAGATCCTACACAGCCTCAGGGTGGGGGACTTGATGGTGAGGCCAACCCTTTAGGGGAGGGTAGCAGCTTGGCCGCTACCGAGATTGCGGCAGAGCAAGCTCATCTCGATGCAGTGGAGGCTCGAGTAGATGTGGCGAAGGCTCGTGCTACTCAGATAACCACGCAGGTGTCAGTTCTAGAGAATTCCTCGGATCGAGTGGACTGCTTGACTTAGGGGATGTCATCTCGAGGCTTTCTGGATGACCTCGTGGAGTTGTGGCTGGAGACGTTGATGGCCTGGAAGAGGAACTATTAGTCTATTTTACGTTAGTTGGTAGTCTCAGTGTTGATAATGACTCTAGAAGTGGTATCGGGAGTGGCAGTGGGTCGAGGTGCCCCACCTGGGGGTACACCACCGTAGATTCATTTTTGTACATGGGGAAAGCACCCATTATGAGGATGCTTCCCCTATTTTTGACGACTTATTGGTGTGTCTTTTTTGGCTGACCGATGGGTCAGAGACACCATTTTTGTACTCAGACACATACATTTGATATATATGAGAGAGATTTTTTGTGGCTTTACATGGTGTGCCCCTTGTTTCTGCTTATGGATTTATGTTATGCTGATGCATATCTATGTTTTCTATGTTTTTTTTTTTTTTTTTTTTATCTATGATGGTTTATTTGAGATGCATTCCCATTTAGAATATTCTTAGCTATGTGATCAGTTGTTTGGTTCTGACTCCTTGGTACATGTGTGAATGTAATGTAGTCAACTTGTCTTCTTAATATTTTTGCATGCAAATATATTATAAATAGATGTGAATCTCGAATCTCAAATGTTTGGTTTAACTGTGACACTACTAACTGGGAATCGAGGTAGACGTGCATATGGCGTATTACTAGATGGAGGGCGTCACACATAAGTACTATGAAGGCGTCATATTCTACCTGATTGTTTGTTGTTGAATTGAAACACACACCATTTGTGTAGAGAGGTGATCGGTCAGGGAGATAGATAACACAGGTTGCAGCTGCTAAAATTTGAGACCATCTTGATGCTTCATCAGCAAATCCGAAGTAAGGTTCAAATTGGTAATCCATTGTGGCACTCGAGCACATTTTGTAATAAGTATTTTGGTCAAAAATTTAAAGTGGTTGGGTTTGTGTACGTTGACTCTAGGGTAGGGCCTGCTTGGCCCTTATGGGTCGAACTTCTTGAGGTAAAGGCCATTGACGGGGTTGATGAGGAATTTCCCGTCCGGTTTCGTCAAGATGTATGTCCCTTGGTGGAGGAAATGTTTTACGATGTAGGGTCCTTTCCACAAGGTTTCAAAATTTCTTGGCCCTAGGGCTTCTTTTGCGACATCATATAGGAGGACTAGTTCTCCCTCGGTGAATGAGAGAGGGTTGATGTAGCGGTCAAATAATTCTTTTACCCTTTTCTTATGGGCCTCGTTGTGTTGCAGCGACTATCATCAAATTTCATTAACGAGCTCTAGTTGTACTAGGCATTGTTCTAGAGGCTAGGTATCATCGAGGAGTTCGATGGTGGCATGCAAATTCGAGATTTCATGTTCTATGGGAATCATGGCTTCGACCCCATATACCAAGTGGAAGGGAGTGAAACTAGTGAATGTCTTGATGGCCGTGATGTATGCCCATAAAGAAGAGAAGAGCATATGGTGCCAGTTGGTTTTATGATTATTCACCATGCGTTGTAACATTGTTTTGAGGAATTTGTTTACAAATTCTACCTGTTCATTGGATTGGGAGTAGTATGGTGAAGCGAATTCGTGGGTGAATCTAGGGTGGTGAGATAGCTCCTCGAAAAATTCATTCTTGAAGTGTTTCCCATGGTCGAAGAATAACCCTTTGGGACTGCTGAACTAGGCAATTACGTGGTTAAACAGAAATCAAGCACTAGTTTCTGCAATGTTGTCATATGTGGGCATGGCCTCTGCCCACTTGGTGAAATAATCGATAGCCACTATGATGTATTTATGATTTCCAGACGATGTGGGGTTGCAAGTCATGAAGTCGATTCCCCATTTATAAAAGGGGACAAAGAAAATGATAGGGTGCAGAGGAGCGGGAGGGGCTCTTGCCTTATGAGCAAATCGATGGCATCTCTTGACTGATGTAATGCAATCGCGAAACAAGGAGGCCCAAAAATATCTTGCCCGTAGGAATTTTTGGGCGGTGGCCATTCCAAATAGGTGGCCACCACAAGCACCTCTGTGGTAGTCATTGAGAGATTGTTCCACTTGGCTGTGAGTGAGGCATCGACGTAAAATGGTGTCGATGCCCTGTCAGTACAAAACATCGCTCATGAGGAGATATCTGGGGCCTGATGGCGTATGCGCTGACGATCATATTAAGTTAGATGAGGTCTAAACTTTTGAGTTCACGGGAAGAGGAGAATGTCTTCGTACCAGGGATCGTCAGTTGCTATGAAGAATAAATTCTCATCTGGTAGCAAATTATTTACTGGTGATCCTTTGGTATGCCTTGGGAGGTTCGTAATGAATTCTGCTAAGGTAAGCGTCGTTTTCATTTTAGGGGAGAAAAACTTTAAGTCGTATTCTTGGAGAATGACTATCCAGCGGGCATACTTATGGTTCATTAGGTGGCATGTGAGCAGGTATTTGATGGGATTAATATCTGTGATAACCGTAGTGGTTTTTAAGATGATGTAGTGGCAAAGATTTTGGACTGCATGTGTAATGTTCCCAAATTGGAACAGCTACACTATTGGGAATAATCTGAGTTATTACCAATGTGGAGCTACAGAAATATGTATTATAAAAATTTAAAAACACTTAACCTTCAGTTAAATATGTAGCAACAACCTTATACAATGTTTTATAAAACAAAAGGTGGGGAAAAGTGATGGTTTAGGCCCTAAAACGTGTGTATTCAAAGATATACGTAACAATAAGATGGGAAAGTGGTTTTATCTGATAGATATGGTTATGTGGGACTTCCATGTCGAATTTCAGCAAAAAAAAAAAAAAATTCTATGTTAAACAGTTCCTCCTTCCCTAACTAGGCTAGAAAACCCTGATTTCCTATGACTAGAAGTATGCAGAAATTTACTGAAGCATGCGAGCATGATTTTCTGAATGGTATGAATGAAATAAGGTCTGAACATTCAAAAATAATATCAGAGGCATATCTCATATATTTTACAGAAGAAGAATGAAAGCATACAGGAGAAATCCTCAGAAATGAGGTGCTACAACCATGACACAAGATTGCATAACCATGACAACGTTATTTTTAGGGCTGAAGTAGAAGTTTATTGATTCTTCAGATATATATCAGATATATACATAAAAATATATATCCAATACATATCCATGTACAAGAAAGGCTGATCTATACATTCCCCTTGGGGATTTGCTCAAAACATGAAGCACCGGAAGTAGATCTGAGATCTAAAACTTCAGATCTACAGAATGATTTAGAAATTCTGAATAATAAAAGTACATAGAAGACCATATCTAAAACAAACATGGATTGTATGGCTAATCCATGGATCACCATAGTGAGAGTAATAACCCCAACACCGGAGATATCTCCTCCAAAACACTGGCAAAACACCCTGCAGCTGTAGATCTGCAAATAACGTTGTCCTAGGGAGAGGAATAGTGATGCAGATTCTGAGAATCATTTGGCCTAATGCCAATATGTAGATCTGAATTGCAATCAGCTAATGAACTCTTCCAGGAGGTTAAAAGACACACTCGCTGAGAAGAGCCATTGCTATCATCTAGATCTAAGCAGATCTAGTCTTCCACTTGCTGCAGCTCTAAAGACAGCTCAACCCTTAAAATGAGCAGTGTTGTAATTTAAGGTGAAGCTTGGCCCAAGCCTGATAGTGGACAAGTTTAGCACAATTCTCCTCCGAGAGCTGCTCAAGGAAGGAGGTGGGATTCCTGAACAGGAATTCCCAACAAGGGATGTCTAGCAGACAGTTCCTTGTGAAATGATAATCTTCAACAACCCTCTCCTTGTTTCCCTCCTCTTCCTTTTATAAGATAGGATTCTTGCCAAACCCTAAACCACCTTGAATCACTTAACCCTTTTCACATTACAACCTCTTTCTAGAACTGCATTGTCCCTCAAAGAGGTTCAATGCATCTAGACTGTGTTGTTTGACTTGGTCAAAGATGACCCATTCTTGTGATTTAACCCATTCACACTCACAAGATATAATTTACATAGCCCAGATATGTATTTTTTCACATAGGCATTGATTTATTCTTGGTTTTCAAGAGTTTTACATGTCCTCCTTTACAATTTATTCATGAATCATGAAATGCAAAAATAAACAAGGAAAAATTAATGTTCCTATTAGCTGAAGCTAATTTAGGAACATTACAGTCTCCCCCTCCCAAATGTTGCTTGTCCTCAAGCAGCTGCAAGGGTGCTGCAAAATCTCCCCTTCTTCTCTTGTGGCCTCCTCATCAAAAAGTCTTCTCCATTGTTCTAAATTTTTTGCAATACCTTTCTCTTCCAATGGTCCTTCCTCCATATGCAAGTTTTCCTTAGGTGAATAAAACCAAGGGCTTTCATCATGAAGAAATGGAAGGTTTTTGTGGAAACCTTCATGCTGATCCATGGCCTCATTAAGATAGAAGTGATGACAATCATGGGGATTTTCATGATCCATGAAAGACTCCCATCTCCATGCTATCATCCAAATGAAATGGATCACCTCCCAGCTTGGCAATCCATAGAAGAACTCCTCCCCAATACATGTGGGAGGCATGTTACCAACAAACATATGGCTCACTTTACAAAGATACAAGTGATCTATCATAGTGTCCATACAAAATCTCATGCTCCCATCGAAGCATGCAATGCAAAAAGAATGGGGAACTCCTTCCCCCAAGGGCACATTCAACAAGTGTGCCTTTCCTCTAACTATGCCCCCAACAAAGATAAGGACATATTCAGCTTGTGGGATCATGATTAGAATCATGCTAGCTGCCATGTGTGATAAATGAGAATGAAGGTGTTCCATAATGTGCAACCAGCGCAGTTTTATCCTTAACTTCCATAGAATAAGATATGACAAGCGCCTACCCCAACACTTGTTTGCTGCCTCATGCCTTGGGAATGCTTGGAGAATGTACATCATGGTTGGTGTAAAATAATCACACCATGAGGAATATAATAGCTTTCCAAGGTTCTCCAAGGAATGTCTTGCATCAACATAGTTCATGGCCTTGAGTAGCCCATGAAATCCATCATAAATAGTGCCCCGTTTTGGAGCTATTTCCTGCAAATGAGTGTTAGAAAAATATAAGCATATAGGAGATACATTATAATGCTCAGAAGTACAAGCCCCTCTATATACTTGTTTTACATCAGTGGGATAACTCATGGATGAGTTCCCTCTCACACTCAAAGAATAAGGAGGTGTGAATGGTGGCTCTCCCCAAGAACTATGTTCCTCCTCCTCTACCAAGTATTCCATGCACATCTTCATATGAGAGTGAACCTCTTCCTTGAAACCTTCCCATATGAAACCACCCAAGAGAGTATGATATGCTTTGAAAAAACCAGTGGGTTTGGAAAGCAAGATTTCATAGATGGCATCAAGTAGTATGTCCTTGAGCTTGGAGTCACTAACCAAAAGAATAAGGTTATAGAAATAGATAACTCCATCCACCACCTTGAACCATTCATCCACTACTTCCCCATCAAGAACCCCACATGTGAAAAGGTCCTTGGAGTATTCCATCTTGAGTTGGGAATTCCAATAAGGATCCAAGCTCTCCATGAATGACAGCGCTGTAGAGGTTTGAAATGTAGCTTCTGTCTTCTCATGGCTCCCATATTTGACATCTTTTATATCAAAAGCACATGTTGGAGCATCATAATCTTCCCTTTGCTACCCCATTTGCAGCTGATCTTTCCCAAGACAAGATTGGAGTACATGGAAATCAACTTCCCCTCGAAAATTCCTTGTTTTCCAAAACCTCCTCCTTTTGGCCCATCTATACAAGAGGGTTAGGATCCCCTTGCTATCTTCAGAAATCTTCTTTGTGAATGAAGAGATCATGGGATGCCCCAAAGATATGTATTTTCCATGTGCCCTTATGCTCATGCCATCATAGATCTTTGATTTCTCCTTTCTCAGCACAAATTTCTGCGCGAGAATTAGCAATGCCCCTTTTAGGAAACTGATCATCTCTCTCCTGAATTCATGAGAGATTCTATGCACTGTGCTAGATTCTCCCAAGGCTCCCTCCTTATCCAAGAATGTATATTCTGCCCGTAGTTGAGAGAACACTTTATATTTCCTCCTATCAAGAGGTGCTCCCAGTAAAGTACCTCCTTGCAAAGAGGTTTCAAGGCATAGAGTAGAATGCGGACATAGGTGGACAGATTTTCCCCTACCTTTAATGCATAGGTCCTCTTGCCTTCTTTGTGCTTCCAAGCTCTGAAGTAGAGAAGGATTCATGTTCTCCACCTTATGATTCCCTTCATCTTCTTTCCTTCCTTCTATCTCCAAGATCTCATCATTTGACAATGAGGGTACATGCTGCTCATATGTCATACAAAAAGCTCTATGTGTGAGACCTCGTGGAACTCCTTGCAAGAGTGAAAGAGTTTCTTCTCTTGGAGCAAGTGCTCCAACTTCATCTTCATGAGGTGCTTGAGGTTCCTTTTTTGTGACTGCATTATCATCTCTTGTCTTCTTCTCCTCTTCAATAACTGAAATTGTCCCATCATCAATGAGAGACATTAGATCTTGGTCATCTATTGAAGGAGAAACTTTCATGATTTCCTCTTGAGAAGAGGACCCTTCACTCAATCGAGATCTTGCCCTTGGCAAGGAATCAAACAAACTTACACCTTCTTCCATAGTCTTCAGAAATGGGGTTGGATCCATAGACCCTTCCAACTCATGCAAAAGATTCATATGAGGTGGTTTGACAATATCAACAGAAGATGATACACATGGAGCTCCATCAAAACTTTCTATCAATATTTCAATAAACCTTGCATAAGTAGGTGTATTGGCATTCTTCAAGGAAAAAGACTAAAACAACCACCGAGCATATGCTTTACCTTCAAAATGCAGCACTGCTGCTTTGATGGCTTCAATCTTTGAAACTTGATGTTGTTGTACAAAGCTATCTAGCTCCTCCACCCAAACCCTGACTGGACATTTAGGTGATCCATCAAAGATAGATAGAAAAAATATTCCCTTACCATGCTAGTCCTCCTTTATGTCTTTTCTCTCCTTGATCTTGCAAAATCCTTGGAAGTTCAAGTTATCTTTGAACTCCTTGGACTGAGCTTCATACTCCTCCAAATACTCTCTAAGAGTCTCCTTTTTGGGCACACCTCCTTTCTTCCTATTCATGAAGAAATCACAGATAGAACTCTGAAGCTTTGGTGATATGGCTGAGTACACATATCCATGAGATGAGGATTCATAATGTTCCTCATGTATAGATCTTGTAGATATGATCGGAAGATCTTTCTGCTCTTGAAACTTCCTAGGAGTTTCACTGCTTCTCCTTTCTTCTTCGTGTTCAACCTCCTTGGAGAGGTTCTTATTAGATCTGAAATTTGATGAGAGTAAACCCATATTATTCATCATTCTAACCTTGCTCCTTGTTGTACAACACTTTGGCTTGAAGCCACAGGCTGAGCCAAAGATCTTGCTTTGATACCACTGTAATGTTCCCAAATTGGAATAGCTACACTATTGGGAATAATCTGAGTTATTACCAATGTGGAGCTACAGAAATATGTCTTATACAGATGTTAAAACACTTAAGCTTCAGTTAAATATGCAACAACAACCTTATACAACGTTTTATAGACCAAAAGGTGGGGAAAAGTGATGATTTAGGCCCTAAAACGTGTGTATTCAGAGATCTGCTTAAAAATAAGATGGGAAAGCTCTTGGATCTGATATATATGGTTATGAGGGACTTCCATGTCTAATTTCAGCAAAAACAAATAAGCTATGTTAAACAATTCCTCCTTCCCTAACTAGGCTAGAAACCCTGATTTCCCATGACTAGAAGTATGCAAAAATTTAATGAAGCATGTGAGCATGATTTTCTAAATGATATGAATGAAATAAGGTTTGGAAATTCACAAATAATATTAGAGGCATATCTCATACATTTTATAGAAGAATAATGAAAGAATACTGGAGAAATCCTCAGAAATGAGGTGCTACAACCATGACAAAAGACTGCATAACCATGACAGTGTTATTTTTATGGATGAAGAAGTAGTTTATTGATTCTTTAGAACTAGATCAGATCTGTACATAAAAATATAGATCCAATACAGATCCATGTACAAGAAAGGCTGATCTATACATTCCCCTTGGGGATTTGCTCAAAACATGAAGCATCGGAAGTAGATCTGAGATCTAAAACTTCAGATCTGCAGAATGATTCAGAAATTCTGAATAATAAAAGTACATAGCAGATCATATTTGAAACAAACATGGATTGGATGGAAAATCCATGGATCACCACAGTGAGAGGAAGAACAACAACACTGGAGATCTCTCCTCCAAAACGCTAGCAAAACACCCTGCAGTTGTAGATCTGCAACTAATGTTGTCCTAGGGAGAGGAATAGTGTTGTAGCTTCTGACAATGATTTGGCCTGATGCCAAGATGTAGATCTGAAGTGAAATCAGCTAATGAACTCTTCCAGGAGGTTAAAAGACACAGTGACTGTGAAGAGCCACTGCTATCATCTAGATCTAAGCAGATCTAGTCTTCCACTTGTTGCAGCTCACAAGACAGCTCAACCCTCAACATGAGCAGTGCTATAATGTAAGGTGAAGCTTGGCCCAAGCCTGATAGTGGACAATTTTAGCACAATTTTCCTCTAAGAGCTGCTCAAGGAAGGAGGTGGGATTCCTAAATAGGAATGCCCAACAAGAGATGTCTAGCAAACAGTTCCTTGCGAAATGATAATATTAAACAACCCTCTCCTTGCTGCCCTCCTCTTCCTTTTATAAGATAGGAGTCTTGCCAAACCCTAAACCACCTTGAATCACTTAACCCTTTTCACATTACAACCTCTTTCTAGAACTGCGTTGTCCCTCAAAGAGGTTCAATGCATCTAGACTGCGTTGTTTGACTTGGTCAAAGATGACCCATTCTTGTGATTTAACCCATTCACACTTGCAAGATATAATTTACATAGCCCAGATATGTCTTTGTTCACATAGGAATTGATTTATTCTTGGTTTTCAGGAGTTTTACATGTCCTCCTTTACAATTTATTCATCAATCATGAAATGCAAAAATAAACAAGGCAAAATTAATGTTCCTATTAGCTGAAGCTAATTTAGGAACATTACAGCATGTATTAATGCTAGGGCAGTCCTTTCTTTAGGCTCATATCTTAATGTTGGGCCCAATAAGGTTTTGCTGACATAATATATTATGTGCTCCTTCCCCTCTGGGCCTTCCTGGATCAAAACTCTAGCCATGGTGGAATCTGAATCTAATAGATATAGGGTGTAATATCTATCATAGTTTGGGGGACTGATGAGTGGTGTTGAAGATAAAGTTTCTTTCAACGCATCAAACGCTTGTTGGGTGTGATCATCCCATTTGAATGGGATGTCCCAGTGAAGGAGGCATAGAAACCCTTGAGTGCAAGTGGCATAATCTAGGATGAATCGTCTCATAAAATTGGCCTTCCCCTTGAGGCTTTAAAGTTCCCTAAGGGTTCGAGGTGGAGGTACCTCTTTGATGGCTTGGACATTGAGCGGGTCCATGCAAATCCCTTGCTGGGACCCGATAAAAACTAAGAGTCTACATGTGTTGATGCATAATACACACTTGAGGGGGTTCAAGCATAGGTTGTATTGACAACATCGTTGGAACACCAATCGCAGATCCTCAAGATGGTCTGAGTGCTTCTTGGAGTGGACGTTCAGGTCTTCCATGTAGGCGAGGATAAAGTGTGCCAAGTCATGAAATATGTTAGGGTCCCGTGATTTGGCAGATTGGCTAACCAAATGACAATGTAACATCAGATCAGTCTTTTGAGTCCTAGGACCTAGCCTTCCTGGACTCAGAGAGGGCTCTCTCTATTGTGCGAAGGGTGTGAGCTTATTTGCTTTGGATGATTGATTTTAGGCTAGTTGTTAAGTGTAGGTTTTTTTGTTTGTTTTGGGTTGGGGTAGGATGATCAAGTAGGATAGATGGAATGAGAGAGTATCAAATCAATAGGACTATGGGGTCAGATGAATTCAAGGGTGTCTAAATGATGAAACAGAGTGTATTGCAGGGCTGATTTAACAGGGTATGTGGATCCTTAAAGTGATGTATGATGGTGTAATGAACATTAAGTTTTGTGAAAAGACTAAGAGGTCTTATACATCTATAATTTGAATCAATAACTCATGAGGTAGGGCAAACCATTAATATCTATGAACAATACTCAAACTGATAAACATACAAGATGAACAATCCAATGGCACATAGAAGCATTAGAACTCCTAACTTTAGAAATCCCCTTCAGCTTTTGGAGAAAACACATAAGATAAAAAACAATTCAATATATGGAGAGGGAACTCCTAAGTAGCATATATCAAACTATCAGGAACTCTAAAACAAGTTGATGAGCATGGGAAAAGGTCAAGATCGAAACAAGACCTCTTTGTATTAACCTAATCAATCAGTATTCCATAGAAAAGCTTCACAATAAGTTTTTGAAAACATTAAATAGGCAGGGAAAACCATGAATCATATTTATAAGCTAACATAATAATTATTCATGAAACAAAGAACAATTTTTAGTGAGCCTAAGGAGTATTCAAGTATTCCTTAAGATGAACTAAAAGAATAAAACATCAAAACTATAGCAAACAGGAGGTTTGAGGTGCTTCCATGAGAATATCTCAACCTATACTTTTCTGATCTATAGCAAACAAGAAGAATGAAACAAAATGAGGACAAGAAAACACTAAAAAGTTAGAAAAACATCACCATTCACCAAGCTATGGAATCCTACAAGCAATCTTCTCCAACATCAAGCCACACAAGCCATTCATTCACTTCATAAAACCAAATATCTTCTCCAAGTTCATAAAACATATATTGCTTTATAACACATCAAGTCCCAAATATTTACAATGAATCCTCATGCCTTATATAAAAAATAAAGAGAGGAGAGCCTACTAGATCACCTAAAAGCCTATTGGCCAAAGAGAAATATCCTAACTTGTCCTTCAGGCTTTGCAAAGCCCAAGGCACAAAAATATCTAACAAAATATCTTTTGTGACTATAAATGGAAATAAAATTGACTTTTAGGCATGACATTCCTAATAAAACTTTCCAAACACACATTCTGCCCAGTCAATTACAGGAGTACAGCACACTGTGTGGAACTCTGAAATTCTGCCAGGAGCGCAGCACACTGTGTGGAACTCTGAAATTCTGCCAGGAGCGCAACACCAAAATAGGCCTTTTTGCAGTGGTGTTTTGGAGGCCTTCCCGATGTCGGAAAAGGCTTCGTGATGGCTCGTTGGAAATCTATGGAAGTCTATTTTCCAGATATACCTTTACTTCTTCAATCCGACCTCTGCAAGTTTCCCAAAAAGTGAAAAAATCCAAGACTACCAAGAGCGCAACACATGCTCAGAAAAGTGGGCAGGAAGGTGAAAAAATGAGTGTTTTTTACCCTTTTGAAGGGTCAAAACAACTCCAATTGAGCTGAAATTCGGTGAGCATGCTCCTCTAGTGATGGGGAATCCAAAAATGTAAACTTCTCCCTATTAATATGCCCTGAGAAAAAGCGCAGCACGGGGGGTGCTACGCTCCTAGGAGTCAAAATTTGGAAAAAGCAAAAAGTTGTCCAAATTGCCTCAAATTTGGTAGGTAGGTGCCTCATGGGTCATTAGAGATCTACAGAGAAACATGAGAAAAAATACCAAGCCTGGCTTGGTCCCTTTCATCTTTTTGTGTCAGGCCCTCATTTTGGGCAGTTTTGAGCTTTTTCATTGCAAAGTGATTTCTCCATTAATAATGCTCAGTCATTCTCCTTTGCAAGCTTAAGTCTTTGTTGGCCTTCTCCAGTTTGGATTCTAGATGTAGGTTGGCTCTCTCAAGCCATGATTCTCTGTTATGCTCAATTTCCATGGCAAGGAGTTTGGTGAGGGGAAATTTTTGTGCTTGGGCTGATTCTTCCTCTCTTTGCTTGGCCAATGCTTTTCTTAGACCCATGGTCCTAGGTCTCTTTCTAGTTTGACCCTCTTTATCCTCACTTTCTTCATAGGTGCCCATGTATTCCTTCAACTGCACTTGTGACCTTTGAGCCTCTTTTTGAGACTTGAGCGCCCTTGCTTCATAGATGGCCAGTTGGCCACTCATTTTCTTGTTCTGCATCTGTAAAAAGTGAATGAGATCCTTAGACCTCTCTAACTCAAATTTCAAGTCTTTGGTCTGTGTGTTCTGGTCTTGTAGAAGAGAGTTTACTATTCTTGTCTCATTTTCATCCTCATTGTCTATGTGAATGAGCTCAAATTCTTTTTCTTCTTCATGATTTTCCTCTTCCTCTTCCACTTGTTGTTTTCCTTTGTCTTTCATTGGATTGGAGGAGGAGTGCATGGCCCCTTGCTCTTTGGAGGCAACAAACACATGCCTCTCTCCTCTTTGATAGGTAAAGGTGAAAGGGGAAACAAGTTTTACTTGCAAATCTTGATCACTAGTGAGCTTAGGACTGTTTTTCTCCTCATGGATGATCTCTGTTTGTGCATCTTCCTTACCTTGTTTTTGGCTGCCCATTTGACAAGCACCCTCACTATTCTTTATACCACCATCACTATCAACATCTTTAGGACTGCCCCTCTCTATTTTTGCAATGTTAGGGGCGCTCTGATCCTTGTTGGGCACATCTTCATTTCCATGACTGTCTTTGGTTAGTTGACTATTTTCCCCTTGAGAGGCTACCTCTCCTTGGTCATCATCATTCTGCTTTTCTTCTTCTTTAAACTCTGTTTTTGTCCCATAATCTTCATCATTTTCAACACCTTCATCATCTTTTTCAAGCTCTGCAATCGTAACATTGTTTTCAGCTTCATTCTCTTCACCTCCTTCCATGCTATCATCACCCTCTTTATCTCCCTTACTTCTATTTGTTTGTTCTTCATGGTCACTACCTTGGGTACCTTCATTGGTTGGCCCTTTGTCATCATTTTCTTGCCTATGGAAAACAACTTTAAACTCTATTTCTTGACTATCTTTTCCATTCTTGTCGCCATCATTTTTGTTTTCCTCATTGTTTTGATAGGCCTCCTCATTTATGTTTTCTTTGTTATATTCCTCTCCCTCACTATTTTCTTCATTTGCATCATATGCCTGCTCACCACTGTCTTCATATGTATTCTTGTCACTGTCATTTTCTTCATCATAAGACCCATTGTTTTGGCCTTTTTTCTCATTATGGGGCTCATTAGTTTCAATTCTATTTTCTTCCTTATCAACACAGTCATCTTTGTCATTTCCTTTGTTAATTTCTTCTTGGCTATCTCCCTCTCTGCCACCTTCCTCTTCATCACTTTTCCTTTCATTTTCATCATCCTTTCCTTCACTGTTTTATTCTTTTTCATCACTGCTTTCTTCTTGGTCATTACTGCTTTCTTCTTGGCACTCACTATTTTCTTCATTTTTATTATCCTTTTTTCCATCTTCCTCTTCTTCACTTTTTTCTTTGTTTTCATCATCTTCTTCCTTAGAGCTTTCTTCTTGGCCATCATTGCTTTCTTCTTGGCCATCACTACTTTCTTCATTTTCTGATTTCTTAGGGGAAGGTGGATGAGGAAGGTCTATTTAAGGAAATGATTCATGGGAAAAAGATGAACCAAGGTCAGTGGAAGGTGATGGAGGTGTGTGAGGAGGATTTTGAGATGATGATGGCAAAATTTGCAGAGGATTGGGCTGTGGATTTGGGAAATCATCGTGGGCGATGAAAACCTCCCAGGGGATGCCTTGTTGTTCTAGTTGGTGTGAGACAATCACTTTGAGGGAATGATGAAAAGGCTTGACATTTGTTGGGATGGAGGCCTTTTCTGCATGATGGAAGAAATTTTCTCAATAATTTTGCAAAGATAGTAGGGCATGTTTAGTAGCTTGGTTTTGGTGAAGTGCATGAGGAGCCTTATGTGGTATGAATAGAATCTAGAGAACCTACCCTCACAGGTGAAGTACTTCATGATGATCCTCATCAGGAGAGCATATTTGTCTAATAAATGAGAGAAGGGGAACATGGTTTTATAGTCAGCTTGACAACTTGGTTTCAAGAATGTGCGATAGTGACTCAAGTCTAGATACTTTTGTTTAAACCACCTTTCTCCTATGGAAGGCATTCCAGTGGCCCTAGAGATAGCATAGGAAATCAACTCAAATTTTACCCCGGCTAGGTGTACTTGATGTTTATGAAGGTTTAGGGAAAAGAGCTTGGTCAATTGAGGGTGAATTTGGAGCTTTTGTACCTTTTTACAGAATTCATAGCAACCCAACTCTTGAAAACAGGTCAAAATAGTAGGGGAGGTTATCAGCTCTTCAATGTTTATAGGTTCAAACCTATTTGGCATCCCTCCCTTATTTGGATATTTTTTAGGCCTTTGGCTTGACTCATCAATATTAACATTCTCCTCTTCAAACATTTTGTTTCTTACCCCTACCTCACAATCTTTAAAGGGATGATACTACTAGTGAGATGATGTGGAAAAGGATTAAAGGAGATGATGAGTTTTGTATACTAGGTCAAGGCATTAGCAGTGTGTGGGCCAAGTGTTTCTCTAAGAATCATTTTCCTTTTCTAAACCAAATTTGAAACTTCTTAGTGGCCTTATATTTTAGGAAGACATGCATATGTAGGAAAAATCCTCAATACCTCTTGAAGCACCTCCACAACAGAGAAAATGGCTCAAGAAGCTTGTGGGCAGAGTCGGGCAACCTGAACTTGAAATCTGGCAGAAAATGCACAATAGTGGCAAGAGCGCAGTGTCGTGGTAGGAGCGCAGTGTAGTGGCAGGAGCAAAGCACCGTGGCAGGAGCGCAACATCGAGGGAGTTGGGTGCCTGAACGCACTATCGTTCAGTGTCTGGAGCAGTGGCAGGAGCACAGCACCATGGCAGGAGTGCAACACCGAGGGAGTCAGGTGCCTGAACGCACTTTTGTGCATCTCCTGAACGTTGAGCAGTGTTGTGCAAAGGTCGGAGCAGTGGCAGGAGCGCAGCGCTGCTGGGTGCCCGCACGAGTTGTCATGCCCTTCTTCTTCACGGTGGGAAGATCTACCAGGAGTGCAACACCGCTCTACAGGAGCACAGTGCACAGTGAAAAAATACACAAGCGAAGGCTACAAGTGCGCAGTGCACTATTACAGGAGCGCAGCGGCCGAAAATTTTTGCCAAGGACTCTACTGAAATTCTGAAAAAACCCTTACTGTGTGCATGAATGAACAAAGGAGTGGAGATACGTTGTGTTGGGGTTGTTTTGAACCATTTGATAAAAATTAAAAATTAAAAACCCACTTTTATAAGGTTTAACTTCCCTTTCTAATCCTCTCACTGTCTTTTTGCCTGTTTTGGTCTTGCAAGTGGCATATTTGATTAAAACATTGCTCTTTTATCATTGATGGAGGCTTCTTAAGACTCTTTCCAATTTGACACCTTTCCTAAAGGAGTTGAAACTATGCCTCTCCCCTATAATTTGGAATATGAACCTATTTTATGACTTTTATCATCTATACAACAAACTTGTCATTTTGCCAATTCCTCCTTTTGACTGATATTTTGTATTTGCAACATTCTTCCTTTGACCTTGTGGAGTATAATGTTTGTCTGCCAAACTTTAGGAAGGTAGTTTGGTTAAAAAAATTTCATGCCATCTACTATGATGAAGGAGGCTTTCTTTGTCATCATGTGACCATGTTTGTCCATTTCGCCAAACTCCAAGGTGCTGGGGCTGCTTAGGGAAAAGGTATAGATTGTTGTCTCCTAAGTTCTCAGAAACCTCTCAAACTCATCAATTGCTCCTAAAGTCCTTCCCTGTGCACTTGAAGGAGTAGAGGAGGCCTTTGCCCTTGTAACCCTATTTTTGCTCTATTTACTTGGTCAAAATAGTCATACATCTTGATTCCAATTAAACACATACCTGCTGCTTCCCTCTTACTATGAATGGTCCTCTTGTGATGATGCCTCCTCCTTTAATGATGCCTCCTATTTTAATGATGCCTATCCTCATGTCTAATTTGATGACTTTTTGGTCTTCTTTGCAGGAATGAAGCAAAGGGCAGTTGTCCCTCTACCAGTTTCATGCTTGAGGCCAAACCAATTTTTAATGATATTTTTTATTGATGTACATTGTTGCTTATGTGCCATTGTTTTTTAGGACCTGCATAGACCTTTTGATGGGCAGCACTTCATAACAATCTATCATGAGATCCTGGCCTTCATTTTAAACTTAAGCCTGTTTGTGTCTTACTACCAATTGTGGATGCATTTATAAGTTTTCTATGGGCCTCCTTCTTTGACTGTGTTCTGCTATTTGATCATTTACAAAACATTCCTGCAAAAATGCTTGTCCATGGTAAATTTATCCGTCGTAGGCTTACTACTTGATGAAGAGGATACCTTTAGAGGTCTTTGATGTTCTTTGACCAATGATATGACCTCATCCTTGTGTTCACTTGATTTCACCTTTGAATATATGTAGAAACAATGAATTTAGAGCCATGATAGTGCATAACCTAGGTGACCCTATTTGAATCATTTTTAATGTCCTTGAAATAGGTTTTTGACTGAAAAGGATTGAACCATGGTTTGGATGAGGGGACAGGGTTTTGACACTCTATTTATGCTCTATCATCCTAGATAGCTATAGTAGGGAAAAAGTTTGGTTTTCTTGGTGAAACAAGGTATGAAAATAGAGGGCTTAGGCAAATAGAGACAGAGTGTTATAGGCAGAGGTGGCAAACATAGTGAGGGTGAGGGACATCAGTCCAGGATTTGGTTTTATCTGGGTGATATATTGGCCATGCTTTGGTAGGGAAGTGGGATAGTGAAAATTTTATTTTTGAGGAGATTTATAGAACTCACATGATTCTTGAATTTTGTTTCTAGAAATCCAGGACAAAGCATTTAGTCATCTAAACAGGAAAAAATTACTGATGACTAACAAAACAAATAGTTCATGGCCCTTTGGCAGGTGGCTCCAGCGTTATTTAGGCCAAATGGCATTACCTTGTATGCGAATGTGCCCCAGGGGGTGGTGAATGTAGTTTTTTACCGGTCTGTATGGTAGATTTGAATTTGGTTGTACCCAGAAATACATCCATAAAGGAGAGGGACTCATGACCTACGCAAGCATCGATGACCTAGTTGATGAATGGGGTGGGATAATTGTCCTTAGGAAAAGCTTTCTTCAAATCCCAAAAATTGGTGCAAATGCGTATGGTGCCCTATTTTTTCATGATGGGAACAGGGTTGGAAACCCAAGATGTATAAGTGATGGGGTAGATAAACCTAGCTTTGTGAAGCTTATCAATTTCTCGTTTTATTGCTTCTGCCTTTGATGGGTGCAGTTGATGTTATTTCTGGCGCACTGGAGGTACATCAGGCCAAGTGTCAATATGATGCTCTTCGATAGTGGGACTAAGCCCAGAATTTTCTGAGTAGTCCCATGCAAATATATCTCAATACTCTTGTAGCAATTGGGTATAAGAGGATTTTTCTTTTGGAGAGCATGTTGTCCCTAGTGAGATTTCTTTGACCTTTGCAGGATATTGGGATATGTTCACCTTGACGGTAGGTGAGATGTTTGTGAAATTTCCTTTTTCAAACGCATCGGGTGCCAGGATGGGATTTTTGAACCAATCGACTTTTCCTGATGGGAGGAAATATTTTGATTTGATCGCATAGATCTCTTGTTATTTTGTCTTTTCAGGACTGAACATGTACTTGGGGAGAAAAAGAGAACGGTGATGCATTGCATCCCATGGATAATCTAGCTTTGTCATTACCTCTAGGATGTCCTCATCCGAATGAAATAGGGATCCTAAGGGGGATTGATCCTGCACAAGATTATGCTGAATGGGTTCAATTCTTAGGGATCTAGTTGAGAGACACAAGAAGGATTCCATCGTTGATGTGGTGGAACTAGATGCGGTCGACAGAGTGTAGATAGATTATGTCTACACTGTCGTAGATACAACTACTCCTGTACTTGCAGTTGACTAGACACCTATGGCAGATGAGCAGACAGCTCGAGTCATAGTCCCGATACATGATTATATGAATCGTATATGGTGTATCTTGTCGTCGGCGTTTGGTGGGGGAAGAATCTCCGTGATGGGTGTTAGGGTCCCGTGATTTGGCATATTGGTAGGCCAAATGACAGGGTAACATGGAACTAGTCTTTAGGGTCCTAGGACCTAGCCTTCCTAGACTCAGAGAGGGATCTCTCTATTGGGTTCAAAGGATGTGTTCTTTTTGCTATAGGGTTTTGATTTTAGGCTAGTTGTTAAGTGTAGGGTTTGTTGATTGTTTTGGTTGGGTAATATGGTATAATGGAATAGGTGGAGTGAGATTCTGTCAAAGCCATTGGGCTATGGAGTCAAGTGAAAGTCAAGAGTGTCTAAATGATAAAACAGAGTGTGTTGCAGGGCCGATTTAGCAAGGTTAATGGATCCTTAAGGTGATGTATGAGGTGTAGTGAAAATTAAGTTTGGGAAAGACTAAGAGGTCTTAAACATATATAGTTTAAAATTTACAATTCATGAGGTAGGGAAAACCATTAAGCTCAATAAACAATACTCTAAACTAATAAACATCCAAGAGAAACATTCCAATGAAACATAGAAACCATAAGAGCTTCTAACTTTAGAAATTCACCTTCATATTTTGGGAAAACACATAAGACAATAAAAATAACTTAATATATGGAGAGGAACTCCTAAATAGCATATATCAAGTTATTGGGAACTTTGAAACAAGTTTGTAAGCATGGACAAAAGGAAATATTGAATGAGACCTCTTTGACTTAACCTAAAAATCGATATTTCATATAAAGGCTTCAAGATAGGGTTTTGAAAACTTCAAATAAGCAGGGCATACCATGAATCATACTTGTAAGCTAACATACTAACCATACATGAAACAAAAACAAGTTTTGGTGGACCTAAGGAGCAGTCAATAATTCCTTAAGATGGCCAAAGGAGAAAACATCAAAGCTAGAACAAACAGGAGGACTGAGGTGCCTCAAAGAACATGTCTCAACCTATACTTTTATGTTTTATAGCAGCCAAGAAACATGAAACATAATGATAACAAAGGAAGCAATAGAAAAATTAGGAAGACATCACCATTCACCAAGCTATGGAATCCTACAAACAAGCTTCTCCATCATCAAGCCAAACAAGCCATTCATCCACTTCACAAAAAAAATTTCTTCTCCAAGCTCATGAAACCATGTATATTTCTCTTCGGGCCTCATGTTCTATTTATGGAGAAAATTAGGACTAAAACCCTAAATGTGGTAGGAAAATGTCAAATATAGTCATAAATATCATTTATGGCCAAGAGACCATGCAAGGCCCAAGGCACATAATATCCTAAGGAATAAATGTTAAAATAACTATTTTCACCTAATTCTAGATTAATTTGACTCAAAAAACTCAAAAATATCTATTTGCAATAAATGAGTGTGTTTTGTTGACTTTTGGTCCAAAACACACTAGGCAGCCTTTGTGCGTAGCGCCACTTTAGTAGAAAATAGGGCCTCTTGCAGCTGCATTTTCGACCCCTTCCCGACACTGGATTTGGCTTCGTGATGGCTTGTTGGAAATCCTGATGAGTCTACTTTCCATAAATTCTTGATTTGTGCTGAGTGGATGCCATTTACGTATTCAAAAATAAATTTCCCCAAAATTTCTCTGTGCATAGCGCCTGGTCTGAAAATGAGACAGAAAGGTCAAATGTTTGATTTTTTTGACCTTTTGGCGGGGGGGGGGGGGGGATGTTGTAAATGATCTGAAAATTGGTGAGAAAACTGCTGGTGATGTGAGAAATCCAAAAATGCAAAATTTGAGAGCTACGGATCCACCAATTTTGTACGTATCACCTAGGGTACTATGCACAGAGGGGTCAAAATTTGGAAAAGACAAAATTTTGTTCAGATTGCCTCAAAATTTGTGGAGAGGTCCCTCAAGAGGTCTTGGACACCTGTTGAGAAGCTTCAACCAAAAATCCAAGGTTGTCATGCACTTTTTCTCTTTTTAGGTCTTCTAGCTCCATGAGGGCCTTCTTCAGTTTGGCACAAGCAAGCATGTTTTTCCTTGCATAATGCTTGGTCATTTTCTTTTATAGGGAAAGGCCTCTCTTTACCTCCTTGAAATGCTTATGCTCATCTTTGTAATAGTGGATGACACATTGTGCCATCTCAAACTCTCTTTCCCACTCCCTAAGCTGTGCATCTTTTTCCATGAGAAGCAATCTAGTGGTCATCTCCTTGTCCTCATTGTCACTGTCTAGATCAATGAATTGAGGCCCTTAAGAAGTCTTCTTGATCCTTTTGCTTCTCCTTACCTTTACCTGTTTCTCACCTTTGTCCATATTTTCCTTACCTTTGTCTTTGTGCTTGATAGCTGGAGGAGAGATGGCCCTTTGCCTTTTTGAGGCTGCAAACACATATCTTTTGCCTCTGTGGTAGGTACATGTGAGAGGAGTGATGAGGGTGCCTTGATCCTTAGTGAAGTCACAATCCTTTTCATCTTTGTCATGGCTTTCATGAGTCACTTCATGCTACATTGGGTCACTAATTTTTTGATCTTTAGCCTCATCATCATCTTCATTTCCCTCATTGTTTTCCATATTGTCTTTTTTTCCTACAAAATGATCACTACTCTCTTCACTTGCCTCATTTTGGCTCTATCCTTCACTGAGGTCCTCTTCTCTGTCACTTTCTGCACTGTCATATTGAGTTTTTTGTTCATTTAGAGACTAATTTGTGTCATGACAGTCATGACTGTCATGACTATTCCCTTGATAATCACCGACTGTTTCATTTGTGTTATTTATTTGGTCAATTCCTTCCTCTTCTAACTCTGTTTTAGCCTCATACTCTGCCTGTTCTTGGTCTTTTTTCTCGTCATCATCACCTTTTGTTTCCTCAAGTTCATCATCAACAATAATTTCATCACTGTTTGCACTATTATTGTGCTCACTGTCATGTTCCTGCACTTTTATCTCTTGGCTGTCTTGTGAACCTTCTTGCTAACTGTCATCTTCATTGTTTTACTCATAACCCTCTTGGTCTTCATCTTGTTCATCATCCACACCCTTTTTTGCACCTGAGAGTGATTTATTAGTGTCATCACTATCACTGTCTTGCTCAAATTCATCATTGATTTCCTTTTCTTGACTGTCATTTTCATCACTCTCCTCCATGTCATCATCATCTTCTTCTTCATTATTAGGCTCTGTTTCTGCCCCATTATCTTTACCATTTTCATCACTTTCATCTTCTTTATTAAGCTCTGTACTTGCCTCACTATTTTCTGCCTTTGCCTTATTTTCACCACTCTCTTCCATGCTATCATCATCTTCTTGGTCTTCCTCATTATACTATGCCTCTTCCTCACTGTCTTCTTTATCTTCACTGCTATTTGTTTGTTTTTCATGGCTACTGCCATCATCTTCTTCCTTAGTAATGTTGTCCTCCTCTTTTTCTTTATCTAACTCTGTTTCAACTTCGTTATCTTCGTCACTCTCACTTTTATCTGCTTGTTCATTATTGCTACTGCCACCATCTTCACTTGATGCATTAGGAGAAGATATAGGAGGTGATTTTCCTTGTGGAGAAGGCATATGTGGTGATGATGGTGGAGTGGAGGTAGGTGGGTGTGAATTGGAAGGAAAATTTTTCTGAATGAAGGCTTGGGGATTTTCAAACACATCATGTGAGATAAAAACTTCCCAAGGGATTCCTTACTCCTCCAGCTGGTGTAAAACAATCATCTTAACTAAGGAGTGGTGAAAAAGGCTCTGCATTTGGTGGGCATAACTCCTCTTCTTGACCACTGAAGCCATTTTTTCAATGCTCCGATAGAGACAGTATGGTAGGTTTAGCAATTTAACCCTGGTGAAGTGCATTAGTAGCCTTATGTGATAAGAATAAACCTTGGAGTACCTCCCCTCACAGGTGAAGTACTTGATAATCTGCCTCATCAGTAGGGCATACCTCTCTAGCAGGTGGGAGAAAGCGAAAACAACCTTGCAGCCTTGTTGATAGCTAGGTTTTTAGGTAGGGCTCATAATAGCTCAAATCCAATTTCTTCTGTTTAAACCACCTCTCACCAATATCTGGTATTCCTGTGGCTTTAGCAATGGATTCAGATGAGAGTTAAAAATCCACTCCTCCTAGGTTTAATTGGTGGTTTTTTAGGCTGAGAATGAACAACCTAGTCAAGTCTGAGTGGCTTTGGACTTGTTTAACCCTCTCACAAAACTGAAAACATCCAACATCCTAAAAACATGCAAGGATCATGGGACAAGAAGTGATTTGAATGGTGTCTAAGGCCTCAAACCTATTAACCCTTCCTCCCTTGTGTTTTGGCTTGATAGGCATTTGGCCTTCATCATTGCATGTATTGATCTCTTCCTCAGACATGGTGGATGATTATAACCTTGAATAAAGTGGTTTGTGGCTTCATGAGGGATTTTAGGTGTAGGGATGTCAAATGAATGATGTGAGAGAAAATTTTGAAAAATGAAGGCTAAGATGAAGCATTCAAGGAGTGTTTTCAGTTTTTAGAAGCAGGTTTGCTGGTAGTGAGTGCCCTTACACCTATAACAACCTTTCAAATTTTCAAACCCTGCTCTAGACGGTCAAATTTGATTTTTATGGATACTAGGGTTTGGTCACATTAGACCTTTAAATACCTTATTGTTTATGAAAAATACTGCTTTGAAGGTAAGGAAAAGAGCCACCAACCTTGCGTGACTAATTGCAGGAGATTTGGAGGAAAAAAACTTGAATTTTTGGCCTTTTGAGCAATTTGGACCAAAGACTGTCTATGTGTAGCACCGGGTCAAGTTGGGTCAGTAAATGGGCCTGTCAGGCCCAACAGAGCACAGCGTCGATGTGCAAAGGTGGGCAGTCGGGCCATTCTGGGCCGGTGCATAGTGCCTGCACAGGGGCGTAGCGTTTCCCTCCCAGTGCGAAGCACAGTGTAAATTTACACTGCGGCCACCTCGTCTGTGCGCAGCGCCGACAACTAGGTGTGTAGCGACGGCCTTGGTGCGGAGCACCTGAAATTTTTTGACCAAACTTATAGAAAACCCCAAGAAATTTCTTCAACAGCTCTTTCTCCTTTTGCAATGACAAATGAGGTGGGGGAGGGGATCAAGGAGACCTTTATAGTCTTTTGAAAAATAAATTTATGAGCCCAAACCCACTTTCTAAGGTTTATTTCTCTTTACTTTTTCTCACTATGTTTTTTTTCCTTTTCGGTCCTGTAAGTGGCAGAGTCTCAGAAAAAGTGGTTTTTGCCTTGCTGGAAACCTCTTAGTATTCTTCTTTTGCTCACAAACCCTTCAACCAACTCAAAATGACTCTTTACTCTCATTTGTAAATATGAACCTTTTCATGATGTTTTAACATTTGAAAACAACATATTTGTGTTTATTTGCCATATTTTCCTTTGACTGTCACTCCGTCATGTGTCTCATTGTGAACCAATGGAAACACTTCTTAATGTGAAAACCCTAGTAGGTGATGTCAATGACTCCTTTAGTTTTCATGTGTACCACAATTATGAGATACATTTGGGTTTTTTTGTCCTTACGAATTTTCCTATAGATAACCCTTTGTAACAGTCCTGCAGAAGTGTCACTTAGGGTTAATCTATCTCTTGCATAATATGCTCTTGATAAGAAATTTTTTTTTGAGGCTTTACTGCTCTCAGGCCAGCTATATGTTTGTTTCTTTTACCATGTTGAAAGAGAGGTATCTCTGGTTGGGAAGATGAGCAAATTAAACTATTTTTGTGTCTTTCTATGGGCCACTTCTGTTCTTGCAGGTGTCTACACAACTTCTACCTTTTGATCACTGTCTCTTTTGGATTTGGACAACTCATTTTATCAACCATGAACCTAGGCTTATCATAGTTTCCTCCTTTGGAAATTTTTTTCTTCATGCTTGTCTCCTTTGACCCTTTAAAATTTTTTCTGTCCTTTCTTTGATAAGTCAAACCTTGAACTGATATTCCTGGCCCTTTTTGTCCTTTTGGTGAAGTGGGGTACTGGTGTTTAGGTTTGCCTCCTTTGATCCCTTTAGTTCTCTTATTTTAACTTTTGAAACCTCGTACTTTTTTACCAATACTCTTTTCCCTTTTGTACCCTTGGTGATGTGGAGTCAATACCTCTTTGCCAAACCCTAGAGGGTAGCTTGAAACCCTTTGAAACCCTCTGTTGTTATGAAGGAGGTTCTGTTATCACCTTTTGACCAGTTTTTCAACTTTCCCAAACTCCTAGGTTTTAGGGTTGCTTAGAAAAACGTAACTAGTGTTGTCTTCTAAGTTCTAAAAATCTTATCAAAACTCATTAATCATGTCTAAAGACCTTCAATAGTGCATTGATGGAGCTTGAGGTGACCTTTACTCATGCAACCCTAGTATTGATTTATTGCTTGGTCAAAATAGTCATAAACCCTGATTCTCATCAAACATGTTCATGCTGCTTTCTTCTTGCTGTGAATGGTCTTCTTATGATGATTTTCTCTTTTACCTTACCCATTGCTAGTTTGATGGCTATTTGATCCTCTTGCATAAATGTGAGCAAAGGGTAGTTGTTTCCTTGCAAAATTCACGCTTTAGGTGAAAAAGCCTTCCTTGAATGACCTTTTTGATCAGTTTGGACAAGATCACCTGTTCTTTTCTTCTTTGAATGTAGTTTCTTCATACAGGAAAAACAAAGTTTGTAGGGCACCAAATCCACCCTATGACTTTGTGAAAACCTAGGTGACCTAGTGGAAGCCTTCTAGGACTTGGCTTTTGGACTGAGACCTAGAATTTGGGATCATCATGTGTAAGATAGATTTTATGATAAAATAATGTATTGAAGATCCATAATTCAATGTACTTGATTTATCTAAAGAACCTACAGAGATAGTTTGAGACTATCAAAGTTTTAGGAGTATTTTGGGAGACACAACAAAGTTGTTTGATTAGTGGGCTTAGGTAGTAGTGGGGGGTTTTTAGGCAAAACAAAACAGAGGATTTGGGCCAAAGGTGAAATCATATAGATAGAAAGAGTGATATAAGCCACTAATGGGTTTTCTGGGACTGGTAAGCAAAGCTAGACATTATGGGATGATGAAATAGCGAAAAATTATCTTGAGGATAATGAAGGCAGTGAGATTTCTAAAACTCACAATGTTTATGAACCTTGTTTCTAGAAATCTAGGGATAATCATTTAGTCATCAACAAAGGCAAAAATTACTGATGAATAACAGTGGCTCCGCTTGGGGAGGGAAACTCCTTTTCAGGAGGTGTCTAGAACTTCAGATCTCTAGCTTTATGGAAACCAGTGCCTCATCCATTGGGCAGATTTTTACCTCTTTTGATTTGCTGATGTTTTCTAAAAGCTATGATCTCAACAATATGAAAGACATGATTAGCTCACCTTCATCTCTACCCACCCAACCTACTTTCCCATCATTTTTTCTTCTTTAGGTGCATTTGGACTAGCAACCTTGACATATTTTTGTTTTTTGAAAGCAAAATAGACTATCTACTTCTACCTTATTTCTTCCTACAGCTCAGATTAGGCTAATGAACTCCTTTGATTCTCTACCTATACTATTCAACTTTCAAGGTTAAACTGTTTGACAGGATTTATTCACTAAGCTGAAAACATGAAATTGAAAACATGGCCAAATCAGGATTAGACAATCTGATTTACCATGGGTTTGTGGCATAAAAACAAGCTGCAAACAAATTTTATTTTTGTACAAAATAAGACTAGAAAATTCAGGGCTAGATACATTGTTTGCTACTCATCCCTATTTTCCTCCTTGGTTCTATTTTAGGCATGTGGAACTAGTATCTTTCTACCTAATCTATCTTTTGACCAGTCAAGCTTGAATAATTTGACCCACTACCTTTCACTAACTTATCAACAATAAATTTAAAATATGTTTCAACTATTATTAGCCTAGATGATTGAAACAAGACTCCTTTATGCACTAGTAATGGTATTTAGACTTACACACTTTCAGTAGTTCTATTTTTTGGGTATGGGGCTTTACCTCATTTCAAATCTGCCCTTTTTTCCATTTTCTGTTTTGTATATATATTTTTTTATGATTTCTCTCAATATATTTTCATCAAAGAGTGGTATGTACAATGAATGAGAAATTCTAATATTCTAAATGGCCATGGTATTTGATTACCCTATCTTCCACAGGATCATCCACTAATTCTCTTTCATTCAGCTCTTGTAGATGAGGAACATGGCTATCTATTCTTGATGGCATGGTACAGGATTTCTGCCAAGAATTATCAAACATGCCAAGTTCTCCTTTATATTTCTTCTTTGAGTTTAGTTTCCAAACATTGTTTCTATGAAAGAAACTGTCTAGGTGAAGAAGGTACTCTTTAGCAGCTCCCAAACCAATGACAATGTCATAAATGTATATCATAGTAAAAAATTTGGTAATAGTTGCCATGGCCTCTTCGAAGGTGTTTTTAACATTCCTTGTCCCAAGAAAAATTTGGTCAAGCAGGTAGTCATTCCAAGGAACTTTGAAAATGTCTTTGTGTTGATTGATTTGAAATGGTATCATCTCATGAAAACCTGAAACACTATCAATAAAAGTCACCTTGTCAGAAATTTCTATTTTTTGCATGGGATGATCTATCTTGGGAAAAGGGTGTTTGGACTCCATGAAGGTTTTGCCTAAGTGTCTAAAGTCCATACATAGTCTGTATCATTTGGTTTTCTTTGTTAGTGACAGAATTTTTCCAAAGGTTTCATAGCTTTTCTTGGAAAAAGGCTTCTTTTTAACAATGTCTATGTCATCAAGTTTTGAGCTTTTACTTCTATAAACAAGAGCATCCTGAAATTTCTTGCATAACATCAAGTATTTGAGTTTTGTTTGTAATGGGAAGGCTTTGGATAAGTTAATCGCCTTAGGTCTTCTTAGGCTGCCTATATTGTATCCCTCTATATCAGTTTCAACAGACATCCTTTTAGGATTGATGGTAACATCAGTGAGAGTCAACAACTTTTTTGGGGGAACAAGACCCTTTGATAATGAGGTGTCTAGATAAGGTAAGAACATAAGACTCCTTTGATTTAGACCACCCAAGATTTTTGTTCTGTGAGGGCAGTTAACATTTTTGGATAGGTAAAAGGGAAGGGTTGTGTTTCTGATGTTTGTGCTCCCTTTGAGCAAACTGAATCATATGTCAAACTGACCATTGGTGTTGAGGTTTCATTGTTAGTTTGTAGAGATTCAAGTTTTATTTTTTCATAATATGTTTGTTCAAGATTGCTATAGTTTTGAATACTGAGTTCTTCATGCAAAGACTGGTTTGATTGTTGCAGTGTGTCTTGATGTGTTTCAACTTCATATACCTTCTCATCATTATATTCCTCATTATATAATATGAAAGAATCGAGATCTGAGTGAATAGAATAAATAGGAGTGTTGTCTGGTGTGTCTTGACTGCTAACCATATACTTCATATGTGACTCTTGGTATAATCTCCTTGTCTGATTGAAAACAGGGATGGTTTCATAGGACATATCTAGTTGAAGGTTCCACTGAAGCTTGGCTCCCCAAGATCTGGATAAGAGCGTGCCATACTTGGGAGGAATATCTGCCACTACTATGTCCATGACTAGATTCTTAGCAGGCACTTGTGCTAGGTTGACACAAAGGTCCTTGATAAGGCCTAACCATTTGACCCTACTGGAATCGAAGGAGTACAGGTTTTTGTAAGGTTTAGTTATTTATAGGCCTAATCTCTCCATCACAACTTTGTGCATGAGATTTTGAGAGGCACCAGAATCCAGCATGGCATTATGTAATATTTTCGCATGTATGTTTAAGCTGATATAAAAAAGGGGAATGGCTCCTTCCTAATACTTTCCTTCTATTTTGGGTCCAAACAACAACTCAGGTGTGTCATCGGCCAAGTGCAAAGTGTCAGCATCATTTCATATGGTTAGTACCTTCAACATCTGAGACATATATATGGGTTGAGTAACCAGTTCAGTGAGGGGCATATTTATCTTGATTTTGGAAATCTCTCCCTCAAAATTGAAAGGCACTAGCGTTTTGGACATATTAACATCAGCTTTATCAACCATGATCTTTTCTACATTCTTAATTTTTTGATCCTGATTTGGGGTTTTAGTCAAAATATTTTTCTTAGGGTCACTGGTGGAGTTACTAGGACAACTAAGGTCTTTGCTTGGCAGGTTGATTTTTCCTTTGTTTGCTTTAGCTTTCTTAACCATAGTGTTGACATTTTCTGTTGTTTTCTTAGATATGTTTTCAGGTACTTTCCAAACAGCAACATCTATTTGGTCTTTCTTGGCTGAATCTAGGTATTTTTTTCTCCTAAGATCATACTGCTTACGGATTCCCATGATGGCATTTTCAAATCCCAAGTGGTAGTCTTCAGAATCCTCATAGTTTGTGTCAGTTTGATCTGAGGAAAAGAAGCCTTGTTCTTATCCGGTGATAAAAACATCTTCTTCATTATCAGAACCTATTAGATTTATATGGTTTTCCTCAGGTTCTATAATGTCTCCTTCTTCCTCATCTACACAGTTTTGTTGAAAGGGAGGTCTAATTTGTTGGTCGTTTTCCCTTTGTTTGATTGGAGGGGTATCTCTTCTAAATTTTGAGTTTTGTTTCGGTTTTGGGAGTTGGCTTGGTTGTCGCTAGGAGGTGTCCTTTCATTAAGTTTATCTTCTCAATCATTCTCTCCACAGTCCTCATTAGGCTGTCAAATTTAGAATCAGAGGAGGAGGTTGAGGGCATGGTTTCACCCTTATAGGTTACTCTCTTCTCTGATTTCAACCTAGCTCTCTTTTTAATTAATTTTACCTTTGCACTAATTTTTGCTCTTTTCATTTCTTCTAAATTTTCAGGGTATCTTTCTCTCAATTGGAAAGTCATGTCTGGGTCAAAACCTTCAAGGAATTTCACCAGTGCTAGGCCTTGTGGAGGTTTCATGTGAGGTGGGAGAGCATTATACACACTGTTAAACCTGGTGCAATAGTCTTGCACACTTTCTCCTACATTCCTTTTAAGATTGTTGTATTCAGAAAGCATTTGGAGGGGATTTTTCTTGATTTCCCATTTGTTTATAAAATTTTGGTAGAGGGAAGGGAGGTCATGTATTGAATTAGGATTTAATGCTTTGAACCATTTTTTGGCCTCTCCTCTTAGGCTTTGTGCATATATTCTCATCTTAATGGTTTCTTCCTCTATCTCCATGTAATCAAAAGCATCATTGATTCTATCTACATGTTGTTGGGCATTGATGGATTCAACCCCTATGAAATGAGGGATTTTAGACTGATAGTCATTTGGAAAAGGCACTAGGGGTTGGGGTAAGGCCAAGGGAGCATACCAGGCTTTCATGGTGGGAGCTAATGGAGGATTAACAAGAGGTGGGTTTGTGATAGGGGGTGTGTGATGAAGTGGAGTGGTTTGCACAATGGTGGTATGGATGGGTGTGGTGGAAGTACATGGACCAACAAACTGATTTTGAGTAGACTTGGTATGGAAAGAGTTGAAGTGATGGAGGAGCTGAAAGTCAGGTGGTGTGGAAGTAGAGGCTTCTCTACTCAAACTCTAGTGCAAATCTAAGGGTTCAAGGTCAGTTTGGTCAATATCAGTTTGAAACCTGTTTCTGAAGAGGTTCCTGGTATGGTGCAAGTCAAACTGGGGATCTTGCAAAGCTGTAAGGTGTTCAGGTACAAAGCTTGTTCTATGGATGGTCCTAACAGTGGTTAAGTCTTCAGATCTATAATTTTACCACAAAATATTCTCTGGGTCATCAAATATGTTGGGAGGGTTTGGGTTCAAATGAGATCTAGTACTGATCCTATGTGAAGCTAGATTTCAAATTTCAAAATTCAGAGTTTGAAAGTTTTAGTACTATTTCTGAAGGTTAACCTCTCTTAATGCTTGGTACTTATTACAATACATGAATGGGTTCCTAATCTTCTTAGGGTTGGTGTGAAACAAATCTGGGAATTAAAATGAGTGCTAATGAAGTAATAGGCCTACTGGAGGCTAGTGGAGTCGCCAAGTGGATATTTTTTGTTTTTTTTAGAGTGTATGTTTATGGTCTGCCACCAATAACTGACAAAAACCAATATAAGGGTGTTTTGGGGGTTTTTGAGTCTCTTAAAGTTTGTGAGAGTGTCCTATAACTGAGTCATCATTTTTCTAGGATGATAAAACAAATAGAGTATACTCATTAGCTAATAGTTTGAGTTCTTAATGATTTGATAGGGGTATCTGAAGTCCTAAAGCTTACTTAGTTTTTCACTAACTCAGAAGTTCCATCATGATCACCATTTTGTTAGTGTGGTGATGGGGTTGCAGATAAGCCACGAGATATTATCAGTCAATTTTATAAACTCAATAGAAGGTTTAAATGAGTCTATAGGAGTTTTCTAGGCAACTATATACTCAGAAGGTCCCACCGTGATCGCCAGAATCTTAGTGTGGCGATGAGGTGCCATATTCACTGGATTTTCTAAGTAAAACTTGAGGGTCTAAATATTCTTAAGAGGTATTCAGGAAACTATATACTCAGAAGGTCCCACCGTGATCGCCAAAATTTTAGAATCCCGTGATTTGGCAGATTGGCAGACCAAATGACAGGGTAACATGGAACCAGTCTTTAGGGTCCTAGGACCTAGCCTTCCTGGACTCAGAGAGGGATCTCTCTATTGGGTGCAAAGGATGTGTTCATTTTGCAATAGGGTTTTGATTTTAGGCTATTTGTTAAGTGTAGGGTTTGTTGATTGTTTTGGTTGGGTAAGATGGTCAAATGGAATAGGTGGAGTGAGAGTCTCTCAAAGCCATTGGGCTATGGAGTCAAGTGAAATTCAAGAGTGTCTAAATGATGAAACAAAGTGTGTTGCAGGGCCGATTTAGCAAGGTCAATGGATCCTTAAGGTGATGTATGAGGTGTAGTGAACATTAATTTTGGGAAAGACTAAGAGGTCTTAAACACATATATTTTAAAAGTTACAATTCATGAGGTAGGGCAAACCATTAAGCTCAATAAACAATATTGTAAACTAATAAAAATACAAGAGAAACATTCCAGTGAAACGTAGAAATCATAAGAGCTTCTAACTATAGAAATTCACCTTCAGATTTTGGGAAAACACATAAGACAATACAAATAACTCAATTTATGGAGAGGGAACTCCTAAACATCATATATCAAGTTATTGGGAACTCCGAAGCAAGTTTGTAAAAATGGACAAATGACAAGATCGAACGAGACCTCTTTGAATTAACCTAACAATCAATATTTCACAGAAAGGCTTCAAGATAGGGTTTTGAAAACTTCAAATAAGAAGGGCATACCATGAATAATACTTGTAAGCTAACATAATAACCATACATGAAACAAAAAAAAGTTTTGGTGGACCTAAGGAGCAGTCAAGAATTCCTTAAGATGGCCAAAAGAGAAAACATCAAAGCTATAGCAAACATGAGGATTGAGGTGCCTTAAGGAACATGTATCAACCTATACTTTTCTGTTTTATAGCATCCAATAAACATGAAACATAATGATAACAAAGGAAACAATAGAAAAATTAGGAAGACATCACCATTCACCAAGCTATTGAATCCTACAAACAAGCTTCTCCATCATCAAGCAAAACAAACCATTCATCCACTTCACAAAACCAATTTCTTCTCCAAGCTCATGAAACCATGTATATTTCTCTTCAAGCTCATCAAATGCCAACAAAATACATAGGGGCCTCATGCTCTATTTATGGAGAAAATGAGGGCTAAAACCCTAAATGTGGTACGAAAATGTCAAATATATTCATAAATATCATTTATGGCCAAGAGACCATGTAATGTTGAGATTGCAACAAGATGATGAGCTTAGTGTAAAGGATTCGCCTTCACTAAGTGGGCCCGCAGGGTATTTTTGGCGCAAAGTATATTTTTAGACTATGTCTATTTTTAGACATATGGATCATGTTCTATGAGTTGCAGGATGCTATTTGTGGATGGTTGGTCAAGTCGGAAAAAATAGATGGACTTCTATTTTTAGACATACTGGGCGGAATCTATTTTTAGATTGCGAGTCTAAAAATAGATATGTCGAATATTATTAGCTCTTAATAATATTTGGACTCTAAACATTATCTTATCCTCTTGGAGCACTTCAGTTCGAGTCACGGATGTGGCACATGCAGCTGACAGAAGGAATTACGCTATTCCTAGGGTTTAGTGGAGCTATTGCATGGTTGACTTCAGTTAGAACTCATGTGACAGAGTTTGGTGGAGTTGATGAGGCAGTTAATGGAGTTGTGTTCCGTTTAACTTAGTTGAGCTAGTTGTATCTAGTCTAACTGATTGATACAATTAGTGAGAGTGGTGTGAATTAATTATTAATTAATTCACTAATTATTAACTCATAAATCAACTAAAGAATACATCAGTTAACTGCAGTGCATGGACAGTTTCAGTGGAGACTAGTGAAGAGGTAGGTGAAAGAGCAAGTGTGACTATCAGTTGTGACTATACTGGTGCATGAGATTTGCACACACATTGATGGAGAAGCCAATGAGGATTACGCAGTACATACTGGTGGGATTTGAACCTTGATCTCATGATTATCCATATTGGATTGCGCAGTAGAGGCAGGCTAACAGGTGGAGTAGATTGGAGCATGTGTTTTGTATGATCTGAGCTTGTGTAGTGTGTAACAATTGGAGATAGTGCTGAGAGCTTGTGAGGAGTTTGTACTATGATTGTTACATGATATCTATCATTATAATATACAGATAGTTGGGGGTTTTCAGCTTTAAGATTTCCCATAAATACTGTGTTTATATGTGTGATTGTTTATGGTTTTAATGTGCGCATGCGATTGTTTAATTTCCGAAAATTGATGATCAATAGTAGAAGAGGTTATGTATTATGCATGAAGCTCAAATAGTGTGTGATCAGGATAATCTTGGTGAATAATTTAACAGTTATTAAAATTTCTACATGTAAGGCCCAAGGCACATAATAACCTAAGAAATAAATCCTAAAATAATTATTTGCACCAAATTCTAAATTAATTTTCCTCAAAAAACTCAAAAATATCTATTTGCAATAAATGAGTGTGTTTTTTTTACTTTTGGTCCAAAACACACTAGGCAGCCTCTGTGTGTAGCACCACTTCAGCACAAAATAGGGTCTCTTGCAACTGAGGTTTGGACCCGTTCCCGACACCGGATTTGGCTCCGTGATGGCTTGTTGGAAATCCTGATGAGTATACTTTCCAAAAATTCTTGATTTTTTCTGAGTGGATTCCATTTACCTATTCAAAAATAAATTTCCACAACACTGCTTTGTGCGTAGTTCCTGGTCTGAAAATGAGGCAGAAAGGTCAAATTTTTAATGTTTTTTGACCTTTTGGGGGGGGGAATGCTCCAAATGTTCTGAAAATTGGTGAGAAGACTGCTGGTGATGTGAGAAATCCAAAAATGCAAACTTTTATAGCTGATGATGCACCAATTTTGTGTGTAGGGCCTAGGGTTCTGTGCACAGAGGGGTCAAAATTTGAAAAAGACAAACTGTAATGTTCCAAATCTAGAACTCAGCAATGAATAAGTTGTATAACGGTATTTTTATGATGAATAAGCTTAAAATATACATAAGAAACACATAGAAATCATTTTTATATACAGCAGCAACTTGTACTTTGTTTCA
Source organism: Pinus albicaulis (assembly GCA_034641835.2). Lineage (NCBI taxonomy): Eukaryota > Viridiplantae > Streptophyta > Pinopsida > Pinales > Pinaceae > Pinus > Pinus albicaulis. The sequence continues at coordinate 1,436,841,020 of CM076580.1, forward strand.
TGATCCGGAAAGTGGGGAGAAAGGGTATTTTATGCCCTAAAAAGGTTGTTTTCAAAAATGAGCGTAAAAAAAATAGGGGAAATAGCTTGATATGATATATTAGGTCATGAGGGACCTATTATCTGAATTTCAGCTCAAAATAATTCTTCTAGCTATGGTAACCAACTCCTCCTTTCCCGACTAGGCTAGAAAACATTGATTTCCCATGACTTTTCTAAACAGAAATTTCTGAATACTGTGAGAGCGTAATTTTCATGAGGGCTTCTATAGAAAATTATGGAATAAGTCTGATCAGAAGTTTATATTAGTAATACAGCAAAGAAATGGATGTTTAATCACTTATATAGTAAAAACAAGACACCCGACAAGGTTTCCAGCAAAATGCATGTACAAAGCAGCACTGCAGAAAATAACGCAGTTCACTGCAACTCTATATTAAACATAACTTAATATGATATATAAATGCTGAATAATACATATAATTTCCTTAGGCATTCTTATTGGAGCTCCCAGAGGGAAATGAGCACCTCATCCTCAAAGATTAGCATACAATCAAAGGATGCAGCTCTACTGCTATTGCTCCTGCATAAAAGACATAGTTTACTGAAGGAGACTGTGTTGTGGCTGAATGTGGATTAATGACCTTAAGAAAAATATATCAATGAAGCTCTAATCCTTCCCTCTTGATCCCTTAAGCAATTTGATCTAAAGAGAGGATGGAATTCCCACACAGGAATTCCTTGCACTAAGCAGTGCAGCAACTCTAGCTAAACAGTTGAAGCATGCAAGTGGTCTCCAGACCAAAATATATGAATACATGAATGATCTCCCTTTGATGCTATGCCTTCCTTTTATCTTTGGTGAGCCTCCTCACCCCGGACCCCACACAATGTTGAGGTGACTTCTTCATGAAGCTTCCTCTTTCCAAACTGCGTTGCCCTAGCTTGCTTCCTTCCTCTTATGGTTGCGCTATTGACTTGGTCAACTAATCCACCTCCAATGCCTCTTTTCACACTATATATCTTCAATATAGTTTACATATGTGTCTTAGGCTGATCCTTGTTCACATTGAGGTAGTTTACTTGAGTATTTCTTCCTCCTCAAGAATGGTTTTTGACTTAGTCAAACTTGACTATGTCTCCATCTAAAATGTCCTTCTTCACACTTGGAAGTGTAAAACCAGCTCCTAAGGTGATCTCTTCCCTTAATAAGGTGGAATTTATTCATATTTTATTATTCATGGGCCTCCTTACCCCTTTATTCCTCTCCTAGGTGAAAGTAGAAAAATCTAATATTCCAATTTGCTTATGTGCAAGTTTTGGAATATTACAGTCCTCCCCTTCCAAATGTTGCTTGTCCTCAAGAAATTGCAAGGATAGGACTAAAGAGCACCCTCTTCTCCCCTAAAACAACCTCATAAGATGAAATCCTCCAAGGATCAAGCTGATGTATCATCAATATATCTCCAAGTTTCCCCTCCCAAGTATAAAAGCCATCTATTGGGGAACATCCCAAATAGCTAACACTATGTGTCAATGAAACATCCATGGAAGAAAAAATGGGCTATTTGTAGGTCCTCTTGAAGCATGAGGGCTGATATAGATTGGGATTCATCATCCCCATTTGAATCTCTCCTCCCCAAGCTATCAACCAAACAAAATGAGTCACCCTCCAGGATGGAAACTCATGAAGAATCTCTTCCACCTTGAGCTCATGTAAAGAAGGTGGGCTACATGGCTGAATTTGTGGAGTCAAAATGTACATCTCTCGTTGTTTTTCTCTCCACCTATGATATATGTGGGGCTACTACTGATATATGTCTGAAATATAATAGTCTTCAAGGAAGACCCAAGCCACCCCATCAAATCCAACACCCATGAGGTGTCTCCTCAAAGAACTCAAACCTCCCAAATGAGTCCTCTCATTTGAAGGCAAGATGTATAGTATGGAAACCAAGGTCTGCCCACTGTTCTTTCTGAAATATGTAGCATGTGTAATGTGAAGAATCATATTTTCATTTGGCCTCTTCAACTATTGTGCCACTCCTCGAATGGTGCTTCGTACAATCAATGTTTTAGCAACATAATATGGAAGCATAAACACATGAAAATGAGGTAGAACATAGCCCCAAACATGGAACCAACGCAGTGCATTCTTTGCCTGCCTCAATACATAGTGCAACAAGTGTCTTTTCAGCCACTTGTTTGCTACCACATTCATTTTACAAAATGGAAACATGAAAGCATAATTTGGTGCCAATGATGCACACCGAAAACCATGTGGTATTCCCCCACAATCCACAAATAGAATGGCCATCATAAACGCTGCAAGTGGCCTCAAGTACATAACAATATAATATGTAGGAAGGAAAAACCCTCCTTGGTATGATATGCTGCTCATATAGATAAGGAAGTGTAAAATACAAAACAAACTTTTACCTTCTCCATCATGTACTTCGGTCATTGAGCTCAAATGGCTCAAGTGAAAATTCTCCCTTGCTACAAGTGAGTAGGGAAGTGGTTGTGCCAACCTTTTCTTCATCTTCCAGGCTGTGCATCTCTCCATATGCTGATAGACATTCAATTGAATGCCCTCCCAAGTCAACTCCCCCATTAAGGGATGGTATGCATAAAATTGCATGGAAGGAAAGTCCACAAATGTTGCATGTAGATCTTTCTCCTTGTGCTTGTGAACCCAAGCCCTGTTAAGAAGCTTCAGCCAAAAACCCAAGGTTTTCATGCACTTTTGCTCTTTTTAGGTCTTCTAGCTCCATGAGGGCCTTCTTCAGTTTGGCACAAGCAAGCATGTTTTTCCTTGCATAATGCTTGGTCATTTTATTTTGTAGGGCAAGGCCTCTCTTTACCTCCTTGAAATGCTTATGCTCCTCTTTGTAATAGTGGATGACACGTTGTGCCATCTCAAACTCTCTTTCCCACTCCCTAAGCTGTGAATATTTTTCCATGAGAAGCAATCTAGTGGTCATCTCCTTGTCCTCATTGTCACTGTCTAGATCAATGAATTGAGGCCCTTGAGAAGTATTCTTGATCCTTTTGCTTCTCCTTACCTTTACCTGTTTCTCACCTTTGTCCATATTTTCCTTGCCTTTGTCTTTGTGCTTGACAGCTAGAGGAGAGATGTGCCTTTGCCTTTTTCAGGCAGCAAACACATCTCTTTTGCATCTATGGTAGGTGGATGTGAGAGGAGTGATGAGGGTGCCTTGATCCTTGGTGAAGTCACAATCATTTTCATCTTTGTCATGGCTTTCATGAGTCACTTCATGCTCCATTGGGTCACTGATTTTTTGATCTTTAGCCTCATCATCATCTTAATTTCCCTCACTATTTTCCATACTATCTTTTTGGCCTACAAAATGATCACTACTCTCTTCCCTTGCCTCATTTTGGCTCTGTCCTTCATTGAGGTCCTCCTCTCTATCAATTTCTGCACTGCCATACTGAGTTTGTTGGTCATTTAGAGACTGATTTGTGTCATGAAAATCATGACATCTATCATGACTGTCATGACTATTCCCTTGCTCATCACTGACTGTTTCATTTGTGCTATTTCTTTGGTCAATGCCTTCCTCTTCTAACTTTGTTTCAGCCTCATACTCTACCCGTTCTTGGTCTTTTGTCTCATCATCATCACCTTTTTTTTCCTCAAGTTCATCATCAACAGTCATTTCATCACTATTTGCATTATTATTGTGATCACTGTCATGTTCCTGCACTTTCATCTCTTGGCTGTCTTGTGAACCTTCTTGTTGACTGTCATCTTCATTTTTTTCTTCATTATCCTCTTGGTCTTCATCTTTTTCATCATCCACACCCTTTTCTGCACTTGAGAGTGATTTATTGGTGTCATCACTATCACTGTCTTGCTCAAATTCATCAATTTTTTCCTTTTCTTGACTGCCATTTTCATCACTCTCCTCCATGTCATCATCATCTTCTTCTTCATTATTAGGCTATGTTTCTGCCCCACTATCTTTACCATTTTCATCACTTTCATCTTCTTGATTAAGCTTTGTACTTGCCTCACTATTTATGCCTTTGCCTCATTTTCATCACTCTCTTCCATGCTATCATCATCTTCTTGGTCTTCCTCATTAGACTCTACCTCTTCCTCACTGTATTCTTTATCTTCACTGCGATTTGTTTGTTTTTCATGGCTACTTCCATCATCTTCTTCCTTAGTAATGTTTTCCTCTTCTTTTTCTTTATCTAACTCTGTTTCTACTTCACTGTCTTCATCACTCTCACTTTTATCTGCTTGTTCATTATTGCTACTCCCACAATCTTCACTTGATGCATTAGGAGAAGAGATAGGAGGTGAGTTTCCTTGTGGAGAAGGCATATGCGGAGATGATGGAGAAGTGGAGGTAGGTGGGTGTGAAGTGGAAGGAAAATTTTGTTGAATGAAGGCTTGGGGATTTGCAAACACATCATGTGAGATAAAAACTTCCCAAGGGATTCCTTGCTCCTCCAGCTGGTGTAAAATAGTCATCTTAACCAAGGAGTGGTGAAAAAGGCTCTGGATTTGATGGGCATAACTCCTCTTCTTGACCATTGAAGCCATTTTTTCAATGCTCTGGTAGAGATAGTATGGTAGGTTTAGCAATTTAACCCTGGTGAAGTGCATTATTAGCCTTATGTGATAAGAATAAACCCTGGAGTACCTCCCCTCATAGGTGAAGTACTTGATAATATATCTCATCAGTAGGGCATACATCTCTAGCAGGTGGGAGAAAGGGAAAATAGCCTTGTAGCCTTGTTGATAGCTAGGTTTGAGGTAGGGCTCATAATAGCTCAAATCCAATTTCTTCTGTTTAAACCATCTCTCACCAATATCTGGTATTCTTGTGGCTTTAGCAATGGATTCAGATGAGAGTTCAAAATTCACTTCTATTAGGTTGACTTGGTGGTTTTGTAGGCTGAGAATGAATAACCTAGTCAAGTCTGAGTGGCTTTGGACTTGTTTAACCCTCTCACAAAACTGAAAACATCCAACATCCTGAAAACATGCAAGGACCATGGGAGAAGAAGTGATTTAAATGGTGTCTAAGGGCTCAAACCTATTAACCCTTCCTCCCTTGTGTTTTGGCTTGATAGGCCTTTGGCCTTCATCATTTCTTGTACTGATCTCTTCCTTAGACATGGTGGCTGATTATAACCTTGAATAAAGTGGTTTGTAGCTTGATGAGGGCTTTGAGGTGTAGGGAGGGAAAATGAATGATGTGAGGGCAAATCTTGGCAAATGAAGTCTAACATGAAGCATTAAAGGAGTGTTTTCAGTTTTTAGAAGCAGGTTTGTTGGCATTGAGTGCCCTTACACCTATGACAAGCTTTCAAATTTACAAACCCTTCTCTAGATGGTAAAATTTGATTTGTATGGAGACTAGGGTTTGGTCACATTAGGCCTTTAAATACCCTTTTGTTTATGAAAAAGACTGCTTGGAAGGTAAGGAAAAGAGCCACCAACCTTGATTGACTGATTATAGGAGATTTGGAGGAAAAAAACTTGAATTTTTTGCCCTTTTGAGCAATTTGCACCAAAGATTGTCTGTGCGTAGCGCCGGGTCAAATCGGGCTAGTAAATGGGCCTATTGGGCCGGTCGGAGCGTAGCACCGATGCAAAGGTGGGCAGTCAGATCATTCTGGGCCAGTGCATAGTGCAATCACAGGTGCATAGTGCAGTGCATAGTGCAAGCACGACTAGGTGCGTAACGCTGGCCTCGATGTGCAGCGCCTGAATGTTTTTTACCAAACTTGCAGAAAACCCCGAGAAATTTCTTCAATGGTTGTTTCTCATTTTTCAATGACAAATGAGGTGGGGAGGGGATCAAGGAGACCTTTATAGTCTTTTGAAAAATAAATTTATGAGCCCAAACCCACTTTCTAAGGTTTATTTCTCTTTACTTTTTCTCACTATGCTTTTTTGCCATTTTGGTCTTGTAGGTGGCAGAGTCTCAGAAAAAGTGGTTTTTTGCCTTGCTGGAAACCTCTTAATGTTCTTGTTTTGCTCGCAAACCCTTCAACCAGCTCAAAATGACTCTTTACTCTCATTTGTAAATATGAACCTTTTCATGATGTTTTAACATTTACAAATGGCAGATTTGTGTTTATTTGCCATATTTTCCTTTGACTGTCACTCTATCATGTGTCTCACTGTGAATCAATGGAAAAACTTCTTAATGTGAAAACCCTAGCAGGTGATGTCAATGACACCTTTATTTTTCATGTGTACCACCATTATGAGATACATTTGGGTTTTTTTGTCCTTACCAATTTTCCTGTAGGTAACCCTTTGTAACAGTCCTACAGAATTCTCACTCAGGGTTAATCTATCTCTTGCAGAATATGCTCTTGATAAGAAAAACATTTTGGAGGCTTTACTGCTCTCAGGCCAGTTATATGTTTGTTTCTTTGACCATGTTGACAGTGAGGTATATCTGGTTGGGAAGGTGAGAAAATTAAACTATTTTTGTGTCTTTCTATGGGCCACTTCTATTCTTGTCGGTGCCTACACAACTTCTGCCTTTTGATCACTATCTCTTTTGGAGTTGGACAACTCATTTTATCAACCATGAACCTAGGCTTGTCATAGTTGCCTCCTTTGGCATTTTTTCCTTCATGCTTGTCTCCTTTGACCCTTTAAAAATTTTTGTGTCCTTTCTTTGAGAATTCAAACCTTGACCTGATATTCCTGACCCTTTTTTTCCTTTTGTTTAAGTTGGGTACTAATGTTTAGGTCCGCCTCCTTTGATCCCTTTAGTTCTCTGATTTTACCTTTTGAAACCTCATACTTTTGTACCAATACTCTTTGCCCTTTTGTACCCTTGGTGATGTGGATTCAATGTCTCTTTTCCAAACCCTATAGGGCAGCTCGAAACTCTCTAAAACCCTCTGTTGTTATGAAGGAGGTTCTGTTATCACCTTTTGACCAATTTGTCAACTTTCCCAAACTCCTAGGTTTTAGGGTTGCTTAGAAAAAAGTACCTAGTTTTTTCTTCAAAGTTCTCAAAAACTTCTCAAAACTCATTAATCATGTCTAAAGACCTTCAATAGTGCATTGATGGAGCTTGAGGTGACCTTTACTCATGCAACCCTAGTACTGATTTATTGCTTGGTCAAAACAGTCATAAACCCTGATTCTTATCAAACATGTGCTTGGTGCTTTCTTCTTTGATGCAGGTGGATATTGGTGGTCACCCACCTATTCCACTTAGGGCCCCACAATTGTCTCTTTTATTTTTTTCCATTTCGGCACAACTTACTATTTTTAGCAGTTTTTTGGGTCCTGAACTTTCGGAGCCATTTTGAGGCCCTAAACAACTTTTTTTGGGAAAACAAGGAGCAACATTGGTCCACAGACCTATGTTTCTCACTCAAAATTTGTAGTCCTTGGATATATCTTGCTAACGAGGTATGGTACATGTCAAACAGAGATCGTATGCCAAAGTTACGTCCCCAGGAAGTTGAATCACCAATTTACGCAAACAAGGCCCATAGTTTTGGCGCTTCATCTCCTAGGGTTAGGGTTTTGGCTGTTTAGGATTTCCCATTGTTTGTAAATAATAAATAGGCCCTCAAGCTTCATTGTAACTTAGTTCAGAGGCCTATGGCTGCCACATCTCTTCTCAGAGATAGCTACCAGCACCCTAGCTAGTTTTATTTCCATTCTGTCTGTAAGCAAATTTCAGTTCTTCGATGTTAATGAAATGAAGTTTTATTTCTGTTGCATCTTTATATTTATGGTTATATTTTTATTCTGTTGCATTCCTGCATAAATCCAGATCAGTGGTATCAGAGCGGTCTTCTTTTTCTCGATCTTTCTTTGCATGTCTCCAACGAGGTCGGGGTATAAGGAGTTAGGGCTTGATCTAGTGGAACCTTTGCAAGATCAACCTCGCAAACCCCGACAGACGCCCATGGGGGACGAAAATAAATATGAGGGAGCAGGAGATCCTATCAAAATATTTCTTGAGGAGGCCCTCAAAAAACAAAGGAACGTGATGATGGATAACTTTGCCTAGATCCTTCAACATCTGCCCACCGGCGGCACATCTGCATCCAACAGCCACTCTGGAGGTGCGACTCCTTTTAAGGTACAAGTAAATTTTGACATTCCCATATTTGAGGGTCAAATAGATGTAGATGCCATAGATATATGGTTGAATCTATTAGAAGGATATTTCTCGGTTCATGACTTTTCCAACAGGGAGAAGATTATTTTTGCACTCCTCAAAGCTACCCCCAATGTCAAGGACATGTGGGAAACCCACTGTGAGAAAAAGGGTGAGACAAAACCCTCTCTATTCTCGGCCATACCCACTTGGAATTATTTCTGAGATGCCACCAGGGAACAATACTATCCCGTGGGGAACTATGAGGACAAGTACATACAATGGACCATGCTACGACAACAAAGGGATCAAAATATGCATAAGCTGACGAATCTGTTCCATACCCTGCACACCAAGCTGGGTATAAAAGATTCAGAGAAAACTCCGATGCTAAAGTATCGCAGTTGTCTGCACAGATACATTCAGGAGGAAATGGAGTTCCTCAACATCTCCTTGCTTGGTATGGCATACTGGTATGCTACCAAGATTGAGTAGAAATTCAAACAGAAGAAGCGAGACTTTAGATCTGCGAATCAAAAGTAAGGGAAAGGTTCTCTCAAACCACAAAACAAAGGATAGATCCAAGCCTATCGAAGCCACAAGAAAAGAACGACACCGCAAAGCCAAAGAAGGACATGGGAAAGTGGTGTGAGTTCCATAAGAGCTAAACTCACAACACAAGTGAGTGTCGGGCCAAGCAGTCACTAGTGGTCGAGATGAGGGCTTCTGAGTCAGATGCATGCTCTGACTCTGAATCAGAACCTAATAAGGGGAATGAAAAAGGGAAACATGTTATTGATGCAGAGCCCAATGCCACTGTTGCCACTACAAAGATCTAGAAGGAGGAACTAAAAGATCTAGAGGAGGAGGAACGTCTCTTCCACTCCTAGATGTGGGTAAAGGACTCCTCGGTACAGTTCATTGTCGACAATGGGAGCCAAAAGAACCTCATTTCAGTAGATGCCGTGAAGCGGTTGGGCTTGTTGACCATAGCTCACCCACATCCATACACCATCGGGTGGCTTCACCAAGGACGAGATCTCTGTGTCAGCCAGTAGTGTCGCCTTCCCTATAGCATCAAGCCATTCATGGATGAGGTATTATGTGGCGTTGCTCCTATTGATGTTTCTGATGTATTATTAGGACAAACATACTTGTGGAAGTGTCATGTTGTGTATGAGTCTCGGCCTCGTGTTTTTATTGTTACTTTGGGAAATAAGTTGTACAAGATACCAGAGGTACCACCTCCTACTGCTATCTCTTTGGTTACTGCAAAACAATGCAGTAAGCTCATTTCCCAAACCAGGAAATTTGTTTTCCTGATGGTCCGCCCCCAGGGCAAGAAGAAGACTATGGCCACAACCTCTAGATAGGGCTCCTCTGCACGACAACAACAAATGGATAAGGTTGTGGAGGAGTACAGGGACATCGTCACCTCACCCACATGGGTTCCTCTGCATTGTCAGGTCAAGCACCCAATTGATCTGACCCCAGGTGTGCCGCTACCCAATGGACCAATCTATCGGTGATCTATTCTAGAGAACGATGAAATCAAGAGGTAGATTTAGGAGCTGCTGCAGAAAGGTCACATCCGACCAAGTTCATCGCCCTGTGGGAGCCCGATCGTGTTGGTACAGAAGAAGGATGGGACGTGGAGACTCTGTATTGACTATCAAGCGCTAAACAAGATCACTGTCTAGAATAGGTACCAGATCCCACAGATTGACGACCTTCTGGACCAACTCAAAGGTGAAAAATATTTCAGCAAGATAGACTTGAAGTATGGGTATCACCAAGTACCAATTGAACCCTTCGATGTGTGGAAGACTGCCTTCCAAGCCAAGGAAGGCCTTTTGGAATGGCTGGTCATGCCTTTCAGGTTTACAAATTCCCTCGCAACCTTCATGAGAATGATGGATGACATCTTGCGACCATTCACCAAATCAGTTGTAGTGGTGTACTTGGATGACATTCTGATCTTCAGCCAGACTTGGGAAGAGCACCTTCACCACATCTGACAAGTCCTCCAAACACTGCGGCAACACAAGTTGTGTGCCAATTTGGAGAAGTGCACTTTTGAAATGACCCAGGTTCAATATCTGGGATACATTATTGATGAAATGGGGGTGCATGTGGATCCAACCAAGATCCAAGTCATTCGAGATTGGCCAGCCCCAACCACTATAACAGAGCTTCGCAGCTTTCTGGGTCTTACTAATTTCTACTGCAGGTTCGTGTTAGGATTCTCTCATATCACTTGGCCCTTGAGTCAAGTCACCAAGGGAGGAGCGAGAGAAAAATTATTTTGGTCAGAACCTCAACAAAAGGCGTTCACAGAATTGAAAAATCGCCTCTGTTCTGCCCTAGTGCTCACATTACCGAACTTGCAACAACCATTTGAGATTGAGACAGATGCCTCTGACTATGCTATTGGGGCAGTTCTTCCTCAACAAGGACATCCAATGGAATATAACAGTGAGACTGTTGAAGATTGCAACAAGAAACAGTGAAGGAGGCATCCTGAAACATCTTTCCTGATCCTATTTGGAAAGTGATCACCTAAACTAGGTGGGGGCCACACAAGTGATTTTTGGCGCAAAGACTATTTTTAGACTATGTCTATTTTTAGACATATGGATCATGGTCTATGAGTTGCAGGATGCTATTTATGAATGATTGGTCAAGTTGGTAAAAATAGATGGACCTCTATTTTTAGACATTGGGCGGAGTCTATTTTTAGACTCACAAATCCAAAATGTACTCTGCCGAATACTATTAGCCCTTAATAATATTTGGACTATAAACATTATCTTATCCCTTCGGGAGCACTGTGGCCTTCCGAGCTACTGATGTATGATGGTACCGGATGATGAATTACGCTATTCCTAGGGTTTAATTGAGCTATTGCATGGTTGACTTCAGTTAGAACTCATGTGGCAGAGTTTGGTGGAGTTGATGAGACAGTTGATGGAGTTGTGTTCGGTTTAACTTAGTTGAACTAGTTGTATTTAGTCTAACTGATAAATACACTAGTGATGATTGGTGTGAATTAATTATTAATTAATTCACTAATTATTAACTCATAAATCAACTAAAGAATACATCAGTTAACTCATGTGCATGGAAAGTTCAGTGGAGACCAGTGTTAGAGGTGGGTGAAACGGTGAGTCTACTATCAGTTGTGACTATAGCTGTGCATGATATTTGCACACACATTGATTGAGATTTCCAATGAGGATTGTGTAGTATAAGCCAGTGGGATTTGAACTTGGATCTCATTCTTTTCCATATTGGATTGAGCAATAGAGGCAGGCAGACAGGTGGAGGAGATGGGAACTTGTGACTTGTTCATATCTGAGCTAGTTTGTGTGTAACTATTGGAGATAGTACTGAGTACTTGTGAGGATTATTGTACTATGATTGTTACATGTTCTCTATAATTATAATATACAGATAGTTGGGGGTTTTCATCTGTAAGCTTTCCCCATTACATACTATGTTATATGTGTGCTTTATTATGTTTTAATGTGCGCATGCGACTGCTTCTATTTCCGCAAATTGATGATCAATTGTAGAAGAGGTTATGTATTATGCATGAAGCTAAAATAGTGTGTAATCAGGATAATCTCGGTAAATAATTCATCTATTATTCAAATTTCTACATGGTATCAGAGGTATATTGATCCTCGGATCTATTACGGTGATTACATTTTATTTCTATAGGCAGAGTCTGTACGAGGGCCAGGTAGCCTTTGGATTCATCCTTCTTTGAAGGTGAAAGATCCAGTAAATGCCCCTACAGTCGATCTCTGTATTAGAAATAGTTTGTTCTCAAGTTTAGATCAGAAGCGGTTGAGTTTTGAGCTGGTGGAATTCGAATTTGCAGCAGTGTTTTCTTGGTGTCGAAGTCAAAATGTCTTTCAACGGATTGCAATTGGAGTATGCCCTTGAGGGCAGCTCGAATTATGTTGCATGGAAGGACAGGATGGAGGCGGTGTTAGATGACAATGGGCTGAAGAAGTTCATAGATGATGAAGTCCTAAAGCCTACGGATGCTGCTCAAGTTGAGGCTTGGCAAAAGAAGACAGCAAAGTGTTGAAGGATTCTGTTGAAGGGCGTGAAGGATCACATTGTATCCAGCCTGCATGGAAAAGATTCTCCATACTTGATGTGGAAAGCGTTGACAGATTTATTCCAAAGCAAGAGCGACCAGAGGAAGTTGGCGCTCAAGGATAAACTCAGAAACATAAATATGGAGAAAGGCGACAGTATACCCAAGTACCTCACAAAGTTCACCCAATGCAGGGATGAACTGGGAAGTGTGGGGGTGACTGTAGATGAAGAGGACTTGGTGGAATTGACTCTCCTTGGTCTTCCGAAGAGTTTCCATTCCTATCAGGACTCTGTCAATGGTCGGGAGAAATTGCCAGGATGGGAGCGACTTTGGTCGGATCTTATGCAAGAGGAGATAAGGCGGAGTACCAGGGACAGATCTTCATCAAAGGCATCTGATGAAGAAAATTGCGCTCGGTCGCCAAAGCAAGGAAGGGGAAGGGCAAGAAGAATGCTTCTCAATCCGTGCGATGGTAAAGAGCGTGACATGTCCAAAGTGAAGTGTTTTTCACTCGTCACGAGCATGCTGCTGGGCATTACGCCACAAATTGTCCACAGCCAGAAGAAGAAACAAGCAGCCATCGCGACACCTCTCGGTGTCGGTTTCGCCCCCAATTTGAGGAATTTGAGCCGGACTTCTCATTATCGTGCGCGGTGTCTAGTACCGGACGGGGTGGTACTTTGACAGTGGAAGCCTTTTCACATGATTTCGCGGGAGATGCACCGTTGACTTGGTGAGAAAGACCTCCATTGCATGTTGAGTCATTATTAATGGACGATACAATGCGACCGGCATTGGTACCATAACCTTTCAGAGGGAGTCAGGTAAACTCATTCTTTTACAAGATGTAGTGCATATTCCAGGTTTAAAGAAGAATTTGATCTCAGTCGCAATGTTAGAGGATAAAGGGTATGAAGTTGTCTTCAGTGAAGGAAAATTTTCCCTTCGGCACAAGGCAACAGGACAAGTCAAGAAGGTTAGGATTCAAGAAAAGAATCTCTACAGACTTGAAGTAGATGGGATGTCTATGGAGCTTCCTACTGTTGGGAAGTACAAGAAAGACATGCAATTGATGCTTGAGAGGGAGCAAGTTTTGCATGCAGGTAATAGTGAACCTCGGGATGTGGAGCAGCCACAAGATGAGGATCATGGAGTGGAAGAAACCACTCATGCAGAGAAATTTCGTGCCAGATGGGCAGAGGGAGTGCATGCAGCTATACCACTAGGTGAGAGGTGGGGCGACATGCATGAATAATCCCAAGAGGAGATTTCTGGGCAGGATTCATGAGATGGTGTGGATCTCATGAATTGAACCTGGCTACGAGGTTCCCACAGCACAGCAGTAGCATGATCAGTTGGATTGATGCAGGCAGATCAAAGTGACAGTGTTGGATACTAGAGCATGGATCAGAGTTGACAGTAAGTGCAAGAATGCATGGGTGCAAGAGTTCAACAGCGCAGTGGTTCCTGATGACATGTGCAATTGGGCCTAGCAGAAGTCGAAGAATTTGATGATAGATGCATCAGACTGATTGAGTTGTTTGGATCCTATTCAGTTTCAGAGGAGTTGCAGAGCAGATGCATGGAGTTGCATGGCGCTTGTGAAGGTTGCAGGGCGAATGCATGGAGTTGCATGTCGCATGCAAAGATAGTCCTTTCTTGTTGAGAGGGAGTGTTGAAGATTGCAACAAGAAATAGTGAAGGAGGCATCCTGAAACATCTTTCCTGATCCTAGTTGGAAAGTGATCACCTAAACTAGGTGGGGGCAACACAGGTGATTTTTGTCGCAAAGTCTATTTTTAGACTATGTCTATTTTTAGACATATGGATCATGGTCTATGAGTTGCAGGATGCTATTTGTGGATGGTTGGTCAAGTTGGTAAAAATAGATGGACCTCTATTTTTAGACATACTGGGTGGAGTCTATTTTTAGACTGCCAGTCTAAAAATAGATAAGTCGAATATTATTAGCTCTTAATAATATTTGGACTATAAACATTATCTTATCCTCTTGGAGCACTTCAGTTCGAGCTACGGATGTGGCACATGCAGCTGACAGAAGGAATTATGCTATTCCTAGGGTTTAGTTGAGCTATTGCATGGTTGACTTCAATTAGAACTCATGTGGCAGAGTTTGGTGGAGTTGATGAGACAGTTGGTGGAGTTGTGTTCGGTTTAACTTAGTTGAACTAGTTGTATTTAGTCTAACTGATAAATACAATAGTGATGAGTGGTGTGAATTAATTATTAATTAATTCACTAATTATTAACTCATAAATCAACTAAAGAATACATCAGTTAACTCATGTGCATGGAAAGTTCAGTGGAGACCAGTGTTAGAGGTGGGTGAAAGGGTGAGTCTACTATCAGTTGTGACTATAGCTGTGCATGATATTTGCACACACATTGATTGAGATTTCCAATGAGGATTGCGTATTATAAGCCAGTGGGATTTGAACTTGGATCTCATTCTTTTCCATATTGGATTGCGCAGTAGAGGCAGGCAGACAGGTGGAGGAGATTTGAACTTGTGACTTATTCATATCTGAGCTAGTTTGTGCATAACTATTGGAGATAGTACTGAGTACTTGTGAGGAGTATTGTACTATGATTGTTACATGTTATCTATCATTATAATATATAGATATTTGGGGGTTTTTAGCTATAAGCTTTCCCCATTACATACTGTGTTATATGTGTGCTTGATTATATTTTAATGTGTGCATGCGACTGCTTCTATTTCCTCAAATTGATGATCAATTGTAGAAGAGGTTATGTATTATGCATGAAGCTCAAATAGTGTGTAATCAGGATAATCTCGGTGAATAATTCATCTATTATTCAAATTTCTACAGAGAAATTGTCTGACAGAGTTCGCAAGTATCCCACTTATGACAAAGAAATGTATTCCATTGTGCAAGCTTGTCGACAATGGAAGCATTACATTTTGGGGAAGGAAAAAATCATCCACACAGACCACCGACCCCTGCAGTTCATACAGACACAAGCGAAGTTGCAGAATGATCGCCATCAGAAGTGGTCGACATATCTGCAACAGTTTCATTTGAACATCAAGTACAAGAAGGGTGGCACCAATAATGTTGCAAACTGCCTCAGCCGACCACTGATCGTGGCGCTCACCACCATTCTCAACTCTTGTGGGCACGAGACTTATGATTCGCTGCTTCTTTATGAGATCGGCCCAGAATTCAGCCACACTTACAAGGCACTCTTGGGGGGTACGCAAGTTCGAAATTTTCACCTCCAAGATGCACTTTTATGTCACCTAGGACACCTTTGTGTTCCTTCAAGCGAGCGTGCCAAGATGATATGGGAAGCACACTATAATCGATTTTTTGGGAATTTTAGGGTTGAGAAAATAGTAGCAGTACTACAGAAGTATTTCTATTGGCCGAACCTTTGAAAGGATGTCGGGAAGCACATCAGATCCTGTACTGCCTGTGCCATTGCCAAACTGACCATCAAGAAGCAAGGCCTATATACTCCGCTACCTACCCCTAGTCAACCTTGGGAATCCATATCCATGGATTACATGTTGGGCCTGCCGTCTAATAAGCATGGAAATGACTATGTTTTCATGGTCGTCAACAGATTCTCGAAGAAGGCCATTATGGTGGCCTACAAGAAAAATATCACAGTAGAAGCCACTGCTAAAATCTTCTTTGAACGAGTGTGGGTGCACTTTGGGATCCTACAGTCTATCATATCAGATCGGGATAGCAGTTTCCTCAGCACATTTTGTTCCAGCCTTTGGTCAATGCTGGACACCAAGCTCACCAAGTCCATAGCTTTCCATCCCCAAAAAAATGGCCAAACATAGGTTGTCAACAAAATGATTGTACACATTCTGCACATGTACAATTCAAAGAATCCACACACATGGGATGAGAGCCTCCCATATGTACAACATAGTTACAATCGGGCTCTCCACAGTTCAATCAGCCATAGCCCCTTTCAAGTAGTCTTGGGATTCCAGCCACTATGTCCCATTGACGTAGCCATTCCATTTGCGGCTACTCAGGACGATTCGGCTCATGTCCAGTCTGAAGTTGACAAAGCAAATAGCTTCATCAAGTGAATTCAATACATCCACCAACAGATTCATGACATATTGGACAGAGCCAATGCTAAGTACAAGCAACGCCATGATCAACACAGGGTGCCACACAACTTCCAGGTGGGCTAGAAAGTATGGCTACATTTGTAGAAGGAGCGCCTCACTGGACCCCACCGCAAGCTTTGCCCACTCCAATACGGGCCGTACACCATCACCAAGGTTGTAGGGAACAATGCCTTCGAGCTCATTATTCCACCATTCCTTGGTTTGCACCTAGTATTCAATATGGACCGCCTTCGTCCTTACTTCCCACCTCTACTGGACACCTCTGACATTGCAGAACAACTCACACCAACAGAGTTAAACCCAGACTGCATGGAACAGGCCACCGCAGATTGTATCATGGACATGGAAATCAAGAACACTCGCCAATAGAAGATCCAACTGTATCGGGTTGTCAAAGTTGGCCAACTCTTGCACTAAGGAAAGTGGTTCACAAGGGACCAAGTTGAGCAGAAATTTCCTCATCTCATGGAGGAACTTAACGCAATGGGGACCATTCCTTCCTAAGGGGGGAGGAATAATCTAGGTGGATATTGGTGATCACCTTCCTATTCCACTTAGGGCCCCACCATTGTCTCTTTCATTTTTTTCAGTTTCGGCACAACTTACTATTTTTAGCAGTTTTTCGGGTCCTGAAATTCCAGAGCCGTTTTGAGGCCCTAAACAATGTTTTTTGGGAAAATGGGGAGAAACATGGGTCCATGGACCGATGTTGCTCACTCAAAATTTTTATTCCTCGGATAGATATTTCTAACGAGGTATGGTACGCGTCAAACAGAGATCGTATGCCAAAGTTACGTCCTCGGGAATTTGAAACACCAATTTACCCAAACGAGGCCCATAGTTTTGGTGCTTCATCTCCTAGGGTTAGGGTTTTGGATGTTTAGGATTTCTCATTGTTTCTAAATAATAAATAGGCCCTTGAGCCTCATTGTAACTTAGTTCAAAGGCCTGTAGCCACCACATCTCTTCTCAGAGATAGCTACCAACGCCCTCGCTAGTTTTATTTCCATTCTGTCTGTAAGCAAATTTCAATTCTTCGATATTAATGAAATGAAGTGTTATTTCCCCTGCATCTTTGTATTTATGGTTATATGTTTATTCTATTGTGTTCCTGCATAAATCCGAATCATTCTTGTTGTGAATGGTCTTCTTATGATGATTTTCTCTTTTACCTTACCCATTACTAGTCTGATGGCTATTTGATCCTCTTGCAGAAATGTGAGGAAAGGGAAGTTCTCCCCTTGCAAGATTCCTGCTTTAGGCCAAAAAGCCTTCCTTGAATGACCTTTTTGATTAGTTTGGACAAGATCACCTGTCCTTTTCTTCTTTGAGTGCTGTTTCGTCATACAAGAAAAACAGAGTTTGTAGGGCACCAAATCCACCCTATGACTTTGTGAAACCCTAGGTGACCTAGTGGAAGCTTTCTAGGACTTGGCTTTTGGATTGAGATGTAGAATTTGGGATCATCAAGTGTAAGATAGAGTTTATGATAAACTAATTTACTGAAGATCCAAAATTCAATGTAATTTATTTATCTAAAGAACCTACAGAGATAGTTTGAGACTATCAGAGTTTTAGGAGTATTTTGGGAGACACAACAAAGTTGTTTGATTAGTGGGCTTAGGTAGCAGTGGGGGGGTTTTAGGCAAAAAAAAATAGAGGATTTGTGCCAAAGGTGAAATCATATAGACAGAAAGAGTGATATAATCCACTAATGGGTTTTCTAGGACTGGTAAGCAAAGCTAGACATTATGGAATGATGAAATACTGAAAAATTATCTTGAGGATAATGAAGGCAGTGGGATTTCTAGAACTCACAATTTTTATGAACCTTGTTTCTAGAAATCTAGGGATAATCATTTAGTCATCAAAAAAGGCAAACATTATTGATGACTAACAATGGGAGTTTGTGTAAACGCAAGGTTGGGTTCCCCACTAGGATGGTCAATTTCCTGTTGGTGGAAATTATGCCTGGTGCAAAGGTGCCTGGATGTTTCAATTAGCGGGCATGCCTCTGGCTCGTGATTCTGGCCAGTGCAGATGGTGCATGGTACCATTGTGTCGAGTGATTAGATTGTGTGGGAACCAACACTACTCTTCATCCCTGATGTGGACGCTTGGAAATGATCTGTAGTAGAAGATGAGGTATTTTGCTTCCATTTTTGTGTCATTGGCTTGGGTGTGTCTAACTCTTTTGGGGAGTTGTTGGAATGGGGTATCCTAACAAGCTGCGAAACTAGTCCATTTTGATTATTTTTTATTATATTTAATATAGCGCAGGGGTTTTTGGGGTGGGTCAAAGCCCCAAACACATTGTAATGGGTCAAAGGGTAAACTAGGGATCCGAAAACCATGGGTTGCGGGCCATAGGAATGTTGACGCTAGATTGTTATAAATAGAGATGAATTTTGGATTGTAAAGGATAGGAATTGAGGAGCTATTGATGCGATCTATTGTTTAAGCTATCTGTTTGGGTTTTGGGGGAACAGACTCCTGCTGGCTGTTTGCGCGGAGCTCCTAGTCCAACTGCGTTCAGAACCTGCTGCCGTGTGAGAAGTTTGGGAAGGGAATTGTAGGGAAAGGTTGATGACTGAATGAATGCGAATGATTGATAGAGATCTGAATCCATGAGTACTGGTGTATGAACTGCTGATAATTACTGTGCTATGTATTTTCTGTCTTTCTGCTGCGACAGTCTGTGTACTGAATGCTTGGATCTAGATCTATTCTTCTCTATTTATATAATGTTGTGTTGATGTTATGAAAAGCGTATAATTGTAGATCTAGTGCACGTGGATGCAAATAGATACATAATTAACCCTGCAAAGGAACAAGGTAATTTGAACTGAACGTAGCCCTTCATGCCCTACCCTTCCTTTCTTAGGGTGTGGAAACCTGGTTCCAGCACCCACCCATACTACTTTGCGTGAGGCTGTGACCTGCAAAAGCAGGTCACTACCGAAAGGGCCAGTAGTATAGGGGTTTGTTGGCAAACCTTGCACACCGAACCTGGGTCAAGACCCCTCAAGCCAACAAATGGTTCCATTGCCAGGACCTGAAGAGGTCTGAGAGAGGAATCGAGTAATGACAATAGAATACTGGAAGCCTGAAAGAAAAGAGATCGAGGACTGGTTCGAAAGGCTGATCCAGGAGTTCACGGTAAAAAAAAATCGTAGTGAGAAGTTAACAACGGAAAGGTGGAAAAATAGGTACATCGTTACTGAAAGATACGAAATATTATTTGTGAATTTTGCAATTGAACTCCAGGAGTGGCTGGCCAGACTGGTGAAATTCTAGAAGTGCTGGAAGGACGAGCGGGTCACTTTATGGACCCAGAGTTGCTTGAACAACTTGAGAAAACTGATAATACTATCACATGCACAGTGGATCACTGGGTGGATAGTGTGATGGGAGAATTTGTAAAAGAATTTGCTATTGATCAGTTTGTGTCATACTCTGAAGCTGAACGACGATTTTTCAAAGGATTCTGAGGAAAATTCCTAAGGACATTACCATTGCTGATCAAGAAATTAATGTGCCAAAAGAGCATTTTGTGTAGTCATACGGACTGAATGACCTCAGATATAGACAGGAGTGTGACCCGTAGTGGTAAATACTATCGAACCAACCTTGACGGAGGGAGATCCGCCTAAAATGTATTTCAGGAACTTGTTGTGCACGGCTCGTTGGCTGTATCGCCGCCTCATACACATAAAGGTAAGAATTCGCCTGTACCGCCACCGCCCTAGATAGTGATATGGTTGCGCTTTTGAAACTACCTACCTTCAATGGGGTAGGAGACGAGGATATGGAACGGTTTTGTTTTGTGTCAGACTCTATCTTGACTACGCAGAACGTGGAAAGTGACACGATAAAGAGGGCGCAGCTGTCTTTAGCTTTCGAAGACAGAGCTCTAGACTGGTATATGCGGTACGTTGCCCAGAATGGGACCGCCTCCATTCAAGATATCAAGGATACTCTAAAGCAGCAATTCCAGAAGCCGAAATCTTATTCCCAGCTGGTAGCAGAAGTAAAAGAATTCAAAAAAGGTGCGTCTGAGTCAGTATGGGAGGCTGATCAGAGATTGAAGAAAGCAATTAGGGAAGGGGGGTTCAAGTATGATGATAGAAAACATACGGAGTGGTTCATCGCCATGTTGTGACCCCACCTACATACGCCGATGAGTCATCAGACCTTTGAATCACAGGAGAAAGCTGTGGAAGTCGCTATGAATTAGAAGCTGCACCCCGGGAGGATATGTCAATAGGGGTACAAAAAATCCGAGAACAACTTGGGGTTATGCATATGGAGATACAGAACTTGCGAAAAGAAAGAGGAAAGGACATCTGCACAGATCTTTGGTGCATACGTTGCTGGGTGTTTGGTCATACGAAGGATCAGTTCTCTCTACTGATTGATTATATGCAAGTAGGAGGGCCTAGTCCGATACGCCCAGGGGTAAGTAGGGAACCTGCCCTGCCGGATCTGCACTATGGTGTGATGATTGTCGAGTAGCAGGCCTACATGATACAAACCATTGCCCTCGGCTGGGTGCGTACGTCCTAGAACTAAAACAATAATGGTGTTGATTCTGCTGATCAGTGGGACATGATGAGCAGAACTGTCGTACATATGACTTAATGATGGATCGTGGGAACATATATCGGGTGAAATCGGACCTTGCATCGCCAAGACTAGTTGCGCACTTTAGAAGATCACTGGCTAGAGGCAGAGGAGGTCAGGGAGGAAGTGCAGGTCGAGGACGGAGGCAGCTAATCCGTTACAACTGTGGGGAAATCGATCACTTTTCCAGAGAATTCCCTAATCCCACTAGGCCTTCGTGCAAATGTTGCAGGCCGCTGAATCATGAAGTAGAATATTGCCCAATTTTAATATCCAAGATGTAGGAAAAGCAAACTGCCCCAACTCAGAACATACAAAGAGTTAAAACCAAGCTAAGACAGACGGATCCAAGTGTAAAGGTCATGACACATAGTGGGCTGGTCACCCAGGGAGCTGAGGGAGGACCTGCCTCTCAGGAAGGAGTGTCTTTCAACAAGCAAGCACCATTAGTAGCCTCCACGTAGCCTCAGATTTAAGAAGGAGTTTATCCCTTCTTAAAGGCATGTCTGAAGTTACTAAGGAATCTGCAGGCGGTAGAAAATCTCCTAGCATTACTGAATGCCTACGTAGCTCAGCCCCATTTGATCACTGAGACTAAGGATGTACACAGGCTGTAAAACTCTAAGAAATGCACCAGGAGAGAGATCTGATTGACTGCGTAGATCGAAGACTATGAGATAGATCAGGTTATCTTAGACCTTGGATCAGATGTGAATGTCTTACCAAAACAAACATGGCAACGAATGGGAGAGCCTATGTTGGAATGGTCTACTATCCAGCTGCGAATGGTGAATCGGAAAAGGATCATCCCTCTAGGTCAGTTACCAAAAGTCATGGTGGACATCATAGGGGTACGAGCCCTAGATAATTTTGAAGTAATAGAAATAGTAGAAGATGCGGACCCCTACCCTGCGCTCCTTGGATTGGACTGGGAAATAGACACAGGAGGTGCCATCAATCTCAAAAAACACAGCATGGTATTCAAAAAAAAACGTACGCATGTCATAGTACCACTAGACCCAGCAGAAGGTACGCAGTACACAAAGCCATCCTATGAAAAGGAGGAATTGGATCACATTTAAAAGATAATTGCACAGGACGAAGATTGGGTTAACCCCACAGATGAAAGAATGCTCTGTTGGGAAAAATACAATGAACGCTTTTTCGACTCCAAAGAAGAGCTGGAGAATTGGCAAGGTTGGTTGCATGAGGTTTCAGTGTTGCGAAGCCTTCAAACAATTAGGAATTTCCGTCGCATCTCTGCCACAGAAAGAACATCTCCCTTCCAAGAGGACCTAGGTGAAATTCAGCAGCCTCATCAACCGAAGAGTCCTACGGACCATAGCCTAGAAGCATTACCACTACACCTACACATGGGCCGATATTCTTGACTCAAGGGAAATACTAGAGTAGGGTGCTCTTGTGCATAGGGACCCTTGTGGCTAGATGGGCTCCGAGGCCAGTTGACCTATGTGGATACTTGCTACCGAGCAGCACTCAAGAGTGCGATCGAACCTTGCCCGGACAGAATTACCGAGGTACCACAACCCTCAACATGCGTAGGATTACAGACCTGTCTGCAAATCATCAAACATCTCAAGAAGTAAATGACATCAGGACGTATGACGCAGCCTTCCCACACAGGGACGTCCTTCCCACGAGTGAAGCAAAGGCCTCGACAAGACCGCTGACCAACTTGTAGGTACACCTCGCTTCGACCCTCACTCCAAGTACGCAAACGGCATACGAGCATCATCCTTGGTCTGATAACTCATGGACATGACCTAGGGCATGAAGGATAACTGCCGGGATTGTCCCGATTTCATAAGAAAATACGCCCGCCAGTATGAAAGACAGGTGGCAGGTTGTCAATCCAAGGATTAATGAAAAGAACAATCCGCAGAATTGAGGGTACGTGCCATGAATGAGCTCCCTCACCAATTAATAACTCTGGAGGGGGCGTGGATGGTTGGAAAGCTCCGCGCTGGGTTATTTATTCACCGCTCAACAAGCTCTGGCTATCTGCTTTCCGGGTTTTGGTGTTCGTCCATATTCTCTGTAACGTTCGCCTTTCTATTAAAAATATGGACCTGGACCCGCCAAAGGAATTACTAAGAGGACTGGGGGATGCCAAGTGCAGTAATAGGAGTGCGCACAAGCTTCAACCAGAAGGGGCTATCTGTGAACCTCGCCCCGTAGGAACGTTGCGGTACCAGGACCTACTGTGACTTCTCTGTCGTTTCCCAACACCACTAGAAGCAATGTACATCTACTCCCTCGTGCTGCCATAGTTTGCACTCCCGACCTAATGAATGGGGACATTCAAGTCGACTTAACACAGCTATCTAGTACAGAGTTACAAGGACTATCCTCCAGAGTGTTGCGAGAGGTTTTCCGCCGTGACTGAGACAGGCGACAGTAGTATGACATGCCTCCAGAAGAACGAGCCTAGCGGATTGTCGTGGTCACTGATGCTACGTGTATTATTCAGGAGCAGCTAGCGCAGGGAATCAGATTTTTCGAAACAGCTATGCAGATATGGATGGAAGTACAGTAGCATCCCATGCTTCAGCATGTCCAACAAGAATTACAGCAGGCAGAAGCTGTTCTCGAGCAGGTACGGGCCTCCACACCTTACCCCATTTCTGCGCAGCGCCTAGCCACCATGGACAGGATTGAGGACCTTCGCTACTCCAAGAAGGTTGTTCGAAAATGATTGAAGCCCTGGTCTAATACCACACTTTAGCTTGCACACGATGCTAAGTCTGCCATCGCATGTCTCCACTGGCTATTAGAATGGGTTGCTACAGATGTAAATGGGCCTACTTCACTAGTGTTGGTCAACATTGCGCAACACACTACAGCCCAAAGTCAGGACGTACTCCCTCCACTCATCTGCAGTTTGGCTACCTTGCATGTGCAAATAGACGCTGCACCAGTGGAGTGACTCGAGATGAGTCACAAGATTTTGTTGGGGGACTGTTGGAATGGGGTCTCCTAACAAGCTGCGAAACTAGCCCATTTTGATTATTTCTTATTATATTTAGTATAGCACAGGGGTTTTGGGGTGGGTCAAAGCCCCGAACGCGTTGTAATGGGTCAAAGGGTAAACTAGGGGTCCAAAAACCATGGGTTGTGGACCATAGGAATGTTGAGGCTAGATTGTTATAAATATAGATGCATTTTGGATTGTAAAGGATAGGAATTAAGGAGCTATTGATGCGATCTATTGTTTAAGCTATCTGTTTGGGTTTTTTTGGAACAGACTCTTTTTGGCTATGTGCGCAGAGCTCCTAGTCCAGCTGTGTGCGGAACCTGCTGCTGTGTGCGTAGGTTGGGAAGGGAATTGTAGGGAAAGGTTGATGACCGAATGAATGCGAAGGATTGGTAGAGATATGAATCCGTGAGTACTGGTGTATGAACTGCTGATAATTACTGTGTTATGTATTTTCTGTCTTTTTTCTGCAAAATTATGTGTACTGAATGCTTGGATCTAGATCTATTATTCTCTATTTATATAATGTTGTGTTGATGTTATGAAAATAATATAATTGTAGATCTAGTGCACGTGGATGAAAATAGATACATAATTAACCCTGCAAAGGAACAAGGTAATCTGAACTGAACGCAGCCCTGCTTGCCTTACCCTTCCTTTCTCAGGGTGTGGAAACCTGGTTCCAGCACCCACCCATACTAGTTCGGGTGAGACTGTGACCTACGAAAGCAGGTCACTGCCAAAAGGGCCAGTAGTATAGAGGTTTGTTGGCAAACCTTGCACACCGAACCTGGGTTAGGACCCCTCAAGCCAAAAAATGGTTCCATTTCCAAGACCTAAAGAGGTCTAAGAGAGGAATCGAGTAATGACAATAGAATACTGGAAGCCTGAAAGAAACGAGATCGAGGACTGGTTTGAAAGGCAGGTCCAGGAGTTCACGGTAAAATAAAATCGTAGTGAGAAGTTAAAGATTGAAAGGTGGAAAAATAGGTACGTCCTTACTGAAAGATACGAAATATTATTTGTGACTTTTGCAATTGAACTCCAGGAGTGGCTGGCCAGACTGGTGGAATTCTAGAAGTGTTGGAAGGACAAGCGGGTCACTTTATGGACCCCAGAGTTGCTTGAACAACTTGAGAAAACTGATAATACTATCACACGCATGGTGGATCACTAGGTGGATAGTGTGATGGGAGGATTTGTAACAGAATTTGGTATTGATCAATTTGTGTCATACTCTGAAGCTGAACGACGATTTTTCAAAGGATTCCGAGGCAAATTCCTAAGGACATTACCATTGCTGATCAAGAAATTATTGTGCCAAAAGAGCATTTTGTGTAGTCATACGGACTAAATGACCTTAGATCTAGACAGGAGCGTGACCCGCAGTGGTAAATACTATCAAACCAACCTTGACAGAGGGAGATCCACCAACAATCTGTTTTAGGAACTTGCTGCGCACGGCCCGTTGGCTGTATTGCCACTTCGGACACGTAAAGGTAAGAATTTGCCTATACCGCCACCCCCCTAGATAGTGATATGGTTGAGCATTTGAAACTACCTACCTTCAAGGGGGTAGGAGACGAGGATATGGATTGGTTTTGGTTTGTGGCAGACTCTGTCTCGACTGTGCAGAACATGGAAAGTGACACGATAAAGAGGGCGCAGCTGTCTTTAGCATTCGAAGACAGAGCTCTGGACTAGTATATGCGGTACATTGCCCAGAATGGGACCGCCTCCATTCAAGATATCAAGGATGCTCTAAAGCAGCAATTCCAGAAGCCGAAATCCTATTCCCAGCTGGTAGCAAAAGTAAAAGACTTCAAACAAGGTGCATCTGAGTCAGTATGGGAGATTGATCAGAGATTGAAGAAAGAAATTAGGGAAGGGGGGTTCAAGTATGATGATAGACAACATACAGAGTGGTTCATCGCCATGTTGTTACCTCACCTGCATATGCTGATGAGTCATCAGACCTTTGAATCATAGGAGAAAGCTGTGGAAGTCGCTATGAATTAGAAGCTGCACCCCGGGAGGATATGTCAGCAGGGGTACAACAAATCCAGGAACAACTTGGGGTTATGCATATGGAGATACAGAACCTGCGAAAAGAAAGAGGAAAGGACATATGCACAGATCTTTGGTGCATACGTTGCTGGGTGTCTGGTCATACGAAGGATTAGTGCTCTCTACTGATTGATTATATGCAAACAGGAGGGCCTAGTTCGATACGCACAAGGGTAAGTAGGGAACCTGCCCTGTCGCGACCAGGATCGAGCAGATCTGCACTATGGTGTGATGATTGTCGAGTAGCAGGCCTACATGATACAAACCATTGCCCTCGGTTGGGTGCGTACATCCCAGAACTAAAACAATAATGGTGCCAATTTTATCGATCAGTGGGATATGATGAGCAGAACTGTCATACATATGACTTAATGATGGATCATGGGAACTTACATCCGGTGAAATCGGACTCTGCATTGCCAAGACTAGCTGCGCACTTTGTAGGATCACTGGCCCGAGGCAGAGGAGGCTGGGAGGAAGCGTAGGTCGAGGATGGGGGCAACTAAACTGTTACAACTATGGGGAAATCGAGCACTTTTCCAGAGAATTCCATAATCCCACTAGGCCATCGTGCAAACATTGCAGGTAGCTGGATCATGAAGTAGAATATTTCCCAATTTTAATAGCCAAGATGCAGGAAAAGAAGCATACCCCAACGCAAAACATACAAAGAGTTAAAACCGAGCTAAGACAGGCAGAACCAAGTGTAAATGTCATGACACGTAGTGGGATGGTCACCCAGGGAGCTGAGGGAGGACCTGCCTCTCGAGAAGGAGTGTCTTTCAACAAGCAAGCACCATTGGCAGCCTCCACGCAGCCTCAGATATAAGAAGGAGTTGATCCCTTCTTAAAGGCATGTCTGAAGTTACTAAGGAATCCGCAGGCAGTAGAAAATCTCCTAGCGTTACTGAATGCCTGTGTAGCTCGGCCCCATTTGATCCCTGAGACTAAGGATGTACACAAGCTATACAACTATAAGAAATGCACCAGGAGAGAGATGCGATTGACTGCACAGATCAGAGACTATGAGATGGATCAGGTTATCTTAGAACTTGGATCGGATGTGAATGTCTTACCAAAAAAAACATGGAAATGAATGGGAGAACCTATGTTTGAATGGTCTACTATCCAGCTGCGAATGGCGAATCAACAAAGGATCATCCCTCTGGGTCAGTTACCAAAATTCATGGTGGAAATCTCAGGGGTATGAGCCCTAGCTAATTTTGAAGTAATAGAAATAGTAGAAGACGTGGACCCCTACCCTGCGCTCCTTGGATTGGACTAGGCAATAGACATGGGAGGTGTCATCAATCTCAAGAAACGTAACATGGTATTCAAAAACAAAGGTACGCATGACATAGTACCACTAGACCCAGTAGAAGGTACATGGTACACAGAGCCAGCCTATGAAAAGGAGGAATTAGATCACATTTATAAGATAACTGCACAGGACGAAGATCGGGTTAACCCCACAGATGAAGGAATGCTCTGTTGGGAAAAAGACAGTGAACACTTTTCCAACTCTGATGAAGAGATGGAGAATTGGCAAGGTCGTTTGCATGAGGTTTCAGTGCTGCAAATCCTTTAGACCATCAGGAATTTTCATCGCATCTCTGCCACAAAAATAATCTCGCCCTGCCAAGAGGACACAGGTGAAAATCAACAGCCTAATGAACCGAAGAGTCCTACAGACCATAGGCTAGAAGCATTACCACTAACACTATGCCAGACACCTACGCACAGACCAGTATTCTTCACTCAAGGGAAATACTGGAGTAGGGTGCTCTTGCGCATAGGGACCCCTGTGGCCAGATGGGGTCCGAGGCCAATTGACCTATGCGGATACCTGCTACCGAGCAGCACTCAAGAGTGCGATCGAACCTTGCCTGGACAGAATTACCGGGGTACCACGGCCCTCAGCACGCATAGGATTACAAACCTATCTATGAATCAGCAAACATCTCAAGAAGTAAATGACATCAGGACGTATGACACAACCTTCCCACACAGGGACGTCCTGCCCACGAGCGAAGCAAAGGCCTCGACAAGACCGCTGACCAACTTGCAGGTACACCTTGCTTTTATCCTCACTCCAGGTACGCAAAATGACATACGAGCATCATCCTTGGTCTGATAACTCATGGACATGACCTAGGGCACGAAGGATAACTGCTGGCATGTCTTGATTTCATAAGAAAATACCCCCACCAGTACGAAAAACAGGTGGCAGGTTTTCATTGCAGCGATTAATGAAAAGAACGATCCGCAGAATTGAGGGTACGTGCCACAAACGAACTCCCTCACCAATTAATAACTCCGGAGGGGTCATGGATCATTGTAAAGCTCCGCGCCAGGCTATTTATTCACTGCTCAATAGGCTCTAGCTATCTGCTTTCCGGGTTTTGGTGTTCGTCCATATTCTCTATAACATTCGCCTTTATGTTAAAAATATAGACCTGGACCCACCAAAGGAATTGCTAAGAGGACCGGGGGATGTCGAGTGCAGTAATAGGAGTGTGCACAGGCTTCAACCAGAAGGGGCTATCTATGAACCTTGCCCCGCAGGAATGTTGCAGTACCAGGACCTACTGTGACTTCTCCGCCGTTTCCCAACACCGCCCACTAGAAGCAATGTATGTCTACTCCCTCGCACTGCCATAGTTCACACTCCCGACCCAATGACTGGGGACGTTCAGGTCGACTTAGCACAACTATCTAGTACAGAGTTACAAGGATTATCCTCTAGAGTGTTGCGAGAGGTTCACCGCCGTGACCGAGACAGGCGATAGCAGTATGAAATGCCTCCAGAAGAACGAGCCTAGCAGATTGTCATGGTCACTAATGCTACGTGTACTATTCAGAATCAGCTGGCGCAAGGAATCAAATTGGCCGAAACAGCTATGCAGCTATGGATGGCAGTACAGCAGCATCCCATGCTTCAGCATGTCCAACAAGAATTACAGTAGGAAGAAGATGTTCTCGAGCAAGTCCGGGCCTCCACACCTTACCCCATTTCCGTGCAGTTCCTAGCCACCATGGACAGGATTGAGGACCTTCACCACTCCAAGAAGGTTGTTATTGAAGCCCTGGTCTAATACTGCACTTCAGGTTGCACATGATGCTCAGTTTGCCATCGCATGTCTCCACTGGTTGTTAGAACGGGTTGATGCAGATGTAGATGGGCCTACTTCACTAGCGCTGGTCAACATTGCGCAACACACTGTAGCCCAAAGTCGGGATGTACTCCCTCCACTTGTCCGCAGTTTTGCTACCTTGCGTGCGCAAATAGACGCTGCACCAGTGCAGTGACTCAGGACGAGTCACAAGATTGTGTTGGGGGACTTTTGTAATGGGGTCTCCTAACAAGCTATGAAACTGGTCCATTTTGATTATTTTTTTATTATATTTAATATAGCGCAGGGGTTTTGGGATGGGTCAAAGCCCCAAACACATTGTAATGGGTCAAAGGGTAAACTAAGGGTCTGAAAACCATGGGTTGCGGACCATAGGAACGTTGAGGCTTGATTGTTATAAATAGAGATGCATTTTGGATTGTAAAGGATAGGAATTGAGGAGCTATTGATGCGATCTATTTTTTAAGCTATTTGTTTGGGTCTTTGGGGAACGAACTCCTGCTCGCTGTGTGCACGAAGCTCCTAGTCCAGCTGTGTGCAGACCCTGTTGCTGTGTGTGCAGGTTGGGATGGGAATTGTAGGGAAAGGTTGATGACTGAATGAATGCAAAGGATTGATAGAGATCTGAATCCGTGAGTACTGGTGTATGAACTACTGATAATTACTGTGTTATGTATTTTTTGTCTTTCTACTGCGAAATTTTGTGTACTGAATGCTTGGATATAGATCTATTCTTCTCTATTTATATAATGTTGTGTTGATGTTATGAAAATAATATAATTGTAGATCTAGTGCACATGGATGCAAATAGATACATAATTAACCCTGCAAAGGAACAAGGTAATCTGAACCGAACGCGACCCTACTTGCCTTACCCTTCCTTTCTTAGGGTGCAGAAACCTGGTTCCAGCACCCACCCATACTACTTCAGGTGAGACTGTGACCTACGAAAGCAGGTCACTGCCGAAAGGGCCAGTAGTATAGGGGTTTATTGGCAAACCTTGCACACCGAACCTGGGTCAGGACCCCTCAAGCCAATAGGAGTGTAGACTTAACGTTTCTCTTGCCACTCGGATCTTGGAGATATGCTCACATTTAATTTTATGATGAAAGTGTGAACAAAACCGGCAATAAGTACATGTGATTATCTCTTGGTTAGAGAGAAGTTTATGTGGAAAAGATGTGAAAACTGTTTGCAAGGGGCTTCATTTCTTTGCACTGATTGACCTAGTGGTTAATCAGGTCGCATAGTCCACATGTTATCCTAGGTTGGGCTTGGGTCATTCTTGGTTGGTGCGCTATGCCAGTTTTCCCATCACACTGGTGTGGGTGTGGGGTCGCTGGCCTGGGGGTGATGTATTTTCTATATCATTTGAGAAGATCGTTCCATTTATTCTCTATTGTATGAATCATATTAATGAGAGGACGAACTTGCAGGATATAGGTACAAAACTATCCACAGTGATTGCCTTGACATACTGGGCAAAATAGCCTAGGTATGGGGGTCCCGTCGTGCTCAGTTTGTGGTCTGCTGGGGTACCAGAGTCGTAACGCTACTCAATTAGGGCAAGTTTCGACCACATGATTGTGCATTTTACATGACACACATGTTGGTCTTATCTGTAGAGAGTGGTTGAGGGTAACTAGGGGTTCCCTGATTGGTGGCTTTTCAGCTGACAGGAAGAGGATGGATCTACTCATCACATCTTCTTGGGTTGTCGAGTTGTTCATGGATTCCGATTCTGTGCCATCTTCTTGCGAGAGGCAGACTATAGATGAGCGCATACAAGCTAATTTTGTGCGAAATCTAGGTAATGGCACACTAGGTGGTTGTCTCCACATATCTGACATGAACACTGGATGTCCATGTTATTGTGATATACTATATGAACTGGATACAATCGCTGGAACATTTACAGAGCTAGGCAATAAATGATGAAATGATCGAGCTCATCACAGAGTACACAACTCTCGATGCGAGGAGGGGGCATGACTGGGAGTCTTTCGGGTGCACTTCATTCCTCTTGTTGGTACAAGATGGTATGACTGGGAGCAGGGATCCTCTTGATAAGATCGCTCGATGGCGTGTAAGGCGTCCCTATATCGCGGGATTTCTGGGAAATGATGGGTACAGTGCCCATAATTGCTACAGATAAAGCATGCATGATTGGTACGCAATGCTTTGCCTTTACTTTTGGTGGTAGGTTCCTTTTTACAGGAACGTGGAGTTGTGATGTCTGCCTCGGAGCTAAGGAGAAGTTTTAATTCGTCTAGATCTAGGAAGATGTGGGTAGGGTGTCCTACTACGTCACATATGGCGCAACCAAGTGATTTCCATTGTAATGCAGGATGTTCCACTCTCTTTCCTCTCTCAATTTTCTTAGCCAGAATTATCAGTTTTGAAATGGGAGTTTCCTTTGCAAGGGTGTTTTCGACTGTTTCCTGGATGGGTGGGGCCTCCTCGGGACTTAGGGGCTTTAACCCTGTGGCAGTGATGTGTGTGGCTTCTGTCCCAGTAGGGGGGATGAGGTACCAAACTGGTATTTTGAAAGATATGTTTGGTAACACCACTCTTGACAAAACCTGTTGGGATATGAAACCATCTGGGGGGTAGAGAAAAGGGGTTTGGGAAATGGGGTAGGCTAGAGAGGTTGTCGTGGCTAAGGACTCATTGTCATTACTACTTGCGTCCATGTCCTGACTAGCTTAGGTGCTTGATGTGGACGTCATGCACACTAGATCCCTTGTGACATCAAGTGATGACTCAGGTATAATAGGGGGATCTCCTAGGATGGACAATGGTTTGAACTGGTAGTGGCCATATTCTTGGTACTATGAAAGTGCATTCGCAGAAGTATCTACGTAGGGTAGAATGACATTGGTATTTTTGAGTGGTTGCTTTTCGGTATGTGTCAATTGGTCGATAGTAATGATGCGGTCCTCATGGGGGAACATCATAGTTTGGAAGATGGAGGAGGCTACGACAGACATGGCATACATATAACTTCGACCGAGGAGTATATTATAGTCCAAGTTGGCATCCAAGACTTCAATTTCTATAAGGACCGTCTTTCTGGCTAAGCAGACTGGGACGTTTTGGTAGAGACCGATGGGGGTTGAAGGGCGACCATCGTATGCTCTAAGAATGATGTTTGATGGCTTTAGTTTGATGGAACCTAACTTCTATCAAACGTTCTTTGACATGACGCATGTGGATGCACCCTCATCAATGAAACATCGGTGAATGGTAATGTTTTGGACTGATACTGGTATCTGGAAGGAAAACATTGAAGGAAGCCTAGGGGTGGCTTTCTCTAAATCAAAAGCCATTAGGCAGGTATTGGCAGGGTCGATACGTCCTAACGAAGAAAGCAAGGCTTTCCATTGCTTTGGGCATGACTATAATACTTCCAAAGCTGACATGGCAGTGAGAGATTGAGCTAGATCATCCACGATGTTATAGTTATGGGATGCTTTGGAATAATTTCCTGCTCCTATACTTAGTCCCTTAACCATATTTGGAAAAGGTTCAATAGGAATATTTGATATGGTCAAAGGTGTTGTTGGCACACTGGTACTAGCCCCTGATGCGTTGGTGTCTGGTGGGGTGTTGTAATTTCGATTCTGTGTCTAAAAAAACATTTCCTCACCAGTAATGTAGATTCCGTGGTTTTTCTTTTTGGAGTCGTTGGGAGTTTGTTGCTGAGTGCTAACTATCCCTTGATGGGGGAAGGGTTCCTGCATGATCGCTGGATGTTGGGCGAATCCACCTTGTCCACGGTTACTCTGCAGCTTCTTCAGCTCAGGGAGGTCGGGACAGTAGTGAGTGTAATGGTTATACTCACCACAGATTGAACAAGAGTGTTTTGTTCGGAGAGGTGGCCTTTTGGTCTATCGTTGGGAATTTCTTGGCTCCTGGTTTTGATTTTGGTTGGAGTTGCATCCAGCTTGAGATCACAGAGGGTGCTATTGGTTGTTGCCCCCTTGTTCAAGATTTCCTTTAGGCTTGTTTTTTCCTTTTTTCTTAACTGTGTTAGGAGGCTAGATTTCCTGGTTATATGGTTCACATGGTTGGTTTTGGGAAGGTTGCACAAAGTTCACTTGTGCATTATTTTGCATGGGTGGTTCTTGTGTTGGGGACTGAGCATAATCCGGTCCTTGGTTTGTGAATGGCTGTTTAGGGGGAGCTTTTCCATCAACATGTCTATCTGCGTACTGGGTCCCCTGAGCGGGAGGATAGGGTCCTCCATGCTGATGGTGATACGACGAGGCCCTATTGGTCAAATTTTGCGGAGGCATGTGATGACTTTGGTAGCTGGGTTGTGGTGCGTTCTGGGTAGAATCATATGTGTAACTGGGGTTTTGAACGTTGCTGCTTGGGTAACTTTGGGTTAATGACCCAATTAAACCATCTGCGAAGTTCGACGCACCTAGCAATTATTTGGAAGTTTGCAGGCACAGGGCATTCGGCAAGATATTGTAAATATACCCTAAATACGTATAGATCAGCTCGAGATGTTGGGCCTTACTGATGGCATCCTCTTCAGATGTGGGATTTTTCTGTGCCACGTCATTTGAAATCTCTGCGGTAAGAGTTTTCAGGAACAGGTCTAACATAACTCGATTGTTGAGTTTGGGTTTGCACAAACTAAGAAGCCGCCACCATTCGTGGAGATGGTCCGAAATATGGACGACGGGGGTTTGCCTAAAGTGGGTCAGTAACTCCATTCCAGAATCGTGGTGGATTGGTAATTGAAAATAGGTCAGGAACGCAGTGGCAAGGGCGCTAAAGGTTCCATGTGTAGTAAAGGGTTGCTCCACATACCATTTCACTGCTACTCCAGTCAGAGTGCATTGAAACAGTCTCAGTCGAATAGTATCAGCAACGATGTTGTTTGACGAACACCACAGGTGGAAAGTCATAACATGATTTCTAGGGCCTTCCGCTTGCTTCCCTTCAAAATTTGGAATGTCTGATGGGAGTTTCATGGGCATGGGAGGCCATTTGGGGTTGTGCGCAATGGGGTCGTTCGTCAACTTGGTTAAATCTGGTAGATTTAACAAAGCTGGAAAATGTTACTAGGAGGTTGTAGCCATTGCCACTTGTGAAAACACAATGTTCTGGTTAGAAATGGGGTTTGTCTGCAACATACCCTGATATGCGTTCAACTAGCTTCCTGAATGGGTAGCACTCCTCTGCCCTCTGGGGGTTTTGGGAGGAGTGGTGTGTGGTGTGACGTTGGGAGACCGACTAGGGTTCCCAACTAAAGATGCCCTAATAAAGGATGAACCAATAATGGTGGTTTTGTTCTGTCTTTGACGTCGAAATGGAAAAAGACCTGGATCCCCTCCCAGTAATGGGGGGAGATCCAAAAGACATCTAGATTGACCAGGTCCCATTGGGTTCATTCTAGCATCGACTAGGTCTGGCTTTGGAAATATTTGAGAGGATAGAGATTATAATCAAAGAAAAATTCTGATCGCATACAAAAAACAAAGAAAAAATAAAATAAATTTTCCCTTTAGATTAATCCTATGTGATCAGTCAATCAAAAATATGGTTTTTTTTTTGTTTGCATATGATACTAAAATCCTAGAATATCTAATCATCCTCACATACTCAAATATAACTGGTCCCTGAGAAGATATATTGCGAGTGCTAGCACAACGTCCCATAAGAGTTGGTGATGCCCCAAGTCAGCTAAAGAAAATCCACCAAGGTAAGGGTAGAGGATCTAGTGCTTGCCCACATTGTCACCTATAGGAAAAGGATGCCCTAATTTGGCCACTAAGTACCGTCGTCCCATGTGAGCGTTCGAATCTTGGGCTTCTTGTTAATTTAACTAACAGTACCAAGTATCAACTCGGTCAGGTAGCCCCAAATGATACCTGCCAGCACTGCACCTAACCCTAACCCCCTCTGAATCAGGTATCTATTGTGCTCGGGTTTTCTTTTCCATGGGCTGATAGGTGGATTTCAAAGTTCCCTATATAGTCAACTTCTATATTTCAAGATGAATAATGATCAAGGCGGCTTATTGGATGCCTACCCCCTTGATCCTAACTTAGACTATAAATTATTTTGTGGCCCCTGTGGGGAGAATTTAGCGAGTTTTGTTAAGTTAGTTTTAGGTGTCTTTGCTTTGCTTAGTGTGTGGGTGTGTGTGAGAAAAAATTGAACAAGCACATAGTTTTAACATGTGGATATGCAATGATCCTTTTCAAAATCCCCTATTTAAACTATGTTCTATTGTTCCTTGATCAAAAGAAAAGCATGCATGACATGGGCCTCTTTCAATATTTCCTAGTTAATCTATGTGATCAACTATAGGGATATGGTGAGTTGTGAATAGAGAGTGTTCATATGCTTGCCTAGGATCACCGGAGGCTGCAAATTTAGCAGAGATTACTTTCTCTTCTATCGACAATTCAGTCCTGGTCCTGAAATCCTAGTGCAAAAATTGAACTAAAATAATGAATTTTACACTAGAAAAAGGAACTAGCTAAGCATGCATGGACTTGGGCCACATACTTTGGATAATTATCTAGGTGTTTTGGATCCTAAATTTGCAAAACATAATTTTTTTTGGAATGCAAGTTAATTTTCCCCCTACTTAAACTATGTGTTAACTTTGCAAAAGTCAACTTGAAATAAAACTAATACCAAGCCTACCAAAAGCAGCTAAGAGTGAGCTTTAGCAAGCTGCAGGGGACCTAAACCTATGCTAGCAGATGTATTATGGGCTGCCAGGAACTTTTACAAGTAGGAAAAGATGGAAATATTGGAGAAAATTCTCATTCTATTTTTTGCACGCAAAAGCTGAAACAAGCACGATTTCTGTGCGCAGGTCAGGTTTGAACGTATGCCTTGGGCCGCACCTGTCTATGAGAAATGCGTGCAAATTCCTGCAAATGTAATTTCTTGGAGATTTTCTGCTTCAATCTGTCACTAAGGGTGAACCAATAAATGAAGGAGAGAAAGGGGGAAATTCCAGCCCAACTCCACAGCAGAGACGGAGGTCTTTGCAAAAAGGCACTACCACATAAAATTGGAAATAAATGTTAGTGGAGTCACCAATCCTATGTTAGTGCGTTTGGTGCACGTATGTATGAAATCACACCAACTTAAGGGGTGTGTTATTCCCTCTTAAGTTATTGTTCACAGGTAGAAAATATATGGAGTCAAAAAAGTTAGAGGAACATGCGAGAACATAAACATACTAGATAGAGAAATAGCATGCATATTCAAACATAAAAATTAAACTAAAACTAAAACAAATAACACAAAATCTCTAAATAGAGTCAAACAACTTCAATAATCCAAACAGAAATGCTTACGTCCCCTCTTATTGAGTGCTGGTAGGAAATGAGGATGAAACTTTAACCCACTTGCCAAGGGGCCCTTAGAACTAGGGGTTCTAAGTCCCAATGCAAGGATGTCTTTACTTCTGAGTTGCCTTGGCACAAAGTCTCTATATCCCTACTATGGTGGACTAGAGTTGTTGGATGGCCAACAACTGAGTCCCTTCTATCTCTGCTCTGGATCACACACTCATGGTATTTCTTGGGGCAATTCTGGCAAGCATAAAAATGTGCTCTCAAGTTGTTCATCTCTTAGTGGCCTTTTATAGGAGAATTCAAATCCTCCTTCCCTCTCTTGGCACATTGTGGATAGTGACCCAAGAGAGGAGGGTGATTCTATTGTGTGCCACATTTATTCCATCGTGTGCTCCCTTGATGTCCTAAGGAGGCTTGGGTGGCTATCCTTAGGTGGCTTCAAGTGTGGAATCAATGTCCTAGAGTGTACCTTTGTGGTCCTGGAAAGTGACTCCTGCCACTCCCAGGATTGCGTGCATTTTGGAGAAAAAAGCACAAAAAGGCACGGCTATCGAAGACTTTTGCGTGCAAAGGCACATTTAACTAGTCTTCCTTGTACTCAATTTGATTTTTCCTCAGACCTTAGAGATTTTTTAAATACTTTCAGATTCTCTAATGTCTCTCAACCCTGTAAATCCTTCTGCTTAACATTAAATAATGTCACCTTTGCTTGTACAATTTTCCGATGATAACACCCGTGTCGATCCGTGACATTACCAAATTTGAAATCCTCCCCCAAAATCAAAATAAGCCCTAAAATACACTTAAATTAATATTAAATGTAGGCAAGGAAAGTGCCTCTTACCTGGAATAGACGGTTCCCTGATTGACATCCTGGATCTCCCGCAATGAACTCCTGAAGATTTGAGGTAAACTAGGGTAAAAACTCTTTCTCAACCAAGTGAAAGTGAAAATTAATTTTTGTTTTTACTTTCTCCATATATTATAAATGCACAATCGAATTTTAGGATTTTCCCATTATTTTAATAGTATTTTAAATGCTCTTACCTAGAAAACAGTTTATGGTTTGTTCTTGTGCAGTGACCGGTTCAATTTCTTCATGGATGACACTTTTACGAGTTCTAGTTTACTACTTTTTCAGACTCGATTAAAAACAAATGAAAAAGTAACACCCCCTTGTATTCATCTTTCAGCTCATTTCTGACTCTCTAAAAATGAAAATATTGCCGAGTTCTTGTCGTTTTGAGCTCATTAAAGTGCATGAAACGACATTCACTGAGTATACATTTAGCCCTTTTTGGGGTTGGGATAAATTATTTACGAAAAATGTGTAGAAATTTCAGTTTTCCCACCCCGGTTTTCAGTTTTCACCTTATTACTCCAAAATAGTTTAATGCCCTTTCCCATATCCATACATTTAACAAACTGGAAAATAAATTTTACTGAAAACACAAATTCTGGAAATTTTTCAGAATGCTGGAAAATGCAGAATTAAAAATCAGCAAGCATAAAAACAGTCATTCACACATTTGACACAGATATATTTTTGGTCAACATGACTCTGGAAAAACCCCCTACAACTCTTGGGGAAAACCAGTTCGAAAGCTCCTTCTTATTTCTGGAAAATGCTTTTTACAGTGAGAGAAATATTCAACAAAAAATCAGCAAGCAACCTTTTACAACTTATCTCATTTTCCGTGCTTAACCACCGCCTCGGAAAATGTGCAAACAGCAAAACAGGAACAACAATAAATGTTGTACGGATTTCCTCGATTTTTGTGCCCAGAAATCTGCAATAAATGCAGTTGTACGGCCACCTCGATTTATGTGCAAAACAACAATAAATGCTGCTGTACGGATTTCGATTTTCGTGCCAAAAGGACAGAAAAAACTTGTTGTACGGATTCTGCCTCGATTTCCATGCAAAAGGACAGCCACTTGCTGTACGGCCTGCCTAGAAATTCGTGCCAAATAGAACAGCTCCCTGCTGCCTCAAAAACTGAGCCAAACTGCTGTACGCCCTCTTGGAAATCATGCCAAAAGGCTGTTGTACGGTCTTCTAGAAAATCGTGCCAAAAACTACCTTGGAATGTGTGCCAAACTCTGCTGTACGAACTTGCTGAAACGCTGCCTTGGAATGTGTGCCAAGCTGCTGCCTCCTTCTCCTCACTGCCCAGAAATCTCCCTTGCTCTCTTGCTCTCCTTCTCTCAATCTGCTCATGAAAGAATGAATGACCTTTTCCTCTTTTTCCTCCTTTAACCTAACCCTAAGTGACTTTTGGGGAATCTCTAAATCCAATGGCTGAAATAGATTGAGATCTAGGGCTGAGATTAAATGCTCATTTAAATCTCACTTTCTATTTTTTAATTCACCCCACTTTAATAAAGACCCACTTAGTCATTTATTTCCAAATTCACTTTTCCTTTCTAATTTTACATTGACTTTATTAAAGTCACTTTAAAATTAGACTTTAGTAACTTTATCACTTAAAGTCACTTTTAAATTAGATTTGACTTTATAACTTTATAAAGTCACTTTAGTAACTTTATCACTTAAAGTCACTTTTAAATTAGATTTGACTTTATAACTTTATAAAGTCATTTTAGGAGAAAAATTAAATTCTTTTGGACACTTTTCCCTAGGCCAAAGATCAAAGCCTTAGGGAACCACCTGTCCTCCGGTACCAAATTTCAACACTCCCTCTTACCGAGGAAGGTGTTCCTCACCACACCCATCTTTTCTCTGAAGTAGACATGCTTGCCCCGTGGTAAGGCTTTGGTAAGAATATCTGCAACCTGCTCATCAGTGGGAATATACTCAAGCTTCACAACTCCTTTCTAAACATAGTCTCTGATGAAATGATATTTGATCCCGATATGCTTTGACCTGTCATGAAATACTGGATTCTCCGTGAGTTTAATGCAACTCTCATTATCACAGTAAATCACTAAAGGTCTCAACGGCTGACCGAATAAGCCAAACAACATCTTGCGAAGCCAGATGGCCTCACAACTAGCTAGACTGGCTGCCATATACTCTGCTTCCGCTGAACTCAATGCTACTGACCGCTGCTTCCAGCTGAACCATGACACCACCGCCGAACCCAACCCAAAACAGCACCCTGAAGTGCTCTTCCTATCAGAAGCACAACCTGCCCAATCAGAATCAGTGTAACCTGCCAATCTCACTCCATCCCCCTGCCTGTAGTCTAGACCATAATCCACTGTCCCCTGCAAGTACCGCAAAATGTGTTTTGCAGCCACCCAGTGAACCTTCCTAGGCTCACACATAAACCGACTCATCGTGTTGACTGCAAAACAAATATCTGGTCTAGTGTTGACCAAATACATCAAGGAACCAATCAGCTGCCTGTACAATGTGGGATCCACCAACTCGGAATCCGAAACATGAAGCTTCTTCCAGTTGGTGATCATCGGTGTCGACATGGGTCTACAATCCTCCATGTGGAATCTGCCAAGGATGTCCACAATATACTTCCCCTGCCCCAGGAAGAAATGCCCCTCCTCCCGCCACACCTCCAAACCCAAAAAGTAATGCATCAAGCCAATGTCCTTCATCTCAAACTCCGCCGCAAGATCTCTCTTGCAGTGCTCTATGAGTCTCTCTGCACCTGTAATGACTAAGTCATCCACATACAACACCAGAATGAAAGGCTCCTCACCTATCACAATATAGTAAAGGTTCGGATCTGCCTCACTCTTTGTGAAACCCATCTCCTGCAAGTATGTATCTATCCTGGAGTACCAAGCTCTGGGAGCTTGCTTCAGGCCATAAAGGGCCTTCTTCAGTCCGCACACATGGGACTCCTTCCCATGCACCTCAAAGCCCTGTGGCTGCTCAATGTACACCTCCTCCTGTATGAAGCCATTGAGAAATGCGGTCTTCACATCCATCTGGTGGATCTTCCAACCCATCTCTGCTGCTATCGATATAATGGAGCGGATCGAAGTATATTGAGCCACGGGAGCGAAGGTCTCCTCATAATCAACTCCCTCTACCTGGGAGAACCCTCTAGCCACAAACCTCGCTTTGAATTTCTCAATGCTGCCATCTGCAGCATGCTTTACCTTGTAAAGCCATCCGGAAGTAACCACGGATTTTCCCTCAGGCCTCGGCACCACCTCCCAAACATCATTCTTCATGATAGAAGAATACTCCTCCTGCATGGCCTCTCTCCAGACCTGCTGGCTAGCTGCCTCCTCATAGCTAGAAGGCTCGGAGTCAAGGATGCTGGTAGCCATTGCCATATAGCTACAAAACCTCTCAGGTGGTCTGCTCTCTCTGACCGGCCTCTTAGGCTCAGCAACAGATGTGGCATCTCTCAAGGTGTCCTGAAGCCACTTGGGCTTCCTCTTCCCCGAGCACACTTCTCCCGCCGAAGAATAAAACTCCTCCTCCTCAACATCAGGAGCCTGAACTCCTGACTGTCTGTCTGCTGTCCTCCTGCCTGCACCTGAACCTGTAGATGCTGAGGTACCGTGTGAACTGTCCATCAGTGGACTCCCCAGTGAACTGCTCTGTGGACTGCTCTGCATGCTGCCCGTAGCACCACCCCTCTGACTCTGCGAGCCACTGCCCACTGACGGACCTGACATCGTCATA
The DNA here is from genome assembly GCA_034641835.2 of Pinus albicaulis. Classification (NCBI taxonomy): domain Eukaryota; kingdom Viridiplantae; phylum Streptophyta; class Pinopsida; order Pinales; family Pinaceae; genus Pinus; species Pinus albicaulis. The sequence goes on from CM076580.1 coordinate 1,436,882,184, forward strand.
CATGTACCTCTGGATCCTCCTGATCCCTGCCCACTGGATCCCTGTGACTGACTCAACTGCTGCTGAGGGTCTGGCTGATCCAAATACTCTAACTCCCGTGACCTCCTGAAGGCCCTGTCCTCCTTGAACTTCACATCCCGCCTGACAACAACTTTCCTCTGCGCAGGAATGTAAATCCAAAAGGAACAATGTTACCGATGAAATAGGTAACCTCAATGTTACCTACTTTTTGAAATATCAAGAAAAACACCTGATTTTGAAAAGGTGGCGATGCAGAATCAAGAAAAAAAAATTTGAGCATGTTTTTGGCACTTAATTTTTTTTCATTTTGTTTTTTTTTTTTTTAAGTGGTGTTTTTTATGTCGATTTTGAATAGTGGTGGTGTATCATCACCAACGTTTTTTTTATAGCATTGATTTTGACACTATAAATTTTTTAATGTCTTCTTCTTCTGTGAGATGTTTATTTTTAAGTGCATTTATGTACTTGTGTTTTAAAAATAAAAAGATATTTTTTTTTTAAATAAAAACTTGTAATGATATCTTTACTTTTTCACATACATAAAAGATGGAAAAAAGGTCAATATTCTAAAGTTTATATTTTCCACATGTTTATGTATTGTTAAATAATTTTTCAATGCACATCAAAAAATTATCTCTAAAAAACCAATATTTTGAACCATATGACAAAAAAATACAATTTTTCAATATAAATACAATGCAAAAAATACACTTTTACAGAGTTTTTGTTGAACAAAAACATGCTAAATAAACTAATTTTTTGGGAAAATTTTAACAAAAAAACTTAAGAAAACAACATTTTTATTGAATTTTATGTCAAAAAATAATAGCAATCACATGTTTTTTGCAAAAAAAAGGGGTTGTTCTCATAAAATATCAAAGTCTAAACATTACAAGTAAAGCTGATTAGTAGTTCTGAAAAATAAGCTTTATTTGCAAGCATAACTTAAACATCATCAACAATATCAACTAATACATCTTCAACATCATCTAGAACAACATTGATGGCTTCTTCCGCAGCATTTGCTTCTTCATTTTGATCATCGCCGTCTTCTAATGGATCTTTCATGTCAGCAAATCTTCCAAAGTGTCCCTTTCCAATCATTCCATATAATGGTGGTTGAGGTTCCCTTGCTTTTTTTGCCACACGTGATTCATTAAAATCTCCTTTCCTCAAACCAACTTCTTGCTTCGCATCTGGAAGGAATTTAAGAGCGTTAATTCTTTGTTGAATAAATTTGCATTGAACTGGATCTTTCTCAATGGCAATGCAATTTCTTCCTTTTTGTAGGCAACATGCTAGTGTTGTACCTAATCATAAAGCACAAAAAAAATAAGTAAGAAAATTACTATGGAGACATAAAAAGTAAAAAAGACAATATTTAAATTTAAATTTGTATATTAAAACTTACCTGAACCTGAGAATAAATCCAAAACCAATTCTCCTTCATTTGAACATAGATCTATAAGATAGTTAATCAATGCTTGTGGTTTTTAATAAATTTTAACTATATCTCCTTTTGCATCTTTATCCTCATATGTTAGTTTTCTTACCACTGTATCATAAACCAATACTTGACTATGACTCTTCCCATCTACTCGATTCATAATAATATGCTTATAGCCATCCTCTTTTGTCCAACATTCAACATGGATGAACTCACAATCATTTATAATAGGTTGATCTTCGGAAGAAACAATATTTGACTTTTTCCTGTTACATAACATAGTAAAAGTTCAATTAAATTTTACATGAATAAAATTTTTTAGGAAGAATCAAACATACAATTTCAAAATCTTACCATGTAAGTTGCATCCTTGAGTTTGCTTTACCCTTGAAGCTTGTTAATAACATTGGAAACTGTGTGTCTGAATGAAATGTCACAAATCGCCAAAGTGGTGATGTTGTCACTTTTTGAAAACCCGTAACCACTTTACTAAAAGCTTGATAAGTATATGGTTCTCTATCATATTCAATGTCTGGGAAATTGAAACCATGAGGAATATCTGCAATAACTAGGCCATATTCCCTTTTAGGTATTAGTGTTGCAATGTCTTCACAGTCACCTTGTATTATTTGATATTGGACACTGCCGAGCCCATTCCAAATGTAATGATTAAGAGTAGGATCTAGTTCAACATTCATAAGACGCTTCCTTCTCATGTTCTCCATCTTAATTTTTTCAATAAAGCTTTTGAAAGTATCTGGTACTCCATTTCCATCCTTCTTCGACATCTTTAATGACATAAAAATATATATATATATGTATATGTATAAGTAATAAAATAAAAATAGTTAAAATATGAATAAAATAAATTTATAAATCAACATACCTTATTGGATGCAATATAAAACTCTTTTAGTGTTGATGTAGAACTTGCTTCTGGGTAGTTGCGTACAACATCATCCCAACTGTCTTCATTCAACATTTTAACCATGTGTTCTTGTACTTTCATATAAATTTTCTAACTGAATAAATCAAGTTAAAAACGCTAATATATTGACATGTATAACAAATTCTACCAACATCATTATGTTTTATTTAAAATAAAATTATAGTGAAAGAAATAATTCAAGAAACTTACTTTTGAAATTCTGCACACATTTCTTCCATTGATAATTCACCCGACTTCACATGGGCTAATACTGATTTGACTAATTTATCATCCTTCACACCTTGCATTGTTCTCCAAGGTGTAATAGTCATATCCTCTAGAAGCTGCTTCATTTCAGGACCCCCCTTACTGTTGGTACATATTATGGGTTTACTCTTTCTAACTTTCTGAATTTTTATGGAAATATTCTCCCATCGATCAAAATCTCATCAATCAAATCCCATACCTCCCTAGTTCTAAATGCCAACTGAAAAATGTTATCTGTGCCTCTGAAGAGATTTGTATTCAATTTTCCATCTTTTGCTTTTTTTTCATCAATTTGATAACATGTTTCCATTAAAAATTCCTTTCGAAATGCTACACTAACTTGTGTCTTATCCCCACGACATTTTTCTATGAATTCATTATGAATAAATCTGACCCTTTGGATGAAAGTCATTTTCATTTTGTACTCATTATCTGCATTATGATCCCATGCCAATAACTTTGATTCCATTTCTGTTAAGCCAGCGTAAATGATGCATTTCACTATTTGAAAAAGATAGTTATTGGGATATTCTGCAATCAATTGTCTTTTAGCCTCTATTGAATGGTTTCCTCCAATTACATAATATTTATAATCAAAACATTTTTCCTTGTCAAATGCTTGTTTGTTGGGAACCTGACATGGATCGACAAGAACCACATAATCCACCACATGCGCATAGGGATTGAACCTGAACAATGTTTTCAGATTATGTACATGTAGGTGATGGGCCTTTCTAATTTGATATTGAGATTGCCCTTCATCTGAGCCATAAAATTAGTTAACATTAAGTTCAAATGTTTGGCCACCAAGAATTAATTTATTCTTCCTCAACTCTTGTCGAATAGCATTTTGTTTTGTTTTCATAATGCCATCCTCTAACTTAGCACCTGGTGTTATGATTTCTCTACTTCCGTAAGAGCTTTCAATTTGTTCTTCACTACTGCTCACAACCTTTACAGGTTCACCAATATTTGATTTCCTAGTCTTATTGGATAACATATCAGTTTCTTTATAAACAAGCTCTCCTTCATGAGGTACAAGAGAGAGATCTTTGGCAATTTTTCTTTTTGGTGTCTGATCTGTTTTCTTCTTTTGCACAATAGTTCTCATCTTCCCCTCACTAATTCTATCATAATTTTCTGTTTCATGTTCGACACCTTCAAAAGAAACATGTTTAAGTTTACTAGATTGACCCACCTTAGTGACACTTGGTTGATCCCCTCTTTGTACTGTTGCAGTGTCACGAGCTATTGCTCTTTGCTTCAATCTCCTTTCATCTGCTTTGTCTTTGTGGAAAGTTTTGATCACATCCATAACATTTGGCACCAACATATAAATACCATCAAACATGTTTGAAAGACTCGGAACAAAATCCTATGAAACAAAAAAAAACCTGTCAATGATCAATAATTTATAAAAAATTGAATCATCCTTACAATAATGCATAGAGGAAATAAAAATAAGCATACTTACAATGTTATTTGCAATGTTGTTTTCTATTTCTTCAGAAAATTTTGAAATTATTTCATCTGTGTCGTACTTGACGATTGATAGACGAAATCTAACCTTCTCACATTTCTGAGCCTCCCTTACAAGAACATAAATAGTGTTTGTATTCGGGACCATACATATGTCTCGTACTCTGCCCATCACCTCATATTGCTCATTTAAGTCAATCATACCACAAATCAGATAGATGTGTATATCAACCTCCGTTTCACTGTCTTCAAGATACCATGAGAAATCGTTTTTATCTATTTCCTTGGCGTTCTTCCAATCAGAAACAACCTTTAATGAACCTGGTGCCCCACTTGCTTGACTTTTATTAGTGTGTGCAACAATATCCTTATTGCGTCCAATAGTGTCCATAGTGCGTTCAGCTGCAACTTTAGATTTGGGAGTTGTATCCATAGTGCGTCGAGCTGCAGCTGTAGATTTGGGAGCTGCTACCGTAGATTTGGGAGCTGTTGCCCTAGGTGCAGAAACATTCACAGAAATCTTTTTTGATGCCATTTTCCTGATAAATATATATATATATATATATATATATATATATATATATATATATATTAGTTAATGGAAAAATATTGCGAATAAAATAAATTTAATAAACAAAATGTATTTCTAAAACTAAATAGTTTGAAATTAAAGCAGTAAAATTAAACTTAAAAAATAAACTAGTATTTTGAAACTTCAGTTTGTGTTTAATATTTAAAAAAAAAACAAAAAAGTTATTAACTATTTATAACAAATATTATAATGTTATATAATTTTTTATTTTTTTAATTGTATTGTTATATATATATTTTTAATTAATTTATATTGTTATATTAAAACAAATGTTTTTTTTTTAATTTATTATATTGTATTTTTTTTTGATATATATATATATATATTTGTTATATTTTGAAATTTTTAACAATTATTATTTAATAATGTTTTTATTATATTATATAACAGTTTTTTTTTTATATTTATATATAACAATGTTTCTATGATTGTTTTATTAAAACAAATTATTTAAAAAAAAAAAATTTAAGAACAAAATAAAATTAAAAAAAATCAAAATTATAAAATGTTTTCTTAAAACAAATTATTAAAAAAAACAAAAAAATTAAAAATCAAAATTATTAAAAAAAAAAACAAAATTAAAAACAAAATTGTTAACACAAATTTTTAAGAAAAAAATTGTTAAAAAAAATAAAAATAAAAACAATTAAAAAAACAAAATTACAGAATTAAAAAGAAAATGAAAAAAAATTAAAAAAAAAACATTATAATTGTTTGTCGGGCCAGCCGGGCGGCGCCACGAGGGCCGCCCAGCCCGCCTCCCGGCGCCCCTCGTGGCCGAGGGCCGATTGTCGGAATCGGCCCTCAGCCACGGGGGGCGCCGGGAGGCGGCTGGGCCGCGCCCGTGGCGCCGGCCGGCCGGCCGGCACCATAAAAATAAAAAATTTAATGTTTTTTTTTAAATTTTTTTTATTTATTTTTTTAATTCTACAATTTAAAAAAAAATATTACTAATAAAAAAAAAAAAAAAAAAAAATTTAGTAAATCAAAATAATGTTTGATTTTTAAAGAACATATAATTAAAAAAAAAAACAATATAATAAATTATAAAAAAGAAACATTTGTTTTAATATATATATATATATATATATATATATATATCGCAATACAATATATATATATATATATATAACAAAACAATAAAGAAAAAAAAATTAAAGATTTAAAATTAAAAAAATAAAACAAAGATCTAAAATTAAAAAAATAAAATAAAATATAAAATAAAAAAATTCTCAAATAAAAAAAAATTTAAATAACGAAATCACTGATATATTTATGATAAAAAAAATACAAATAAAAAATGTTATAATATTACTTTTTTTTTATGTGCATGGTCGTTTTATGGATTTTTATGTGTAAATGAACCTATAAGTCTTAAAAAAGAAAAAAAATCTAAATTTTTGTTCTTAAAACCCTAAAAAATTCAGTTTTTTTTGCATTTTCTTCACTAAAAAAATATAAAAAAATCAAGGTTTTTGAACCTAAAAACCTTTAAAAAGTAGTTTTTGAACACAAAAAAACTATAGAAAAACAGATTTTTCCCAAAATCATCTCTAAATTGACAGAATAGAAGGAAAACTAACCTTTGAAATGCAAGAAGCTGCTGTCACCAATGCCAACACAACGCCTCCACACAATTACAAATAGCAACACAATGCCTCCAATGCCAATGCAATGCCTTCACGAAGTTACCAATGCCAATGCAACACCTCCACAAAATTACCAATAGCGACACAAAGCTTCCAATGCCAATGCAATGCCTCCACGAAGTTACCAATGCCAACGCAACACCTCCAGAAATTTGCTCCAACAAATACCAGAAAACTTGATGTGATGTGATGAATAGAAACAATCATTCCTTTTAAATATCGTATATTGTCTGATTGGTTTACTGTTTAATGAATGTGGGATTAAAATTTCAAATTTAAAATATTTACATTTAATTTCTTATAGTTCATACTATAGTTAAAATACTTATTATTTGCATGTAGTTATCATAATTAATATTTTATTTAATATTTACATGTACTGAATGTTGAATAATATTTACATTTAATTTATTATAGTTCATACTATAGTTAAAATACTTATTATTTGCATGTAGTTATCATAATTAATATTTTATTTAATATTTACATGTATTGAATGTTGAATAATTCAAATATAATCTCAGATTAAAAATTAAAACATGAAATACTTACATGTAGTTAATTATATTTAATATTATAGATAAAATAGTTAATATTTGTATTTAGTTATCATAGTTAATATTTATATGTAATCAATGTTTAAAATCATGGGATTAAATTTTAAAATCTAAAATATGTACATGTAGTTAATTATAGTTTAAATAGTTAATATTTATATCATGTTATTTTTGTAAATATTTACATGTAGTCATTATAGTTAAAATAGTTAAAGTTTTTCGCGAATTTTTTTGGAGGGAATTTTTGGAGGGAAATTTTTTCGCGAATTTTTTGGAGGGAAAATTTGGAGGGAAATTTTCAGTCTTTAAGCTATATATTGTAAGTGGGAGATGAATTTGTATCATTCAACCTATTCTTGTTGGAAGCCATGGTTTCTTCTGATAACGAAGTTTTTCTTTCTAGAACATCAACATCTTCGTCACGCAACAACTCTATTCAGAGTGATGAATATAACGAGAGTTCATTCACCATGAATAGAGAGTCAAAAAATCGAGCGCTAGTTATACCACTTACTCTTAATCCTAAGGATTATGAAAGCAACAGTGATGAAGGGCATGATGAAGAAATTGCAGAGTCAAAAGTTTCACTTCGTCCTAATCCCAAGGATTATGAGGACACCATTGATGAAGAGGGAGATGAAGAATATCCACTTCAGCTTAATCCTAAGGATTATATGAGAACAACAAATGAAGAGGGGAATGAAGAATCTATAGAGTCAAAATATCCACTCTGTCGTAATCCTGAGGAGTATGCCAGCAGCACTGATGAAAAGGGGGATGTAAAATTTCCAGAGTCAAAATATCAAATTCGTCCTAATCGTAAGGATTATGCGAGCACCACTGATGAAGAGGGGAATGATAATGTTTCATAGTCAAAACATCCACTTCGTCCCAATCCTAAGGATTATGCCAGCACCACTGATGAAGAGGGAAATGAAAAATTTATAGCGTCAAAATTTCCACTCCGTCCTAATCCTAAGGATTATGCAAGCACCACAGATGAAGAGGGGGACGAAAAAATTCCAGAGTCAGAATTTCCACTTCGTCTTAATCCTAAGGATTATGTCAGCACCACAGATGAAGAGGGGAATGAAGAATTTGCAAAGTCAAAATATGCACTTCGTCCTAATCCTAAGAATTATGTCAGCACCACTGAGAAAGAGGGGAATGAATAATTTGCAGCGTCAAAATATCCACTTCGTCCTAATCCTAAGGATTATGCCAGCACCACTGATGAAGACAGGGATGAATTTCCAAAGCTAAAATTTTCACTTCATCCTAATCATAACGATTATAATTTAACCACTAATGAAAGGGGGGATGAAGAATTTCCAATAAATATAGATTCAAGGCATTCACTTATTCCCAATCCTAAGGACTATGAGAGCTTTAGTGAGGAAGGGGAGGGGCAGGATGAAGAAATTCTAGTGAATACAAATTCAAAGCTTCCACTTATGCCTAATCCCAAGGATTATGAGAGTGCCACCGAGGAAGGGGAGGATGAAGAGTTTCTTGCAAATGATAATTTTAGAGGCACAGATCTGAATATTGCATTTTCTCCAAGTGACCATTTCAAAGACACTCATGGTGATGAAGAATTGAATCCTCCCATGGAAGAATTTGAAAGCATGGGTCAAGATGGTGAAGAATTTCTTTTGAGTCAGGGTTACAAAAGTGTCGATGATTCTTGTGAAATGTTTTCTTCAACTGATGATGGTAAAGAAATTTTTCCACGCAATGATGTTGATGAATTTCTTAACTATGTTGAGGATGATGATAGTGGGGATAATATTCCTTCTAATGGTGATGAAACTACTTTTACAAAGGATGATGGAATGATGAAGCCGTTGCAAGCAAATATTGCAACTAGGAGTAGGAGTAGACCTTTTCATATCAATCCAAGGCATTCCAGTTATACAAGGGCGAGGACAAAATATCTCACGACAAAAATTTTTGTCGTTCATTTGATTTCAAGTGCATGTTGTCGAAGGGATTGCTTGAAAAATATGGATTTCAACTTTTCTTTGCAGAAAAGGAAAACATATATGTCAATGAATAAAAGCATGCAAAATTCATATTTAGTGGGTTGCATGCAATCTACACTAGCAGGTTATGATTATCATATTGGGAATGTATTGCTTTGCAGAAAGGTGTTCAAAATGTTGTATTCAATTGGTAATTGTCGTTTGTCAAGAATCCAGGATAGATTGGAAAAGGATCCCACATATTATTTAGAAGCACGTCATAAACGGGAGGTGGGGCCGTTTGCAAATACTGCTAAGACATGGATGAAAGAATTATTTTCAAATCATGGAGAGTGTATGCCAAATAAAGACATAATACATATTCCAGATAATTTCTTGAGACGAGAAATATTCATGTTATACAAAGATTATGCAGAAGCTGTTGAAGGAATTGGTAATTTTATTACATATTCTTATTTTACAAGGATATGGAAAATTGAATTCAACAATGTTCGTATTCCTAAGAAGACAAGGATGGGGATTTGCAGCACATGTGCTTCTCTTAAAGCAAAAAGAGATAAATGTCAAGGGGCAGAAAGAGGTATTTGTTCAAAACATTGTTTTTTAAAATTTGATACTTATCAACTATGAAAATATATTTATTCATATGTTTCTTTTATTTTATGTACAGATTCCGTTGTCAAAGAACTTCAAGACCATCGCAATCAGCAAACAAGTGAAAGAAAAAAGTTGTATAAACATCAAAAGAAGTGTTATGATCATCCAAATAAATATCTGGGATTGATAATTGATGGTATGGACCAAAAGAAAACACTTCTTCCACATTTTGTCCGCACACCAAAAAAATTACAGGAGGAAAATTTCATTCAGTTTCACTTGGTTGGTTGTATGGTATTTAATGAGAAGATGTTTCCAAGAGTTTTCTTCACAACTCCAAATATTCAGAATGATGCAAATCTGACCATAACTATAATCCATGATGTGGTTACTCATTGGTCTTGGATTCTTCCTGAAGTTTTGTATTTACAATTAGACAACACAAGTCATGAGAACAAAAATCAAGTTCTTTTTGGGTATCTAAACATGCTTGTTGAATTGGGGATTTTTAAAAAGATAAAGGTTGGTTTCCTTCTTGTTGGGCATACTCATGATCATATTGATCAAATGTTCAATCGTTTTTCAGTAACATTGAGGAGGAAAGGTGTTGGGAGCCTGCCATCATTAATTGAATGTATTAAGAAATCGTACATTCCAGAGCCTGTTTTTCATGTGTTGGAAGAAACTATTGACATGCGAAGGTTTATTTTTGGATCGCATGGTGAGGAGAAATGCATTGAAAAACTTAACGACAATAGCTTCCAGCATCAATTTCGTATCAAAAAAATTGATGGGATAACACTTATATGGGGCAAGAAGTATTCAACTATTGAAGAATGGGGACCATCATCAGGTTTAGCATTTTTGAAGTTCATTCCAGAGCGTCCAATGTTTTCATCAAAGATATTGTTATTACAGTCAGTTTCCGAACTCCATAATGCACGAAGGCATAAGAGAGAGATAAATTATTTTGAATGTCTAGAGGAAATTAAAAGATGTATTAGAGATACATATGAATACTTCGATGTTGCTGATTCAGTTTGGTGGGAGTCTTTTTTCAGCAATCAAAGTGATATGATTTCAAGATCAGTAAATGAGGATACGCTTTTGAAGACTCCTTTTTTTTTGCCACAAAATATGCCAAATGAACATGAACATCAAGAAACACACAATGTTGAACAACAACAGCCTCAAGCTATTATTAATTTCCCACAGGTAGAGGAAAGAGAAATTTATATTGGTTCTAGAAGATCACGTGCACAACGTGAAGCCATGGAAGACCTTTACAGGGGTTCTGTGCAGGATCTTAAGGAGGGTTGCATGATAGCAGTGTTAGCAGATGAAGATCCACTTGGCTATCCATTCTGGATTGCCAAAGTTATAAAGGTCATTAATGAAAATGAAGAGATTACAGTTGTTGATGTACATTGGTATGCCACAAGTACCCACCCTTTCAATGGTGTGTACAAGCTAGAGATGGTAGTGGAAAAAAGAATTGGCAGAAAGAGAAAAATAAAGGGCACAAATATAAATCGTTGCCGCACAGATGTCTTAAAATTGGAGGATGTTGACATACTTGTGTATGACTTCAATTTGACAAAGAGAGGAACTCTTCGGTTGCAGACCATAAATATTTTGAAGAAATTGCTACCAGAACAATTACTGTTGAAATGGGACTCTGTAGAATATAGACGTAGATCTACAAGAATTTTGAACTCTGAAATGGTGGGCATGCATGTTGACTCAGATGGAGCACTAGTTGATGAAAGAGAAGAATATGGATCATCTTTATCTGCATCGAGCCATTCATCTGAAGATGTAGATTATGATGGTGTGCCAGAACCTATGACTGATTTTGAATAACTATCTAAGACACTTTTATGTAATTGATGTTTGCATGGTAACTTGAAATAAAAATTTTGACTTCCATCTCATTTTTCATGAAGTTCTGAGACATTTCTATGTTTGTTGGATTATACGTTTTAATTATGAAGAATTCATTTCTTTAGAATATTGACAATGTAACAATGAATTACAAAAATAATTTATGTTATATTCAATGTACCAATGTTGATATTTTAATTATAAGTAAAATAGAAAATAGAAACTAATTTTGAATTTTTAGATTATGCAGTGATATTACCATGATATTATGTATTGTTACCATTTGGTATAAGATACTTTTAAAAGTTTTAATAATTATATGCGTCATTGAAACAGAACACTTTGTTTTGATTCTTGATTTTTAGGTTTTGGTTGAAATTATATTTAAATTTGTCTTATGCTAAGATTTGAAAAAAGATAAGTTTTTATTCTTTAAAATTAAAATTACTCTTACTTGTTTCTGTGCAATGATCATTTTTTCATTTACTTGTTCATTTTTTTAAATTTTTAAGTCTTATATTTCTCCATAATTTCATTGTTCAAGTATGTTGAACACTTAAGATTGAAAAACTTTAGATTTACCTTTATCTTTAAGGTTATGGTTGAAAATAATTACAAATTTGGGGTTGTTTAAAGTCAAGATATTTTATGTTTAACAACATGGATGAAAATTGTTCAAAATTATAAGCCCTTCGGACATGTATTTGTTTATCTTTAACATCATCTATCAAAAATGTTAGAAATTTACGATTTTAAAAAATGTCCTAATATGTTGTCTTTAATTCCATTGTTACAAGTGTCAAAATTATGACACAATTTTTTTTTTTGTTATTCCAGCATCAATTGGTTTTGTTTTGAGAGTGTTTTTTCAATCATTTTTTCAACAATTTTTTTTAGCATAATTTTAGAAAATGTTGAAATTTGACCTTAAAAAAAAAACAAGTGCGTTCTGGAAGACACACTTTTTTTTGGGGGGGTGTTTTTTCAATTCTTTTTTCAACAAACAATTTTGTTTTTAGCATAATTTTAGAAAATGTTGAAATTTGACCTTTGAAAAAAAATAAGTGCGTTCTGGAAGACACATTTTTTTTTGGGGGGTGTTTTTTCATGTTTTTTGAGAGTTTTTGGGCTAGAGTTCCTGTTTTGAGGTTAGGTTACCTATTTCATCGGTAACAGTGTTAAGGCCTTTGAGGTCTCACTGTAGCCCACAAAGATACCCTTCTCTGCGGTGGGCTCTAGTTTGGTCCTCTTCTCCTTGGGTATGTAGGAGTATGTGATACACCCAAAGATACGAAGATGACCAGTATCAGGCTTCTTCCCAGAAAAGGCCTCCTCTGGAGTCATGTGCCCCAAGGCACGATGCGGACTTCGTTCGCAAATAAACAGCCGTGTTGTAGGCCTCTTCGTCCACAAAAAACAATGGCAACCTCCGATCATGTAACATGGCTTTGGCAGCCCTTCCGATGGATCTCGTTCTTCCCTCCGCAACCCCTGCCTACCGGGGGTTGTAAGGAACGCGGAACTCCTCCTAATGCCCGCCTCCACACAATAGTCAACAAACTCTCCAAGGGTGTACTCTCCTCCATTTTCCGAATTTAGGGACTTGATCTTCCGAATTGCCCGTGTCTCCACAAGAGCTCTAAACTCAAACCGCTTGAAGACCTCACTGTCTTCAAGAAATAAAATCACAGTCCACCCTCGGAGTGATCATCAATGAATAACACATAGTACTCATATCCACTGGGCGGTGCATGATATCACCAACCGCTCACATCGAATGAATCAACTGGCAGCCGCAACATTCGTTGTCATCACGGGTGCGCATTTCAAAATTTGCCCATCGCACATCCTCTGCAAGTATCAAAGTGATCAGTACTGAAATCTGGCACACCTGTAGTGATCCCCCGCAAAGTCCTCAAGGCTCCATGATGCATGTGCCCCATCCTGCGGTGCCAAATCTCACACTGCTCAGAACTGCTAGCTCTGCTGTCGGTACTGCTGCTCAATGCCAAAAGGGACTGAAATGCAAACTTGTACACCTTTGCATGGCGTACACCTATCACTCTAGTTGAATCAGCTGGAGTGCCCCTGGGATACATCAACACCTGTCCTCCCCTGAATAGTATCTCATATCCTCTGTCCTCCAAAGCTGAGACGGATATGAGGTTCTTCCTCATCCCCGGCACATAAAGAACATCTGACACCTTCAAGGGAGGTTTGGACTCCCTCTGAAATGTCAATGTTCCCACACCGACTGCTCTAACAACTCTGTCATCACCGAGTACTACCTCTACATCAGTGCCACTCTCTGAAAGCTCTGAGAAGTACTCACGAACTCCTGTCATGTGACGTGAAGCCCCACTGTCCACATACCAGATACCCGAAGATGCTCCGCTAATCGAGGGAAATGCATGCTCCCTCCGAACCTCTATGGCAGATGATCCCGCACTAGAGGACTCACACGCAGTGAACCCAAACTCTCGGTCAAAACGATCTGCAAAGTCCTCAACCTCTGTTAAAGCTGCCATGCTTTGGTTCTTCCCCTTCTTCTTCTTCTTCTCCGGACACACAACTGCATAGTGTCCCATCTTCTGACAATTCCAACACTTCACCTTGGAATAGTCCTTCTGTGTGTTATCCTGTTTACCTTTACCTTTGCCTTTGCCCCCACCATTGCTTGTGGAAGCCTGCTTCTTCCCTTTGCCTTTCTTGCAACTTGCCAACAGTGCTACATCCTCATCCTGCTCAACTGGCTTGGCTGCCCCAAGCTGACCTTTCCTGATCTCTGTCTGAATGCAATCATCCCAAAACCTTTCCCATGTGGGAAGGGTCTCACGTGCACAAACCCCATCAACAAAGTTCATCCATGAACTGGGGAGGCCATTCACTGCAATCCGCACCAACTCAGTGGGTGGAATGACCTCTCCAATCACTGCCAACTCATCTCTCACATTAGTAATCTTTGTGAGATATCCAGCTGCACTATCAGTCTTACCCATCTTAATGTTCTTCAGCTTCTCCTTCAGGACCATTTTTCGGTTCTCATTGGTACTCTGGTAGAGGTTGGTCAATGATGTCCACATCTCATGAGCATTTCTCTTTCCTCTCACATGAGGAATGCAATGGTCTTTGATTCCGTCTAGAATCAGTCTCTTACCCTTGTTGTTCTTTTTATTATATGCCGCCAACTGAGTAGCATCAGTAGGGACATTTACAGGGTTCCGTGCGGTATGCACCATTATGTCCCAGACTTCCGCCTCCTCAAAGATACTCTGCATTCTCTCCTTCCAAACACTGTAATTGGTATGCCCATCCAACCTATCCTCCACCCTCAGTCCCAAAGACATCCTGCTGTCCTAAAACTGAAAAATAGCACTGTTGTAGTAAAGGTAAAAATTCTGTTTGTGAAAAAATCAGCTTGCTGGAATTTTCTGAGTGAAAAATCAGCAGGCTGTATTTTTCTCCTTGTTGTCCCAAACTGCTCTTTCAGCACTCAAGCTCTGATACCATGTAGAAATTTTTGTTTTCCCACCCCGGTTTTCAGTTTTCATCTTATTACTCCAAAATAGTTAAATTCCCTTTCCCATATCCATACATTTAACAAACTGGAAAATAAATTTTGCTGAAAACACAAATTCTGGAAATTTTTCAGAATGCTGGAAAATGCAGAATTAAAAATCAGCAAGCATAAAAACAGTCATTCACACATTTTGACACATATATTTTTGGTCAACATGACCCTGGAAAAACCCCCTACAACTCTTGGGGAAAACCAGTTCGAAAGCTCCTTCTTATTTCTGGAAAATGCTTTTTACAGTGAGAGAAATATTCAGCAAAAAATCAGCAAGCAACCTTTTACAACTTATCTTGTTTTCCGTGCTTAACCACCGCCTCGAAAAATGTGCAAACAGCAAAACAGGAACAACAATAAATGTTGTACATATTTCCTCGATTTTTGTGCCCAGAAATCTGCAATAAATGCAGCTGTATGGCCACCTCGATTTCTGTGAAAAACAGCAATAAATGCTGCTGTATGGATTTCGATTTTCGTGCCAAAAGGACAGCAGAAACTTGCTGTACGGATTCTGCCTTGATTTCCGTGCAAAAGGACAGCCACTTGTTGTACGGCTTGCCTAGAAATTTGTGCCAAATAGAACAGCTCCCTGCTGCCTTGAAAACTGAGCCAAACTGCTATACGCCCTCTTGGAAATCGTGCCAAAAGGCTGTTGTACGGTCTTCTAGAAAATCGTGCCAAAAACTACCTTGGAATGTGTGCCAAACTCTGTTGTACGAACTTGCTGAAACGCTGCCTTGGAATGTGTGCCAAGCTGCTGCCTCCTTCTCCTTACTGCTCAGAAATCTCCCTTGCTCTCTTGCTCTCCTTCTCTCAATCTGCTCATGAAAGAATGAATGATCTTTTCCTCCTTTTCCTCCTTTAACCTAACCCTAAGTGACTTTTGGGGAATCCCTAAATCCAATGGCTGAGATAGATTGAGATCTAGGGCCGAGATTAAATGCTCATTTAAATCTCACTTTCTATTTTTTAATTCACCCCACTTTAATAAAGACCCACTTAGTCTTTTATTTCCAAAGTCACTTTTTCCTTTCTAATTTTATATTGACTTTATTAAAGTCACTTTAAAATTAGACTTTAGTAACTTTATCACTTAAAGTCACTTTTAAATCAGATTTGACTTTATAACTTTATAAAGTCACTTTAGTAACTTTATCACTTAAAGTCACTTTAAAATTAGATTTGACTTTATAAAAATTATAAAGTCACTTTAGGAGAAAAATTAAATTCTTTTGGACACTTTTCCCTAGGCCAAAGATCAAAGCCTTAGGGAACCACCTATCCTCCGGTACCAAATTTCAACAAAATGAATACCTTAGTCAATCACAACTAAGAGGTTCTCTCATACTTTGTTTTCTACCTTTTTTGGTATGGGAGAATATTTACGAAAAGGGCCATCTGGAGTTTTCTTTTCACCTCTTTTCAAACTCTCTAAACATGAAAAGACGTCAAGTTTCACCTTTGTCAGGCTCATTAAAATTTAATGACATTAGATCTGTCATCATGAAGACATCGAGTTCCTCCTTCCTAAGTCTCATAAAATGTACTAGGATGGACTTTTCCGAAGGACAAACTTATATCACAAGCATATGCTATCCCCTTCAAGCTTGTATACAAAACTAATTGGGGTACTCGCTAGAAATGGTGGGGGAAAATGGAAAGAATTAATTAGTTGTGTTGGAAGTATGTCACTCTTGAACATGACACATCTTCTGTTTCGTGTTGGGTTGGGGATATCCTTCATTCTTCATTTTTCCTCCATGGGTTTGGAAATATTTTTTTCATCTTATGTCATCACTATTCTCGTCCAGCATGACCTCTGATCCCATTTGAGTCGAATACTGTGCAATCTGGAGTCGTGTTGCTGATATGTTCAAGAAAATTTCCTTATGTGTCTCATTCATTGCCTGGATCTCTGATCACTCTCATTATCATATTAGTGCCTTCATCTCGTGTCGATGATGTGGGATACATTATGGCCCTCCTTTGATGGATCACTTCTTGTCGACTTCAACACATTATCCGAGAATTTGGTCTAGAGATCCCCGTTTTAGTACCCTGGAGCCTGCATGCCTCAATGGCAGGTTGTTCACATCCGATGATGGGCTTACATGATTGGCCTTCGATCGGGTGATTCCATGAGTGTTTGATGACAGCTCCTTATTCACATCTCATGGATTGTACTATTGGTACCTTGAGAGACATTGTCATTATTGGTGGTTTCTCTCGTGCTTGTTAAAGATTTTCATTATTGGCTGGTAATCGGGCGATTTTCTTGCATGTTCAACTTCAGTTCACTTATTCGAATGCTTGAATTTGTACTTTATTGGGTCATGATAGAGTGCAATACACTAGGTTTTGTTTGCTAAAACCTAGGCTACAAGGTGATATGTATTATTCATTATTGTACACATGACTCCTTCATTCGGATGGTTGCGACCATAGCTTGAGTCTATATTCGTGATCCTCTTTTCAGATGGCTGCATACATACCTAGGATCCTATGTCATGATTACTTTTATGGATGGTTGCATCCATACCTTATGTCATTATTTCAGAGATATCAGTTTATGTATATGTGTGCTTGTTTGTGCAGGTTTTCCAACGACAACGTCTTGGTCCTAGTGTTGGACGGATAAGTCGTTCTTGTGGACAAGACAGACCTCCCAAGTGTCCTACGGACAGCTAGCAACAAACAGACAAATGAAAACTATTTTCTCTAGATATTGTTTGACATGGAATTAATTATAACAGGGTTTTAGAAACCTACTTGTAGTCCAGCATTGATCTTCTTTCCAGTGGCTTGAAGAAAATCGTCCTCAAGGATTTGCAATCACAAACACAAGAAAAGATCAAAAGCACATGTTTAATAAATCAATTCATGAATCAAACATCTATCAATATGATCAAGGAATTCAAGAAATGAGATAATTAATTAAATAACCCATTGAGAAAACAATATTCATTCGTATTAACTTAAATAAAGAAGAACCTTACAACTGTGTCCACCTTGATGTCATACAGGCCTTCCTGGGGTCCGAAACAGGTGTTTCCTTTACTCTAACAAGCCTTGCACTCTCTCAGCTAAAATCACATGGGTGTGTAATCATTCCCATATAATGATTGTCTATGAGAGTATGAATCTCTACAACATTTCTCCTCAAAAATTCTCCAAGTCTAACTCACTAACTCCAACCATTGAAGCTGCACTATGGCTTCAATTTATAGGAAAAGAGAGGAGGTTATGGTTCCACATAAGAAGGGATATAATGCTCTTTTGAATGGATTGGGCTCCATAAATCAAGGGGTAGGCTCCCATAATAGAGGAATGAACATACATGATAGAGCGAACCTTTGACCGGATAACTGCTTCTATAAGCTTCCAAATTTGACTGTTGGGCTTCTTAATGTTACTTTTTGCCTTTGTTTTACCTTTTACAGGGGTCCGCACCTTTAATGAATAAAAAGTGCGTTTAGCTTCGCATGATTTAGAGCAAAAAAGTGCAGCACCGTAGGCAATGTTAAGACAAAGTCCGGTATAAGTGTTTTTAAGACTTTTATGAGATTTTCTCTTAATTTCAAGGCTTGAATTTAGGAAATTTGATGTTGTAGACTTCTAAGGGAGTACTAAAATGTCATGGTGACAAATTTCAGTGTAAAAAATTTCCCCTTAAACTGCGAAGTCTGAGAGCATTCGAAGAGTGATGTGCTTTATCATTTCAAGGATTAGCCTGTGGGCACCCCAATCGGAACCCTGTAAAAAAATTCAATGCAAAACATATATATATATATATATATATATATATATATATATATATATATATATATATATATATATATATATCATCGCTGAGGTAGGCATTCCCATACTCAGATCAAAACTAACTAAACTTGTTCTGATACAGAAATGATTTTAATATTAAACCAATAGTGTAGACACAACATGGGTGCAGCCATCTGTAATGAATCGTCTACTGCATAATGAATAATAAAACTCCGCACAGCCTGGATGGTGGAAACTAGATCTAGGGTCTTGATTTCTGCTTCCCAAACTAGTACGATTCTATCCATGCGATTAAATGTGTTGAAGTCGAACACGGTAGAACCCACTTCATTACCAGTCAATGATGTGAACTATTAACAAGTGTGAGAGAAACCACCAGTAATGACAATGGCTCTCAAAGTACTCAGTACAATCCATGAAATGTGAATAAGTGATCTGAAGTTGAACATTTCACGAAATCGTTCGATCGAAGGTCAATGATGCAACCTGTTGTCGAAGGTGAAAAACCTGCCATTAAGGCATGCAGATTTCAAGGTACTGATAGATTCTAGATCAACTTCCTAGATGATGAGCTGTCGTCGATAGAAAGTGATCTGTCGTAAGAAAGCTCATGACATGAAACCATAGATCAATTTTTGAATAATTTTTTTTGCAACGACTGACTTAGGGATGGTCAACACGAATGGAGACAAATGTTTGCAGATTAATGGTTTGTTTGACTGTCCTCTTGAACACATAACGAAACTACAGATGGTTTGGTGATAGTTGCCCTAAGCTAATACCGAGAAACCGGCTGAAGACCTTCAATGTGGTTTGATTAACTGATAGGCAAAGGATTTCCCAACCCAGGTAGAAGTGTGACAAAAGTGTCGTGTTCAAGAGTGGTGTAATTCTTTTACAAATCAAAGTGTAACAAACAAATCTGTTTTCTCTCTTTTCCCCCACCATTTCTGGCAAGTACCTCTTTATTTTTTGATAAGCTTGAGGAGGATAACATTTTCTTGTTTATAAGCTCATCCTTCGGATGAGTCCAACTTAGTTTAAAAATAGAACCCTAAGAAGGAGTGGTCCGTTCCTGTTTGTAATCGACATGTCCTTTACTATTAAATTTTAACGAGTCCAGTATAGGAGAAACTCGGTGTTTTTCATTTTTAGGGAGTCAGAAGAAAAAAATTAAGAAAACTCCATGGGTGTAATTTTTTGTAAATTTAGTCTCCCAGGCTCGAAAAAGGATAAAATAATGTGAGAGCGAACTCTATTGACCATGATTAGTTAACGTATACCTTTTTCGTAAATAGTCCATTTCTGTCAGGAAAAGGGGTAAACTTATACTGAAGGGACAACTATTCATTTCCTTTAACGAGTTCGAATAGTAAAGTACTCTATAATCTTTTCATTTTTAGAGAGTCTGAAAAGGGCTTAAAAGAGGACCCCATGGTTTCACTTTTTCATAATTTTCAAGAGTCTAAAAAAGTGATAAAAGTATACTCAGTAGTTTTTGCTTTTTCTATAAATTTTAACAAGTTCGAAAAAGTGATAAAAATGTACTCATATGGCCGAATTTCAATTTAATTTACGAGCAGGAAAAGATGGAAATACCTTTGCATTTTCATGTGTTTTACGAGAATGAAAGATAGCAAAATAATCTCGGGATTTTCATGAGTTTAACGAGTCTTGAAAATAACAACCAAAATGGACTCGAGATAGGTTTCATTTTTATATAAGCTTGAAACAAAGAAAACTTTTCTTGAAAATGGTTTGTTTCATTTTTACACAAGCTTGAAACAAAGAAAAATTCATGCTTGAAAGTAGTTTCATTTTTACACAAGCTTGAATCATAGGAAAACTATGCTTGAGAATGGGTTTGTTTCATTTTTACACAAGCTTGAAACAAAGGAAAAATCATGCTTGAGATAAGTTTGAATGCCCCCCAAGCGTAACTTGCTAGAGCGCATGCCCCCCAAGCTTCATTTCATTCAACTAAGTAGACTACTGGTTACTACAAGATGGATGGAATGAAGGTTTATTTATGAGATCGGATGAAAGACTCGACTTGAACTAGGAGAGGATTTGTTTCATTTTTTAATGAGCTTGACATAGGAAAATAACTATGCTCACAGTGACCTGTTTCATTTTTTAACGAGATTGACACAGTAAAAGGAACTATCCTCATAAACTACTATTTCTAATCTACCTACATAACCTACTGATTTAATTTTTTTATTGAGGTTGACACAGGAAAAGAATTGTCCTCATCTAAGACATGTTTCATTTTTTAACTAGATTGACACAGTAACAGGAAAGATCCTCAACTACATGTTTCATTTTTTAACGAGGTTGACACAGTAAAAGGAACTTTCCTCTTGACCCACTGATTCATTTTTTAACGAGGTTGACACAGTAAAATGAACTTTCCTCTTTCTCACTAATTCATTTTTTAATGAGGTTGACACAGTAAAAGTAACTATCCTCATGATTCACTAATTCATTTTTTAACGAGGTTGACACAGTAAAAGGAACTTTCCTCTTTCTCACTGATTCATTTTTTAATGAGGTTGACACAGTAAAAGGAACTTTCTTCTTTCTCACTGACCTTGTCATGGCTTCCAACTCGAAGAATGACATGTTAAGGGACAGTCCTCGATCATGGCTTCCAAAAGGTCTTCATCAGATGGAATAACAATTCTCTGGAAGGAACACATGTCAAGGGACTCAAAAGGGATAAGAAAATCACATTCAAATAATCCCATAGAGTTTTCCATGTCAATTATCGGATCGAAGTCAAAGGAAGTTGAGCAAACAGTGAGAGGCTCGCTTGCATCGGCAACTGAAAACATGGGACTGGTTGCCACATAATTAACCTGTGGCAGGGTAGATACCACTTCTGTATAAGGAACATTTAGGGGTGTCAGATTATTGGTAGTTGAATCAATACTAGTGAATGAAAGTTAGTCAATAGTAAAAATGTTTCCATTGTGAGGGAAAGACATCACGCGAAAGAGTGTCGATACGACAACTTTCATTGCATAGACATAGTCTTTCCCAAGGAGTAAATTGAAATCCCAGGGGCCTCGAACTACCATAAGATCAATACAAATATTTTTACCTTCCAAAGTAATAGAAAACTTAGGAAGGATTCCTAAAGGTTCACTAATGGTTCTGTTAAAAGCTTTCAGATTCTGCGTAACAAGCACAAGCTGGGGGGAACCCAAAGCTTTCCAAGCAGTTGAGGATAAAATACTAAAATAAGCACCTTCATCTACATGTGTGCGGCATATATTCTTATGACAAGCCTGCACAATTATTTGGAAAGGGATGGAAGAAGGAAGACGAGGTCATGTTAGTCTATTCCAATCAAAGGAAAATACCTCTGTACTTGGAGGGGGTTCTGTAGAAACAGGTGAAATGCCCCCTGGTGTAGAAGAATCTGATGTAACAAGAGGACCCTGAGTGGTATGAAGTTCACTCTCTTCAGGGAGAGTGGGATCGACCGAATGTGAAATTGAATCGACTACTTGATCAACTAATGGATCATCAACCTAAGTGATATGAGTTTCACTCTGCAATGGAAGAGTGGGATCTACTATACTTGGAATTATATCAATCACTCCGTTAGTTGACGGTAGGTTGGGAGATAGTTGACGGTAACTGGTTGGAAGTTTTTGCTGTGGAACAGTAAGGTTTTCCAACAATTTTGAGGCTTCATCCATGTGAGGACAAATGTGAGTTTGATGACTCCCTTTGCATAACCTACAAGGAAACCTAACTTTACCCTTTTTCCCAGGAACCTAACTATCACTGGTTGATGGATCAATGGTAAGTTGATGAGATTGTTCTAACCATACTTCCAAGACTTTTGGAATATCAGGACAATTGATAAGGAAGTGATCACCCTTACAAAGCTTACAAGGGTATTTTGGTTTACGATGCATGTTGGAGGTTTCTTCAACATTACTAACATTTACAGCCATGGTTATTTCGTTGACTTCTTTCTTATTTTGCTTATTCTTCTTCTTCCCTTTCTTCTTCTTCTTAGCCACCTGGTTACTAGCGTCAAGGCCTTTACCAAGAGAAGAGGAAGAAATGGAGGAAGAAATATTAGGTGAAGAAGGTAAAGAGTCAACATGAGGTTGGTGATGTTGAGATGGTGAACTCTGTTGAGGTGAAGCATCCAGTTGAGGTGGAACAATTAGAGTATTTGGGGCCAACGAAGTTGAAAATAACCATACCGGTAAACCTATTATAAATCCAAGTAATGACAATGTAGCCATATAAGGAGGACCAACATTTCCAAAGAAAGGAAAAGTACTAGGATTCTCGTTAAGAGGGGTTCCTTTGATGGTAAATTCTGGAACAGTTGCCATTAGATTCAACTTCAGTGAATTTTATTAACAATTTAAAACTAAAATTAACAATTCACAACTAACAATTAAAATTCATAAATGACACATATGGTCTCTAAAAGTAAAAAAAAACAAATGAACACACGCTATCAAATCTAGGAGTCAAGCCACACACAAACAGTAGATTCCGGCACTAAAAACACTAGTTGATGATGAAATCCAACATCGTAAAATTTTAATGCAGAAATGGCGGTTGGAACAGTAACCCCGAAAACCTACTTAATGAAACAGACCAGTGCAATTTTCTCCACTATGCCATCTCGAGTGAAGATAACCCTTTGGAGAGTCCAAGTGTGTCTAGTCGATGTCTGTTCCAGGTACAGTGGGATCTTCCCTCCACCGTCACCTTGGGAAAGAATCCTATAGATTATGGCCACTAAGGTCACCAATAGGAACAAATATACCTGAGGGAACAGTCTACGATCCGATACACACGCAAGGGTAGAGTAACAAAGCTCAATCCCCTTGAAGGCCCCTTGACATAATCCAAGGTTTACCGACAAGTGACCCCAAGCTCCTCGACAATGTTCAATCTGAGGTTTACCATTGTTAATACATGTATATCTTCTATCATTCCCAATGAGGAAGGATTGATTACCTCACTGGTTCGGATATGATCTTGTGCCTGACTCCTTTAAGAGGAGCTTCCCAGAGCATACAAGCGACTATTATATTTTTCCTACCGCAAGATCGACAACTTGTTTGTTTTACTGTATTGGAGAGTTAACTAAAACCTATTCCAAGACACTAGCCTGAGCTATATTGGTGGAAAGAGCCCTAAAAATGCAAAAATTTCTAGATGAATTTTAATTAAGCGCTGTGTTATTTGGGCTGTTATTACTCAAAGGGTAAATGGATATGAAACCAATGGTATTATGGCCCAACCCAAAACTGAATGCAATCAAATATGATAATGTAATCTTTTCAACTCGATGAATCCTAACTAAAGTAAGGAGAGAGTTTCCATTCAATTCCAACAATGCAAAAATCAATAAATAAGAGAAAATATAAAAAATTCTCTAATGTACTAATTTCATCAAGAAAAACTAATGCTAATCAATTACATATTTTTTATTTTTATGTTTTTAAAACAAGCATAAAAACATGTAAATTAAAATCAAAGAAAATGATCTAAATCTATGATTGATTTTTCAGAATGTAAACTATGCACAATTCACTTGAAAAGTGTGCAAATGTAATCTGTGCACATTTTTCATTCATATTCTGAAAAATGAGAATTCTAATTATGCAAATGTTATCTATGCAAGAGAATTTTCAAACACAAGATTATTCTAATGTAATCTAAGAACCAATCAAGTGTAAGTAAAGGAAATTGGGTGAGAGTTCCAAAGATCAAAAAATAAAAACACTCAAAGGTGATTATTACAAAAACAAAAGAAAAAAGATGGAAAATTGTTAAAAAACTGAGACAAACCTTGAAGTAATGACCAAAGGAAATCAAATTAAGAATTTATCCAAAAAAGAAACTCAAAACACCCAATTAACTTAACGGAGACTAATGAGATTGTAAGAGTTGCTGAAAGAAATTCACACAAGGCTTTTGATAGAAAATAAAAGTCTGGGAAAACACTGAGAATCTAACAAACTGATCCAGAAAGAGAATTTTAAGGTTTTCTAAAAAATTTCACAGGGTCCGCAGGTTCAGTGTAAACAGGTGCAGTCCAGCACTGTTTATACAAGAAAAGAGCGGAGATGCCCACACTATTTCTAAAAGAAAAGTGTGTATACCAGAAAACTAAAAGAAAAATAAAAAACTCTAAAGCACTTTTCAGGGGTTCTGCAGGAATAAATTACCCAAGCCAATATCAATCAATCAAAATCAGAAAAATAGTTTCACAAGTCAAAAATAAAAGAAATCGAAGTTCAAGATCCATTCCCCAGCAGAGTCGCCATTTTGTTGGATGGATAAGTCGTTCTTACGGATAGGACAGACCTCCCAAGTGTCCTACGGACAGCGAGCAACAAACGGACAAATAAAAACTATTTTCTCTAGATATTGTTTGACATGGAATTAATTATAGCAGGGTTTTAGAAACCTACTTGTTGTCCAGCGCTAATCTTCTTTCTAGTGGCTTGAAGAAAGTCGTCATCAAGGATCTGCAATCACAAACACAAGAAAAGATCAAAAGCACCTATATAATAAATCAATTCATGAATCAAACATCTATCAAGATGATCAAGGAATTCAAGAAATGAGATAATTAATTAAATAACCCATTGAGAAAACAATATTCATTCGTGTTAACTTAAATAAAGAAGAGCCTTACAACCGTGTTCGCCTTGATGTCATACAGGCCTTCCTGGGGTTTGGAACATGCGTTTACTTTTCTCTGAAAAGCCTTGCACTCTCTCATCTAAAATCACAAGGGTGTGTAGTCATTCCCATATAATGATTGGCTATGACAGTATGAGTCTCTACAACATTTCTCCTCAAAAATTCTCCAAGTCTAACTCACTAACTCCAACCTTTGAAGCTGCACTATGGCTTCAATTTATAGGAAAAGAGAGGAGGTTATGGTTCCACATAAGAAGGGATATAATTCTCTTTTGAAGGGATTGGGCTCCATAAATCAAGGGGTAGGCTCCCATAATAGAGGAATGAACATACATGATAGAGCGAACCTTCGACTGGATAACTGCTTCTAGAAGCTTCCAAATTTGACTGATGGGCTTCTAAATGTTACTTTACACCTTTGTTTTACCCTTTACAAGGGTCTGCACCTTTAATGAATAAAAAGTGTGTTTAGCTCCGCATGATTTAGAGTAAAAAAGTGCGACACCACAGGCAATGTTAAGAGAAAGTGCGGTATAAGTGTTTTTAAGACTTTTATGAGATTTTCTCTTAATTTCAAGGCTTGAATTTAGGAACTTTGATGTTTTATACTTCTAAGGGAGTACTAAAATTTCATGGTGACAAATTTCAGTCTAACACCTAACAATTATTCATAAATCATTTCACCCTTCACTCTCATTCAACCTTCATGCTTTAGGGGGCGTTTGTTACACAACAAATTTTCACTGTAACTGTACTGCCCGTTCCTGATCCTGGAGACCCCTAACAGTGACCCCTGTGCCTATTTTCCATCATGAAAATATGCCTTCATGTCCTTTTTAGTGTAATTAATAAACTCTCTGTTGTCCATTCCTAAAGTAGCTCCTTGAAAACCTAATTATCCGGAGCAGTGTGCCCTCTCCGCTTCTTGCTCGGGTCGATGACCTCTTTTTGGTGTAAGGTTGCACCGATCGGTGCTGGAATTAGGCTCATACTCACATGGATCCCTGTCTCAGAAGTTTTTTAAAAATGGAAGTGAAGCTTCGAGATCTGGAAGCTTTGTGGCAGAGACCTGGTTGTTTATTCTTGAGGATAGAGCCGAGCTTCTCCCTTTGGACTCTTTGTTCCTACAAAAGTGGAACCACCAAATATATAACCCATTTTCCCACCTAAAGTGGATCCATGCTCCCTACTCCTTTTCTATATAATGGACAATCTCCCATAGCTCTGCTAGTTAGAACAGAGATAGAAGAACAACAGAGAGACTTTTTTTTGCTATAGATATCGAGCGAGAGTTGAGACCTTTTTCCCTCACATCAAGTTGCAAGAGAGCTTTGGATACATGCTTGGATTAGGACTCACCGAAGGAGAGCTGTGACATCATGGCATAGGTTGTAACTCCCCCTCTCTATTTTAATATAATATGATTGGTTCGTGCTTTCCATTCTTGCAATAATGTGCGATTGGATTCTTAGTTTTCCTTGATCAACTAAGTAGGTCTTATATGCATTATATATGATATGATTTCACGTTTGCTATCATTTTGATCCCTTTTGTAGGTAACTGAGTGCTAGTAGTGGCAAAGATCTAACCAAGTAATGCAAAGGACCAAAGGATTCAAACAAAAATTAGCATCAGATTGAGGTAGGTGATCTATTTGCAATCTATGTGAATTTACAATCTAGGAAAGTAGGTTTATAATTGTTCCCTGTTGTTACTAGACCCACTCTAGGGCTATAGGGATCATCTCTGTTCATAGAGAGGATTTTCCTGCATAACAAATATTCAATATTATTAGTGTAGTGCTCAAAAGTATGGGAATAATTGAATCCAAAATGAAAGAAACAAGAAAATGACATTAGGGATGTGGGGAATAATTAGACCCGACCTTCAATGTTTATTATGAGTTTGAGATTATCAAATTTCTCCTTTCCTCTATCACCTCTAATCATATTTATGATACTACCATAATCTTATTCTCGTTGAGAGATTTACAATGATATAAATTTCAGCTCATTTCAAGTTCCAAGAAAAAATTTATGCCTCTTTGAAGATTAACGTTTTTCAAGGTCACATTATAATCTATATCCACATGTGAAAAACACATGACAACCCTTTTCCATGTGTAGCTCTTATGTGGTCCATGTCCTCGATTTGATCGTCATATTGAGCCATAAAATATTAGTGATTTCAAATAACTTGCAACATTTGTTCCTATGAGGGCCCAATACCCTAATATATTGGTGTCCTTGTAAGCTCTATATAATGATAAGTCCAATATGGCAGAAATCCTATGATCCCCTGATATGTCAATATACCCACACGAGAGACTGAGTTGTCGACAAATCATTATAATTAAAAATTGTTTCAATTCACTAAGAGGCCGACAGGCCAGTAGCCAGCTCGACATGGCATCTCACATATTTAACACCTAATAACAACTCACCATGTGGCAAAGGATAACATTCCAGACATGTGGAAATGTTGATATTATGATATGTATACTGGGATATTGGGATATAAAAGACTTTCCAAAGCACAATTCCTCAAAATTCATGATATATTGATATTTAAATATGACAACTTAGCCTTCCACATCATCCTTCATCATTAAATTACATTATGACATGTGTAAAATGCTAACATGTTGTTGGAAATTGTAACTAGGTTCGATATTCATTATTTTACTTCAGTCAAACGTAATATATTTGTTAAAATAAATGGAAATAAATTTTATTAATAATTTTATTTGACTTATTAAAGCATGGGTTTCATGCTTGGGTCAAATGCATAGGTCAAGCATCCATTGTAGGCTTTATGTTATTTTAAGAATAAATTTGTGAAGACTCCTCCATCCATTAAATTCTCCTTGTTGTTGAAAGGATCTCCATCAAGTCAAATTCAATAAGGAGATCACATGTCGTCCTACACAAATGAATCAATATGAATGTCGGCTCATAATAATGACACAATTGTTCACAATACCATGTCGTCTCTTTTAGGATGAACAAACTACTATATATACCTAGCTGAGGTCTTTGCATTACACACAAGATTTCAGATAAGATTTCAGAAAACTGTTTCGGTACTACTATAAGACACAACAAGTTCGGATTTCAAAGAATATCATTTTCAGTGATCGCAGTAAATTTTAGATATAAATATTGCTTGGTCTCTATAATAAAAGGTTTGAATGTATCAAAGTATTTGATGCTACTTTAGTTTGATGTTATTTCAGAAGAAAGGGACCCTTGGTATCATAGAGATAAGCTCACATTGCATGATTCATTTGTCACATTGATTCGATGCTCTCACCACATTAATATCATCTTAGCGCTCAGTGTTCGGATTGGTTGTATTGGTCGCATAAGTATCATAGGAATAAATGAATGAGATAGGTGTTCTCTTCAAGGTCAAGTAAAAATAAGATTGACTACTACATAAGCAATGGAATTGAAGCCTAAACAAGATTTACTTGATGGATGGAGGTAGTATCGAGTCTAGTTTTTAAGGGTCTTGGTCATCTCATCTTGAATCTAATGAAGGAATAATTTGTGACTAGGTTTTCCCCTCGAGGGGGGTTTTTCCCTGGCAGCATGCCTGTATATTGTGTTCTCCTATTTTGTTGCTTGACATTAATCTTGATGATCATAAAAGATAATTAAGTGATATAATACTAATAATGAAAATCATCACAATTTCTTTTCATTCAGAAGGAAAATCATTCTAACTTCCATCTCTATAGATTTTCCAACATGGTTTCAGAGCTATGGTCATGATAAAAGGCGATTCTAGGTTAATGAAACTAATGGATCTCAATATAGAAGCTCAGATGATATTGATGATGCCACATAAGGTCAGATCTATTAGGTTATTGCGAATTGGTTCATTAGGGGAATTTTGAGGTCTAAAATGGGCCTCCTAGGGAAATTATAAAATAATAGTGGAAATAATAAAATAATATTTGATTACATCATCAAATTTTATAGGGAAAAAAGGAAAAACTACTTTTTCAACTCGTATTTTGAACTTATCTCTATAAGGGTTTACTCAAATTTCGAGAGGAAATACTCGTTGGATGAAAAATTTGATTCCTCATCCAATGAGTACCCATTTTGCATACTTTTGATGGACTTTTCTACACGAAAAATGAGAAATACATTAAAAAAAATGTGATTGCAATAATGTTTTTTTATGTATTTCTTATTCTTCGTGTAGCAGGGTCCATCAAAAGTATGCAACATGGGTACTCCTTCGACGAGGAATTACATTTTTCATCCAACGAGTATTCTCGCCCGAAATTTGAATAAATCCTTAGGGAGATAAGTTGAAAATACGAGTTGAAAAAGTAGTTTTATTATTTTATTATTTTTTAATCTTTTTACCTTTTAACTCCAAAAATGGTGAATCAACCCCCATGGTTGACATCATCATCTTGAATCCTATTGGATCTTATAAAGTTTAGCCATCCTATCATTTGTCTGATGCTCATATTTCACTTCAACCCTCAGTGGATCAGTTTCAACACCTGGCCAGTCATGGTTTTCACAGAGATCACCCCTTGATTTTTAGATTCAATTCATAAGGCCTGGAGAAACAGGAAATGACTTTGGGACCCTGCCCTTCAATTTAATAAAAATTGGAGAAGCCAATACTAGGTCATAGAAGGATTGCTCATGAAACCTGAAAGAAATTTAAATCATCATAATCATGCTAGTATAATGTCTCAAATCAACATTGAATACCATTACATAGTACAATCCACATCCATTCTTATTTCCTAAAGATTTAAAATGTTTATATTGCGCATTGTTAGTGTGAATTCTAATCGAAAGCATACGAAAAAAACTCACTTTAGCTATACATAAAAAATAGCCCTAACATCAAAGATGGCTGCCAATTTCTTTAGATCTACAGTTAGTTGACCAAGACAAATGTTACAAAAATCCAAATCTATGCAGCTAAAGACATTAAGCAGTAAATAAAATCAATAGTTGCTCCATGCATCCAATAGACAAGATAATAATATTTTTAAATAATTTTTGTATTTATGACACCTGGGAAGGGAACATAGAAAGATGTTACCAGTCCCCCTTAATGGGATGGGTTCTTGTATGTCCTTAGTGCTTCAGATATAAGATCTCTCTCTCTCGATGGTGTAGAAAACCCAGACAAAAATGGAACTCAAAGGAAGCTCACAAGCAAAAATATAGAAAAATATGACAATGATGGAGGATCAAAGTTAGACCAAAAGTATAGATCCAAAGTGATCTTTAGGCAACAAAAGGTAGTGAGTGAATGGAAAAACCCTTCTCTTTATAACAAAATATTGAGTTAGTCTAGATATTGGTGCATAATTAAAATATTATTAACCAAATCTAGATCCAACATTTATGAAATATTTTATTATATTTGTTGGAGGGAAAAAAAAATCTGAATTTGGTCAAATCCCTTTATTTGTAAATAATAAATAAATAAATGATTTATTTATTATTTTAAGAATGTGTTTGAGTAATAAGTAAATAAATAGTGATTTATTCAATTATCTATAAATGATTTAGTCAAATTTAACAAGGAATATTATTTAAGTAATGTTTAAATAATTATTCCTAGAAAATAATAAGATAAATAATGATTTATCTAATAATTTTCCTATTTTGGGTTAAATATGATCAGGAATCTTAATTAAAATGTTGTTTAACTAAGTATTCCTTGAGGAAAATCAAACAAATCAGGATTTATTCAATTATTCCTCATGGGGTTTCCTATTTAGACCATAAACAACTTAATAAATTATGGATTACTAAGTTATTTTTCATAGTGAAAGCAATGTTACTTAGGGTAAAATTGTTCTTACATGGTGCACTTTGGTCCATCTCATAGTAACAAGTTAGATGACCAAAAATTGGTGTAATAGATTGTCCCCCAGCGTGCGAGTGTTAGGAGCTAATCGTATGACCGAAGTATGTTGTAAGAACTCAATCACCAAACAACGAAGGGGAAGTTAGAGAGAGAGAAATATAAGGTAGACTAAAGTGCTAGAGGACAAGAACCTAAGGAGGTGAGACTTACAAGTGCAGCAAGTCTCTTTTATGATTGAGTACCTGTTCTACAAGAGGCAGGGGAGGCATACCTATGCCCGTCGAGATAACAAAGTACAAAGAATAATGCATCTAGTAAACAAGGGACTGAACTATACAGTACATGCTGGCATAAACATGAGCCAAATAAACAACATGATAATAGTTCCAACATGCATACTATGCCCTTGATAACAGCTAGGAATTATGTAATAATATCTCAGTACATGAGATATAGGTACAACCAAAGAGGCCTTGTAAAACAGAAAAGGGCTCTAAAAATGTGAATGATACATGAAAACTAAAGAGGAATTGCAAGTGGCTGAGGCCGGAAACATCAAATATATGGAGCTGCATCTAAGGCTGTAGTAGAGAAGTCATCCAGGCATGTGGGGGCCTACCTGAAGGGCTACCCCCTCATGAGGTCTGAAACATCTCACACACAGCTAGGAATCACTGGTACAATCTGTTGCATCACTGAATCATCGATTAAGGAACTGGAGCTAAGAAACAATCAATTCAAAGGGCAATAAATAATCCCTTTGCCTGATCCAAGGCACCAAACAAGAGTGGAAGCTGGAACCAAGGTACACCCCCCTCTAGACCTGTCTTCTGGAATGAATGAGCTGATGTCGACAAAAGGAGGTCCGCCATAGGTGAGGCAATAAGGGGTCATCAACTAAGGCACGAGGGATAATAGTAGAGTGACTGATAGATTGACACAAGGGATGCTGCTAGAAAGGGGGTACTGAGTAGCGAGCTGATGACTTCCCTTGTTAGAGCATGAAGGGCATGGATGACCTGGCAGCAACTGACATGATATCAAAGGGGATAGGGGACAGTATGACTGAAGGCCAAAGTGAAGGCCAAAGTGTGCGACACGAGAGAGGAACAGAGCAATGAAGGATGGAGGACTATGATAGGATACAAAGGGACATGGGATAGACTCCATGAATGCGATGATGACTCAACTCGGATGCTCTAAATGAGGGCGACTCGATGATGTTGCCACAGATAAAAGGCCCGGCAGGGACCATAAAAACATGAGAACAAGCTGGTGACTCACAAAAAAAATCGACACGAGCATGGAAAAGTATGAAGGAAAAGTTGTGCCCCAAGTACAAGTGTTTCAAGTGAAGAAATTCATTTTTCAGGAATGGTGAAGTGACCCTTCTTGGAAAAAATGTGTCCAGGTGAAGTATCAAATCACAAAAAACTAAAAGATACCCATTTGAGAGATCGATGAGAGATTTCCAATGGTGTTGATGGTTTCTCAAACCGAGCTACAGTTTGGTCACATATGGTGAAAGAAAAATATGGGCTTTCGCTTTTAATAAGGCATTTTCCCTCCAATTTAATTCATTTGCAAGTGTAGCTGTTGTGAATGTAGAGAGGATAAAAGGCTCTAAATCTTATGGTGATCGTAGCAGACAAACCAACCATTGGAATCGAGATCCGTCACTTGCAGGTAAGAGGCCTAACCCTACTCATTCAATTCAGGGGATTAAAATTTCATTTTAGGCACCTAGAGCTCATGAACAGGCCAAGTCGCACTTTTTGGGGTCTTTTCTGCGACTTGGGTAGTCGGCACTGGGCAGAAAAATTTAACCTGTCCCAGGAAATGACCTGAAAAGTGCAACCTATAAGATAAAGGGGGTTTCAGTGTTTTTTTTGGCTGAGATCTAGAATTTTTATGGTTGAGGGGCATCAATGCCCCCAAGCATGTTATGGTCATGCCAAAATGTATTTAGAAAAGGGGAATATAAACACATTTTTATGATGTGGTGTGCCATTTGTTTTCGTTATGATTGTGTAGTTTGAGAAAGGGAATGGAGGATTACCAATCTCTTTTGGTACTGCATATATGAAGCAAATGGACTAAGTTTCTAGCTTGGCATACGTGGTGTCACTATCCCAAAGAGTATATTTGGATATAATGAACTGGTGCTCACCTAGAAAACACATAGGTTGGTCAAAAACAATGTCTAGGGGACTGGGTTGCTGATGTAAGAGGAAGGGATGATGAGAGGGATCATCCCTAGAGTGATCTGAAGTGATATGGAACTCTAGAGGTTTTTCTAAATGGGGAAGAACGTTGGTACTAGAGTCAACACGACCACACGCACTATGAGGGTTGTGGAGAATTTCTTCTCCTAGAATCTTAAATATGGGTGCCCCCTTACCAAAACATTATGTGTCAATGTAGTGAACACAAGGTTTATGTGGTTCAAATGTATGGTTTCGATGTAAGGGGGGATAGATAAAGTTAGGGGTGGTGATTGCTTCCATAATGTCATCATCGTAATAGAAGATGGGGTGATTGGTGGAAGAAAAATCACTTGATGCAGCAAAGCTACGTCACTCATCATCATGAGAAGAAAGTTTCACATGTGAATCATCACAGGGGGTGACGTAAGAACAAGAAAATAAGGGATCCACTGATGTTGAACCCAAGGTGATCACTGAAGGGAGGTCAAGAAAAACAGAAGGGAAAGTCTCAGAGAGAGCTTCCACCATGGATCTCATGGATGATGCCAGGTAGAGGGTAGTGGCAGAAGATTCCGTCATCTCAACATCAGTAGGGGGAATGTCAATGGGAGCAGAGGTATCCACAGGTTGGCTCGAAGCATACTGCGTGAGGACGGGAGAGGCGAACTAGTTCTATTCAATCTCGTACTCCTGAACTACCTCCAAATAGGCACAGTAATGCGTGAGGCGGGGAAAACGGTGGGTGTAATGGCCATGGAGATCACACAAAGGACAGGGGTGGTTGGTGTGAATAGTCTTGCATTTCTTAGCTACAGTCAAGGAACAAACAGAGGCTTTAGGGACCGTAGACTCTGGGAACGCGACATTGACCATGGGCTTGATATGAGGAAATTCAAGACAATGATGGGTGGCATTATTGATAACATCACACAAAGCACACGGAGGGGGGTACGCTTTGGAGGTTGAGGTGGAGCAGGGTTTGTCGAGGTAGCCTTGTCTTTAGGTGCCTTATTGCGAGCTTTCCCCCCTTCACCCAAAGCTGTCGCAATAGGAGTAGGTTCCTGTTGAGGTGGCTAAGGCAAGGTATCAAAGGGAGGGGTCATGGGGACCAGTTGAACCGAGGTCGAAGCAAGATAAGGTTTGGGCTGACTAGGTGGGATAGTGGCTGGGGGATCAATGTACCAGACTAGGATCCCCAAGGTCAGGTTAAGAAGGGATAAGGTAGCCATAATAGGTACCGAAAATACTCTAGGAGGGGGAGCTAGGAACAGTATCTGACCAAAGGGGTAATGGCCAAGTGGGACAACTCCGAGATGGTTAAGGCTAGGAGGAACTATGCCAGGAGGGTAAAGAGGCTCATGGGTACCAGCTGTAGATGAGGGGCCTAGAGGAGGGGTTCCTGAAGGCTGAGTCAAGGTGCTAGGAGTAGGTTGAAGAGGGTGGGGCTGCAGATTAGTTGAAATGGGTCGCTTGAGGATGGACCGGGAAGATTACATCATACAAACATTTGATGAGCTGGGATCAGAGAGAGGAGGAGAAAGACCAAGGAATGAACCAAGCAAAGATGAGTCTTTGTAGACTCCAGGTGAAAGACTGGTCAAAGGTTCGACTATTTGTTTATTGGTCACCGAAGAGATGATGGACTGAGGGGAGGTCTGAGACTTCGGTTTGTAATATCTCAACTGATCGATGGTGATAATATTTCCATTGTGAGGAAAGCACATCTTACATTAAACCATAGATGGGACAACATACATCGCATAAGTGTATCTACGACCCAAGAGAATGTTTTAATCTAAGGGGGCATCAATGACTTCTACGTCAACACAAACAGTCCTACCCGCAAGAGTAATAGGACAATTACGGAACAGGCCTATGGGCTCAAAAGTGTGGACATTCCATGCTCAAAGGTTGATAGTGGATGGGGCCAACTCTGAAGATCTAAGTTGCTTCCAAACCAAAGTGAACATCACACAAGTGGATGCACCCTCATCAATGATACAACGGGAGACGTTGCCATTCCAAATCTTGACAGGGATTTGGAAGGCGACGGAAGCAGTGAGGGGAGGATGTTCTGACCAGTCAACATCAAAGATGATAAAATGATCATCTGAAGGATCCACAGTGCCCATGGCAATTAGTATACTTTTTCGTTGTGAAGGGCATGATTGGAGGAGTTCCAACATTGAGATGGTAGCAGGAGATTGCGCCAAATAATCTACTATATTATACGAATGGGCACCTTTTCCAGAAGCAATGTTTCAGTGTAATGGTCCCTTGGGGATCTTGGTATGAACCTCTACCTTAGGCTGAGGGATCTGTAAAGGACCATTGGTTGTCGAAAGAGGCTCTATGGGACCTGAAGAAGGGGGCTCGAGGGAAGACATAGTAGGAGTTTTGTTGTACTGACGGGACCGGGTCTGAAGGCTGAGGTCAATGATAATGGGTTGGTCAGGGTTCATCATGAGAATATAGTAATCAGAGGTACCATATGGAGGAGGTTGAGTGGTCTCCTGACCTTCAGGCAATTGGGTAGCCATGAATCCTTGCTGGGGGGAATGATTGGTAAACACAGCCAGCTAGATAGGTGCAACATTGGGAGGAACCGAAGGGGAGGCTTTTTGTCCTCGCGATGCTGCTTGATTCTCCCGCATTTCATGCATCTGAGGTAAAAGAGGATAATCGTGGGTGTAGTGACCATAGACACCGCAACAAGAACAAGGCTTATTCATGCGAACAGGCCTATCCTGCTTGGGTTGAGTGCCCTGATGCTGGTTAGCAGTGCTAGGTGCATTCCCATGGGGATTAGGTCCTGAATTATATAGGGCATATTGATTTTGGTTTTCTTTCCTCTTCTTTTTGGAAGTAGGAGGACTATTCACGCCTTGCTGTGTATACACCTGCCCCTAGGGGGATGGTGGCTATTGTTGCGGGGGTTGAGAAGGAAAGGGAGGCAGGGGTGCTAATGCTAAAGGAGCTGGAGCACTAGGCTATGGATACAGATAATAAGGTGTTTTGGAACATTGTGGTAAACAGGTTGGGAAAAAGGAGGAGGCATGTCGTATCCTAGATACATGCTACCGGGAGCGGGAAAAGTGTTGGAGGAGCTAGCCCCTCCTTGAGGGAAACCATAACCCATGGGAGGATGAGTGTACAGATGAGAAAGGGCTTCAATAATACCATCGATGACATGGGATGCTCTCAGTGCGTTGGCACTACCGGGTCTAGGGAGATTAGGTAAGACGGTATAAACATAACCAGATTGTGCATAGATCAGGTCATATTTCAACACAATTTGGAAAGCAGTTTCTTCGGTCTTAAGGAATTGAGATGTGACATCTTTGTTGATAGCCGGTAGAAGGGATCTGAGAAACCATCCCTTGTAGACACGGTCTTCGAAGGTAGTAGCTCGACATAGGCTCTTTCTTCCCCACCATTCCTCGACATGATCGGATAGGCGGGTCGCAGACGATTGACAGAAAGAGGTCAAAAGTTTGGTACTAGTGTCATAACGAAGGGGAAGCTAGAAGTAAGATAGAAAATCCTAGGCAAGAGTTGCAAAAGTAGTATGAGAGGAGGAGGCCTGGTCAACATACCACTTATAAGATTCTCCGGTAAGCATATGCTGAAACAACCGAAGACAGACAGAGTCATCGGTGATGGAGTTAGATGAACACCACATTTGGAAAGATCGAACATGGTTGGTAGGATCCTCTCTAGCAAGACCTTCAAACTTGGGGATGTTGGAAGGGAGCTTATTTGGCATAGCAGGCCAACCAAGATCATGGTGTATGGGGTCATTAATCAGCTGCTTAAAATTGGGAAGACTCAGGCCTGCCATATAAGGGAGCAAGGGATTAGCCGGGATAGTTCATGTTGCGGACCCACTAGTAGTATTCCTAGCATTAGGGTCGGAGCTACCGCTAGCATTAGGTCCTGAACCAGACATGGTGAAGGTGACAGAGGGAGAACCAAGGATAGAACTATAATGGTAAGCGAATGAACTAGAAGAAAATTCGAAATGGTGACTCGGTGGAGGACTAACTCGAATCCTACACGGAGGAGTAAGTCTTCCTAATGGAAACTGAGGATGAAGGTCAAGAATTCTCTGGGATAAACGCCTTAGGGGCATAATGGTGGAAGAAAAAACACGGATCACAAAAGGAAAAGAGACCAACAAGGGCAATGAGGTGCAGGATCAAATGATTACAATGTCGAAATAAGGGCAGAGAGGTGTGGGATCAAATTATTATAATGTTATATTCTTGGCCTAGTGGTGTAAACTAGGTGCTCTTCACTTAGGGTGTGTGTGTTAAGTGTGTTAATTTTAATTTTTAAACCCGGACATGTGTAGAGAAAAAAGAAAAGGTGTGTTGTATAACTGTAAATAAATCTGCAAATAGCAGTAAAGTAAACTGAATATAACAGAAAATAAACAGCTACAGATGAATCAATCTAAACCCAAGGAGGCGGGCTTCCCAACAACTATTCTATGGGTGGAAAAAATCTAGTCAAAACACACAAAATAGCCAATGGATCTAAATTCAGGAGGGACAATGATCTAAAGGTCAGATCTGCTGGAAACAGGTGCAGAAAAACAACAAAAAACTAGAGGGAAAAATGCTACAAATGAGGTGGCGAAAGGCTACAACCTGAAGGGAAATGGAAGGGACCCTAGACAAGGACCAAAAAAAACTGAAAAGACGTGTTTTCAATGGATGAATAACCAATATGAAATGGATATGAAGGTACAGGATCAGATCTGAAAAAAGGTTGAACACACTAAAATCTCAAACGACCCGCTTCAGCTAAACTCCTCCTAGAAAGGTGGAAGCGTACTGAAGCCCTAGGGGGCTAGGTTCCTACTTCAACGAGTAAAACAGAGCAAGTTCCAGTCCAAGATGAGTGGAGACGGAGGTTAGACAACCCTGAATAGTAGCCTAGACAAACCCAGAAAAATCACAGAAAAATTCTCGTAAAAAGTATAGGTCATAGTTTCTGACCTTCTTTTAGCAGAGATCACGGGTTTTAGGCAGTTTTCTGCACCCTAGAGGTTGAGGTCGCAGGTTTTGGCCCAAATAGTGTGACCTAAATTTCCGACACTCTCGAGAGCAGGTTTTAGAAAAAAATTTCGTCTCAACTGTAGTTGATACCTGTCACTTGCGTAATAGGCCCGGAAACACACGGAAGTTATAATTTTTGTTGTTTTAGGGTTTTAAAGGTTAAAAAAAACATTAAGAAAATAAAATCAAGAAGTTGAATAAAAACCATAGGGTTTGAAGCATTTGGTCATGCAGGGATCTGAAAAATGATAGTGGTCATAATCATAAACCCTTGTGGAGTCGCCAGTTGTTCGTGTGAATTCTAATCGCAAGGTTACGAAAAAAATCACTTTACCTGTGCATAGGAAACAACCCTAACATCAAATATGGCTGCCAATTTCTTTAGATCTATAGTTAGTTGCCCAGGACAAATTCTACAAAAATCCAAATCTATGTAATTAAATACATTAAGTAGTAAATAAAAGAAAGAGTTGCTCCATGCATCCAATAGACAAGACAAGAAAATTTTTAAATATTTTTTGTATTTATGACACTTGGGAAGGGAACATAGAAAGATGTTACCAGGCCCCCTCAATGGGATGGGTTCTTGTATGTCCTCATCACTTCAGATCTAAGATCTTTCTCTCTTGATGGTGTGGAAAACCTAGAAAAAATGGAACTCAAAGCGAGCTCACAAGAAAAAAAGACAGAAAAATATGACAATGATGGAGGATCAATGTCAGACCAAAAGTATAGATCCAGAGTGATCTTTAGGTAACAAAAGGTAGTGAGTGAATGGAAAAACCCTTCTATTTATAACAAAATATTGAACCCAGATGTGTGTAGAGAAAAAAGAAAAAGTGTGTTGTATAACTGTAAATAAATCTGCAAATAATAGTAAAGTAAACTCAATATAACAGAAAATAAACGGCTACAGATGCATCAATATAAACCCAAGGAGGTGATATTCCCAACAACTAGTCTATGGGTGGGAAAAATCTAGTCAAAACACACAAAAATAGCCAATGGATCTAAAGTCGGGAGGGACAATGATCTAAAGGTCAGATCTGCTAGAAATATGTGCAGAAAAACAACAAAAAGCCAAAGGGAAAAAATTTGCAAATGAGGTGGCGAAAGGCTACAACCTGAAGGGAAATGGAGGGGACCGTAGAGGAGGGCCAAATAAAACTAAAAAAGGTGTTTTGGATGGATGAATAACCAATCTGAAATGGATATGAAGGTATAGGATCAGATCAAAAAAAAGGTTGAATACACTAAAATCTGAGACGACCTACTTCAACAAAACTCCTCCTAGAAAGGTGGAAGCATACTTAAGCCCTAGGGGGCTAGGTTCCTACTTCGATGAGTAAAATAGAGCAGGTACAGGTCCAAGGCGGGTTGAGACGGAGGTCAAAAAACCCTGAACAGTAGCCCAGACAAACCCAGAAAAATCACAGAAAAATTCCCTTAAAAAGTATAGGTCGTAGTTTCTGACCTGTTTTTCAATAGAGGTCGCAGGTTTTAGGAAGTTTTCTATGTCCTGGAGCTTGAGGTCACAGGTTTTGGCCCAAAAAGTGCGACCTGCACTACCAGTACTCTCGGGAGCAGGTTTTAGAAAAAAAGTGTCATCTTAGTTGCGGTTGATACCTGTCACCTGCGCAATAGGCCTGGAAACACACGGAAGTTAGAATTTTTATTGTTTTAGGGTTTTAAAGGTTGAAAAAAACATTAAGAAACTTAAAAAAAAGAAGCATAAGAAAAACCCTAGGTTTGAAGCAATTGGTCATGCAGGGATCTGAAAAATAACAGTGGTTGTAATCATAAACCCTTGTGGAGTCGCTAGTTGTTCGTGTGAATTCTAATCGCAAGCGTATGAAAAAAGCTCACTTTAGATGTGCATAACAAACAACCCTAACATCAAATATGGCTGCAAATTTCTTTAGATATGTAGTTAGTTGACCAAGAAAAATGCTACAAAATCCAAATCTACGCAATTAAATACATTAAGAAGTAAATAAAAGCAAGAGCTGCTCCATGCATCCAATAGACAAGACAAGAATATTTTTAAATAATTTTTGTATTTATGACACCTGGTAAGGGAACATAGAAAGATGCTACCAATCCCCCTCAATGGGATGTGTTCGGGTTCCTATGTTTTGGCAGATTTGGCAATACCAAAAGATAAGACAACATCAAACCACTTTGGGGCCCTAGGATCTAGTCCTCCTGGACCCGAAGAGGGATCTCTACAATAAAACAAAGAATAGTATATCTTTGAAGCTCAAGATGAGGTATTAGGCTAGTTATGAAGCACGGAAGAGGGGTTTAAAATGATTTGGTTGGTTGGTTGCTGGGTTGGTCATGAGATCATATACTGGGAAAGTAATGGGAGAAAAAGAACAAAGAAGGATTTTCAGCAAAAGAGGATAGGTCAAGAAAGTTCCATCCATTGGGCCATGGAGTCATGAAAGGGAGTTACTTGCACACAACTAGCCAAGGCTTTCAGAGGGAAAGTCATCTATACTAAAGGATCTTTAGATAGATGATGGAATGGAAAATTAAGGATTGAAAGTGAAAGAAGGAAAACAACCCAATTTCTGTCTATAGATCAGGTCAGAGGTCATTTAACTCCAAACCTGCTTGGACATACTCAAAGGCAGCTTTCAATGGAGGGACAACAGGGCATCTTATAGATCAGACCAAATTTCATTTAACTCCAGGTTAGCTTTAGCATACTCCAAGGGAAAAACTGAGATAATTTTAACAGAGCCAGGGTCTATAGATCAGAGAAGGACTTTGAACCTTCAATGCTTTGACACTAGCAAGAATATCCAAGCAGCAAACCCCTAATTCATACATCAGCTAGAAGCATATGGAACCACTACACTCGTTAAATTAGCTGAACTTACTCTTAGATAACACATACGGTAGAAAAAATTAAAGGAAAGGAGATTAGAGACATAGGGTACCTAACAAGGGTAAATCCTATGCCATATTTTTTATGCAATCCAGCAGACCAATGAACAGCATGAAAGTGTAATAAAACAATAAGACAAGAGAAACATAACCCGTAGTAATATACCAGGATCCAAAGAAATACGCTTGATTAATTGATGCAAAACCAGTCACATACACTGAGCTCAATTGTTGTTACAGTCCAGAGTTTCTCCTCCCAGCCTACTACATTACACACTACTCTGCTACTCTCTCCCAAACTGTTCTAACAGTCAAAACTTAATCCCTCTAACAGCAATCAGCAACAACTGAACAGCAACCTTCACAATATGTTCTCGGGAATACTTATAGGAGAATGAATAATAGTAGGAGTAGATACAAATTAAATGGATCCATTAAGACAGAATGGTGGAAGGGTCCGAGCCCACTCTGCTTAATAGCTCTGCCCTGTACCCTATAGATCGGTTCAGAGATTTCTGTCGGGTCAGATTTGACCTCAGATGTTTTGTGAAGTCCGTCTGGCTGTTTGGAACTCTATGTTAGATTCCTGGAACAAGAGACATGGCGGAAAGGTCTGCAGGTCTCTCCATACCTCATAACTGTGGTCCTGACAGTAACGAAAACTTCTGCCAGTGTATTTAATCTGTTTAAAGGCCCGAGGAGGCATGGAGAACATTGAAAGGAAGTCCTTCTGGAGAAAGGTACTTTGCTGACATAACACACAGATATAGCTTTGTTTCGTGTGTTTCTTTAATCTTCAACTGCGCTTCTTTCCTTTGAGCACAGGATTAAGCGACAAATATGAAATTAATGGGCTCCAATCCCCTTTGCTATTTGCTGCTATAACTCTGTAATAGCACCCCTGTATTCCGAATCACAAAGTGATCTAATCACTCTATAACAACCCTGCACAATTAATAAACCGATTATAAAATCCTAGGGGTGGTGGAGAAATGCTCTGGATGCCAGAGGAATGGTGGCGGAGCAGTGGAGAACAGTGGAAATAATGACGAGTGGCGAAAGAAATGGTCATTATTCTAAATCCCAAAGATCAATGCTTGGGCGAATTACAAAGGAAAACACGGAAAAATAATGATCAGAGCCATTGGATGTGGGACCCGGCTAGGGCGGAGGGCAATTAGATATGAACCGTAGATCTCAGGAGGAGATCAACGGTGGCGGATAAGCGATGAGGTTAATATGGAAGCCCGATGGGAGAAATACAGCAGAGACGCGATGCGACATGGGCCGTTGATCTTGGATGAACGGATGGTCGTGATCAAATCGGAGGATCGCAATCGGGGGGAGCAGAGGTGACACATTTAAAAAGTTCTGATTGCGATCGGAGCGATGTGGCGATTAAATGCCAACCGCTGGATCTGGAACCAGATCAACGATCTGCATTTAATCGGAGGGAGATGGAGAGGGGCGACAGAGCGACGATGTGATTAGCACTGAGCCATCCGATCCGGGTCCAGATCGACGGCGGAGATTGAATCGATGAGAAGAAATGAATGGAGCGATGGGAGGAGGCGATGAGATTTGGGTTGTTGGATCTCGAGAGATCAACGGCGGAGATCAAATCGGGGATTGCAATCGCAAAGGGCGGAGGGTGGCACTTGTTAAGACTTGCGATTGCGACGGAGCGATTAAGCGCCTGCCGTCAGATCTGGCGAGGAGATCGACGGTTCAAATACAATCGGAGGGGAATGGTAGAGGGTGAATGGGCGGATGCGACGGTGTGATGCGATCAACGTTAGGCTATCGGATCTATATAGATCAATGGTGGGGATCGCTGCGGGAGCCGATAGACCAATACTCCAATTGCATCGGAGTTTTTTAGTTAATAGAGATGCGCCCGTCCGCAAGTTGCAATTGCAATGAGCGCCCAGGGCTTAATCGCTTGGTCCTAGGTGCGGGAATATGGGGAAGTGGTTTGAAGGGAGCTGGCCGAAAGGGGCTAAGCCCTAATATAAAGTGAAAAGTGGGTTTTTTTCCCATTTCAATGCAATTTTGAGGTTAGGAAGGGGAACAATAGAGGGAAAAAGTGTGAATTATACCAAACAAGGGGTATGGGTAGAATTTAAAA
This sequence comes from Pinus albicaulis, assembly GCA_034641835.2. Lineage (NCBI taxonomy): Eukaryota > Viridiplantae > Streptophyta > Pinopsida > Pinales > Pinaceae > Pinus > Pinus albicaulis. Next base: position 1,436,925,798 of record CM076580.1, read on the forward strand.
GGAAATTTGGGAGGATTCATAGGGTAAGTGGGGAATAGAGAGGAGTAAAGGGGATGAAGCAGAGGTTTAGACGGGATGATATAAGGGGAAAGGAGGAGGCCTTTTGGGCATTTCATCACAATCAGAGAGGCTTTATAATTGGAAACAACAGTGAGGATTTAGCGAAGGATAAAGGCGCAAGGAGGCTTCAAGGATGATGTGTTTTCAAAGGGAAATGCATTCCTTGAAGGCTCAAAAACATTTTAGCCCCCCTCTTTGATTGTCAAAAAATTTATAGGGGGATAACAGTGGCTCCACATGGGGATGGCTTCTTCTTGGAGTAAAGTACTCAGAAGATAAATCTTTGGTGTAGGCCAGATGCCTGGTACTTGACACATCCATTATTTCTTGGATCAACTGCCACAAATCGTGAAGACATCATATCAGCAATAAAATTTCTCTCAAACAACTACCTACCCACACTATAGTCCTAACATTTTTTCTTCTGGGTGCATTTGGATTTGCAAACCCTTTACATCATCAATTTTTACAAGCAGGAAAATAAACCTATTCTATTTCTACCCTTATTACTCCATGAAACCAGATTAAACTGTTGGTCTCATAGTTTCTCTACCTAAACTACTATCTGCTAGGATTAAACTGTCTAGCAGAATTATTCTCTACATTCTAAGACAGAAATTGAAAACAGTCAAGCCAGGATTAGACTGTCTGGCTTGTTGGACTTTGCAGAAATTAAAAACACCTAACTAAATTCTCATAGACTGAGCTTTATTAAGTTTTTCCTACCTACCCTACCCTAACTATAATATTCACAGACTAGCTTACAAACATTGTCTTCCAATGCAACCAGTCCATCAAATGACCCCATGACAGGTCTCTCTTGCTCAATTCCTTAAGCAGGCTGGATAGGCAGGGCAGCCCCCACTCTTTTTGTTCAACAACAGCAACTTTGAAAAAATTTCTTTCTGTTTGCAAAATGCTGCTCAAAAAGACCTTTGATCCTTCCTCAAAAGTGTGCAGGAAATGAGCATAAGGATCATGAAAAGATACCTGGCTATGAATATTTGGCAGGCAGGCTTCGACTAGGATCTCTTCTTCTTCCACTGGATCAAAAAGAAGACTCTCTTGAGAGAGAGAATCTCCCTCATCTTCTTCATTTTCTGAACTGGAGGACTCATCATATATGGCAGTGCTGTCCTCTTGGAGCTCTGATATGTTCTGATCAGGTGGGCCGAGCCTCTGTGAAGAGATCCATGTATTCTTGAGCAGGGGTATGTTCCTTTGCTTCCTCTTCTTCAAGAGAAAACTCCTTTCTTTCAAACTGCTTAAAGATCTCTTCTTTGTTTTCCTCTTCATCTTCTGAGATGAAAGGTTACTGACCTCCCATCATGTGAAAACCATTACTGATGAGTTGTAATGGAGTGAAGCAACGATATAGAGATCCTTCACCCTCTTCTGCACTCTTAAAGCTTTCTTCATCAGTATCATAAATAGCCTGCATTGGCTCATTACTCTCTGGAAGTAAAGGGAACCGATTTTCCTCCCATAAATCTACTAATGATGACCCTGCAAGATCATCTTCTGTTTGGAGAACATCATCATCAGATAGATCAAAAATAGGAAAATCATGATTACAAGTAATGTTGCCAACCGGGCATACTGGATTATTAGCATATTTTTCTTCAATTTGATTTACATGTGATCTTTCCAACTCTGTACAACAAAGCTCATCATATGAATGGACAAGAATGTATGATCTGTAAAAAAAATTAGAGGCTGGCTGTCCATTGATGATTTGATCTATTTCTTCTTCTGTTAAAGGGGAATATGTGTTCCTTTGTGCAGAAGTGCAATAGCTCTCTGTTTCCTTTGAAGACTAGATTTGAGGCAGGATGTCATCTTGAGCCTCAACTACAAGGAATTATAAATCAACATCTGAGTTTTCAGGAATATCTTGAAGAATGTCTACAATCTCTTGACTTTTTTCTTCCTCAGCTGATTCATCTATGTTCTTGTGATAGCTAGGGTGCATGTGAAATGCTTGAATGGTTGTTAACAGATCTTCAGGATGCATATTAACCAAATCCTCATCAATATCTAACAGGTACTGTATGATATCCTGAGATTGATCACAACAATCCCATGATAAGGATGGAGAGTTTCCTTTATACTTCTTATAAAATACTTGGTGCATGTCCCTTAAAGAAAACAAACTCCGAGGTTCTAACCATTCATACCAGACCCTAGCTTTTCCTTCTAATGTTGCCATGAACATTTTCATTAGGCAGTCTTCATGCCATTCAACTTTAAATTTCCACACATGTATATGAAACTTGATGAGATGTAGCAAGGGGTCATCAGTGTTTTCACCCTGAAAGGTAGGCATGTTTTTTAACCAGTCCACTTCAGGAATTTTGTGTGGGAATCCAAGGATATGCTCCCTACTCATTGGGGCATATCTTCTTTGTATGCGTGGAAGCATGTTTGTAAATCAGAAAGAGGTCACTGTATCTTCTCAACCAGTTCAGAGACTTCTACCAGTGGAGTCATTTGGTCTTTTGGGAATTATGGAGTGTGGAGTCGCCAGGTGGATGAATTTGACTATTTAGAGCAGGATGCTGTCCACCATCAGCAATCGAATGCCAATCTAACCAGAGATTCTGGGTTCGATCCCTAGCGAAGTCGCCATTATGTTGGGGTTCCTATGTTTTGGCAGATTTGGCAATACCAAAAGATAAGACAGCATCAAACCACTTTGGGGCCCTAGGATCTATCCCTCCTGGACCCGGAAAGGGATCTCTCCAATAAAACAAAGAATAGTATATCTTTGAAGCTCAAGATGAGGTATTAGGCTAGTTATGAAGCACAGAAGAGGGGTTTAAAATGATTTGGTTGGTTGGTTGTTGGGTTGGTCATGAGATCATAGACTGGGAAAGTAATGGGAGAAAAAGAAAAAAGCAGGATTTTTAGCAAAAGAGGATAGGTCAAGAAAGTGCCATCCATTGGGCCATGGAGTCATGAAAGGGAATTACTTGCACAGAACTAGCCAAGGCTTTCAGAGGGCAAGTCATCTATACTAAAGGATATTTAGATAGATGATGGAATGGAACATTAAGGATTGAAAGTGAAAGAAGGAAAAAACCCAATTTCTGTCTATAGATCAGGTTAGAGGTCATTTAACTCCAAACTCACTTGGACATACTCAAAGGTAGCTTTCAATGGAGGGACAACGGGGCAGCTTATAAATCGGACCAGAGGTCATTTAACTCTAGGTCAGCTTTAGCATACTCCAAGGGAAAAACAGAGATAAGTTTAACAGAGCTAGGGTCTATAGATCAGAGAAGGACTTTGAACCTTCAATGCTTTGACACTAGCAAGAATATCCAAGTAGCAAACCCCTAATTCACACATTATCTAGCAGCATATGGAACCGCTACACTGGTTAAATTAGTTGAACTTACTCTTAGATAACACATACAGCAGAAAACATTGAAGGCAAGGAGAGCAGAGACATAGGGTACCTAAAAAGGGTAAATCCTATGCCATATTTCTGATGCAAGCCAGCAGACCAATGAACAGCGTGAAAGTGTAATAAAATAATAAGACAAGAGAAACATCACCCGTAGTAATAGACCAGGATCCAAAGAAATACGCTTGATTAATTGATGCAAAACCAGTCACATACACTGAGCTCAATTTCTGTTACAGTCCAGAGTTTCTCCTCCCAGCCTACTACATTACACACTACTCTGCTACTCTCTCCCAAACTGTTCTAACAGTCAAAACTGAATCCCTCTAACAGAAATCGGCAACAACCGAACAACAACCTTCACAATATGTTCTCAGGAATACTTATAGGAGAATCAATAATAGCAGGAGTAGATACAAATTAAATGGATCCATTAAGACAGAATGGTGGAAGGGTCCAAGCCCACTCTGCTTAATAGCTCTTCCCTGTACCCTGTAGACCGGTTCAGAGATCTCTGTCGGGTCAGATTTGACCTCGGATGTTTCGTGAAGTCCTTCTGGCTGTTTGGAACTCTGCGCTAGCTTTCTGGAACAAGAGACATGGTGGAAAGGTCTGCAGGTCTCTCCATACCTCATAACTGTGGTCCTGACAGTAACAGAAACTTCTGCCAGTGTATTTCATTTGTTTAAAGGCCCGAGGAGGCATGGAGAACACAGAAAGGAAGTCCTTCTGGAGAAAGGTACTTTGCTGACATAACACACAGATATAGCTTTGATTCGTGTGTTTCTTTAATATTCAACTGTGCTTCTTTCCTTTAAGCATGGGATTAAGTGACAAATATGAAATTAATGGGCTCCAATCCCCTTTTCTCTCTGCTGCTGTAACTCTGTAATAGCGCCCCTGTATTCCGAATCGGAAAGTGAGCTAATCACTCTGTAACAACCCTGCACAATTAATAAACCGATTATAAAATCCCAGGGGTGGTGGATAAATGCTGCGGATGCCAGAGGAATGGTGGCGGAGCAGTGGAGAATAGTGGAAATAATGAAGAGTGGAAGAAGAAATGGTCATTAGTGTAAAGCCCAAAGATCAATGCTTGGCGAATTACAAAGGAAAACATGGAAAAACAATGATCGGAGCCATTAGATGTGGGACCCAGCTAGGGCGGAGGGCGATTAGATATGAACCGTAGATCTTAGCAGGAGATCAATGGTGGCGGTTAAGCGATGAGGTTAATAGGGAAGCCCAATGGGAGAAATACAGCGGAGATGCGATGCGACATGGGTCGTCGATCTTGGATGAACGGACGGTCGTGATCAAATCTGAGGATCGCAATCGGGGGGAGCAAAGGTGACACATTTAAAAAGTTTTGATTGCAATCAGAGTGATGTGGCGATTAAATGCCAATCGTCGGATCTGGGACCAGATCAACGGTCCACATTTAATCGGAGGGAGATGGAGAGGGGCGATGGAGCGACGATGCGATTAGCGCTGAGCCGTCCGATCCGGGTCCAGATCGACAACGGAGATTGAATCGGCGGGAAGAAAGGAATGGAGCAATGGGAGGAGGCGATGAGATCTGCGCCGTTGGATCTCGAGAGATCAACGACGGAGATCAAATAGGGGATTTCAATCGCAAAGGGTGGAGGGGGCACTTGTTAAGACTTGCAATTGCGATGGAGCGATTAAGCGCCAGCCGTCAGATCTGGCGGGGAGATCGATGGTTCAAATATAATCGGAGGGGAATGGCAGAGGGTGAATGGGCGGATGCGACGGTGCGATGCAATCAGTGCTAGGTCGTAGGATCTATATAGATCAATGGCGGGGATCGTTGCGGGAGACGATAGACCAATACTCCAATCGCATCAGAGTTTTTTAGTTAACACAGAGATGTGCCTGTCCGCGAGTTGCGATTGCGATGAGCGCCCAGGGGTTAAGCGCTTGGTCCTGGGTGCGGGCATATGGGGAAGTGGTTTGAAGGGGGCTGGCTGAAAGGGGCTAAGCCCTAATATAAAGTGAAAAGTGGGTTTTTTTCCCATTTTAAAGCAATTTTGAGATTAGGAAGGGGAACGATAGAGGGAAAAAGGGTGAATTAGACCGAACAAGGGGTATGGGTAGAATTTAAAAGGAGAATTGGGAGGATTCATAGGGTAAGTGGGGAATAGAGAGGAGTAAAGGGGATGAAGCAGAGGTTTATAAGGGATGATATAAGGGGAAAGGAGGAGGCCTTTTGGGAATTTCTTCACAATCAAAGAGGCTTTATAACTGGAAACAGCAGTGAGGATTTAGCGAAGGATAAAGGTACAAGGAGGCTTCAAGGATGATGTGTTTTCAGAGGGAAATGCATTCCTTGAAGGCTCAAAAACATTTTAGCCCCCTTGTTTGCTTGTCAAAAAATTTATAGGGGGCTAACAGGATGGGTTCTTGTATGTCCTCAACGCTTTAGATCTAAGATCTCTCTCTCTTGATGGTGTAGAAAACCTAGAAAAAAATGGAACTCAAAGGGAGCTCACAAGCAAAAAGATAGAAAAATATGACAATGATTGAGGATCAAAGTCAGACCAAAAGTGTAGATCCAGAGTGATCATTAGGCAACAAAAGGTAGTGAGTGAATGGAAAAAGCCTTCTATTTATAACAAAATATTGAGTTAGTCTAGATATTGGTGCATAATTAAAATATTATTAACCAAATCTAGATCCAACTTTTATGGAATATTTTATTATATTTGTGAGTGGGAAAAATAATTTGAATTTGGTCAAATCCCGTTATTTGTAAATAATAAATAAATAAATGATTTATTTATTATTTTAAGAATGTGGTTGAGTAATAATTAAATAAATAGTGATCTATTTAATTATCTATAAATAATTTAGACAAATTTAATAAGGAATATTATTTAAGTAATGTTTTAAATAATTATTCCTAGAAAATAATAAGATAAATAATGATTTATCTAATAATTTTCCTGTTTTGGGTTAAATATGGCCAGGAATTTTAATTAAACTAATGTTTAACTAATTTTCCCTTGAGGAAAATAAAACAAATAAGGATTTATTCAATTATTCCTCATGGGGTTTCATGTTTAGACCATAAACAACTTAATAAATTATGGATTACTAAGTTATTTTTCATAGTGAAAGCAATTTTACTTAGGGTAAAATTGGTCTTACATGGTGTACTTTGGTCCATCTAATAGTAACAGGTTAGATGACCAAAAATTGGTGTAATAGAGAGGTTAAAGGTTAAAGAGAGTAGGGTCTTACGAATACATAGAGTGGAACCAACTATCATCCTTGAGCATTGAGTACCAAACTTTAAATGGTAGATGATAATTGTAATGAAATTGAAAATTATTTTTACTTTTCTTCTTTGTTGGATCTTCCCTCTAGAGCTCAATGCACCCACGTGGGGGCCTCTATTTTGATGTGCAACAATTCACATTGTCCAATAAAAAAATTGTATAAATATTTAAAAACATAAGGTCTTGTTTGCCGATATAACCCTACGCATCTGTAAATGCTAGAATATGTAATAATGGTTGGTTAAGAATAATTCTATACATTACCATGAATTCCCAAGAATTGAACGATCCATACTTTCCCTTACTAGTTGATTGACATGCTTTGGAAACCTTCTGCGGGGATATTTCTGATGTTCGAATTTGAACTTGCTTGCGCCTCATACAATAACTTAAACCTCCAATTCTTTTGTGGCTCCTTTCGAGTGTATTATGTTATTTGTAAAAAGCAATACCCATTAAATTCATGTGCAGTTCCACCATGGATTTTCCACGACAATGTGGATATCTGGATTTTGAATGTAATGTTTATCATAACAAAACAAATACTAGTACAATTTTTGGGTTTGGAAAAGAATAATTACTTGAATTGGGGATTTTAAAACAGAATTGATCATATCTACATGGGTCTAAAACTAGTCTACCAGCTTTAAAAAATGGTTTTGGTTTCACAGTTTTGGGGAGTGAAAAATGATCTCATGGCTAGTGAAAAATTATCTCATGGCAGGAGATTTTGGTTCAATGAACTTTGGTATTTGATTTGTATTTTATCTATTTAGATTCTTTCATTGAGAATGAAAGACACATTTTGAACATCTTTATTTATTTAAAGTAAATTATATGGTAAAAAATAATAATATAGAGATATAAATTCATGTGGGAATTTAGATGAATTTTACATTTATAAATGTTTAATAGTAGATTAATGTTAATGTAAATTAAATTAAATGGATAGATTTAAAAGTAAATGCGAGAATTTATTATTATAGAAAAAGTTTGATTTAACGATAAAATGTTGAGGAAATTTTCTTCATTGAACAATGTTTAATTTCGTTGAGGGTTGTTGTTAGGGCCTAAGTTGGGAGTGCTTTTGATTGAGGCAAGGTGACATACTCATTGCACCATTTGTGATTTTTATATCACAAATAATACAATTTCATGGAGCAGTTGGTAGAGGCTTGAACAGTGGTCCAAGGCTTCAATGACACCAAGATGATGAAAAATAAACCAATATTTGGAGTTTCCACTTGGGCGCGTTGGTTTTGCACAAGGATGGCTTGGTGAATGAGTGCCATGAAGGGTGTGACATGACCAACCATCCCAACTTTCCCAAGAAAGGAAGAACCAAGGTCAGTGAGAACGCACCTAAGCTTGGTGGCATGGGTGCCACAAAGGTGTGGCACGACTAAGGTGCACACCCCCAACAACAGTTCTGAACAAGTTGACTAGAGTTCTTATGGATCTAATGTAAGGGGAAGTTCGTGTGGTTAGACCGACAAGGGTGGATGAACATGGAATGAGTTGAACATTGGAGGTCCCCCCAAAAAAAAGTAGTTTTATGGAAGAGACGCTCATAGAGACAAGATGAACCAACTAAATGGAAGGGTCACAAGGCATAATCTAACTAAAGGGGTGAAGTCATGTATATATATAAAGGACACACATGATGAATGGGAAGAAAAAAACACATAAAATATACAAGCACCAAGGGAGTCCTCCACTATCTTAATCCCTCACTCTCCTAATTTTGGAGTGTAATCGGAAACCCTTACAGGTACAAAATCCACTAAGGATTTACCACCTTCCTCCTTTGTAATAGTCGACCCTTCATCTGCCCCTTCATGGTTCTCTCCTGTTACCTCTTGTACTTCATATGGTTGCTTTGGCGATGGCCGTACTCCCCTTTCTAACTCCTCTGACTCTGCAGCTAGGGTTATCTCATCTGTAGGACTAACTGTGGATGCTGGAACCTCTTCATCGGTTCTTTAAAGAAAGGAGGCAAAAAATTAAAGTGTGTCTGGGTTGACATGGCACCTAAATTTTCTTTTGTATCTTGTTAGATTGTACACTTTTCTATATTCTAAACATGTGAAACCTTTTCCCCCATGCCGTATAGCAATAGATGTCCTCTTGGGAACAAAATACTTGAGTGGAATGAATTAGTACAACAAGGTCGTTGGTGAGAATAACTTCACCTCTTATTGGAAACAAATAATTTTCCTGAATTCACTAGATGTGCATTCCCTATCCCTTGTGAAGGTGCATGTGCACTAGGAATCATTGGAAATCTAATATCTATTAAAAATATTAAATGGTCCATCATTGATAAAGCTTTTGAAGAAGAGTTGATGGTTCCACGTCCACCTAAGAAGAGGACAGGGTATGTGTCTTTCATTTATAATTCGTAATTCCATTCTTTTGATGCTTATAATTTTGAAACTAAATTGTCGATTATCTATGATGTGGTGAGCTAGAACTTGATATGGATTGGTGATTGGGTGCATGAAGAAACTTTCTATAGTGGGAAGTGGGCCAAATTTTTTGGATGTTGTTCATCAACTTAATAAATGTGGGCAATATGTCACCATTTATGAATCTTCTAATCGAATTGGACATATGATGATGTATGGAGTTCCTAATATGGAAATAAGTAAAATTTATGTTTTCCAACGACGTGTTGTCCTTATGGCAGAGGAAGCTATTAATTTTGTTGTGAATGCAAATTTTGGATTTGACTCTCTTTTATTTGTGAAGAAGATTCGCACTGAAAATTATGCTCTACTTTGGGCATGTGGTGCAATAAAGCCAAGGTACACTTATATATTCGATTACAATTTTAGAGATTATGAATTGAAGACACACCAGAGTCAGGTTTGGAGCTTCTGGATTGTGGACACACCACCTTTCAGGCAGGTATTCACACCACTTGCACCAATCAATGCCATATTCTACTAACCTAGACCTGAAAGATCAAGTGAAAATGCCCCACTGGCTTTCAAGTTACCAGGTGTTATGACCTTAACACCTTCATCAAGAAGGCTAAAAAAATATACTTCGATATATCCACTCTGAATTGGAGTTCCCTTGCCACTCATCACTTGTTTTAGAAGGTTCTAATTGAAACTTTGTGCATACATGAGATTCATACTTTTATCATCGTCAATGGACCAACCCACTTCTCCCACAATAATGGGAATATTAGGGAAATTTTCTTTCTTAAGGGCCCAAATCAAAGTATAAAGATTTGCATCAAACACGTTGCAATATTTCATTGTCCCATCAATTAATGATTGGTTGGTACCATCAAAAAAGGAAAATTCCAAAGGGAAATACTAGTTATCATATAAACTCAGAAAAGGGTAGATATTGACAGTAAAAGGTGCATCATTTCCAATTGGAAACTGAATAGTTTGTATCATGAGATCACGAACTTCTGGCCTGAAAGGAAAATTCTATGGCACTGAGTTTTTTTTTGTGGATTTGTACACATCTACATTAAGGGTCATAATCACTTTGATATGGTCTCCTAAACCTACCTTTTTGAGGGCTTGTTGAATATTTTGAAGCATAGGAAGGGTAAAATTCAGATGTGTCATTATATGTCTTTAGGAAAGGCTCATTTCCAACTACAACCTACTTAAAGAGTGCAAGAATTTTTGCAACCAATCTTATTACTCTGGAAATATTGAAGCAGATAAATGCAGAACAAATGTTTAAATTACAAACCAATTATATTCTCCTACCCAGTAAGAGTACCTCTAAGGCTCTTATTTTTCCAATTTCCCAAATCTACATTACGATATTGTTGTAATCTTATGACAACAAAAGAAACATAATTTACCATTAAAGTATTGTTATAGGATGCAATATGCATCAATGAAGATAATCCTAAGGAAAGGTACATAGAAAGAATATATAAAAGGATTAAAAAATTAATCTAGGGCCCGATGCATTGAACATATAAAAAAAGTGACAAACACATAATGTCAAAGCCATGATATAGAACATGGAGGCCAATTTAATTATCACAAGTAGTCCCTTACTCCTGTAAGTTTTCATCTTGTTGCCAGAATAATTTGGGAACATTATGTACTCATTTCCTTGATGTGTAATTTCTACGATCAATTTGTATGCTCTCTAACACCCATGATACATTGTATAATTTCTTCTTAGTAAATAATGATATGATTCTTTCCAATTATGTCCTCCCTGCCTTGCCAATTTATTAATCTTGCACCTAGTATGGTTCTGGACAAATTAGAGAAAATCACCAGGTGCTTCTTTTAGTATGGTTGTAATGGAGACACTACATAATTATCCCTTGTCAATTAGGAGAAAATCTGAAAACTTGTAATGTGTAGGATCTTTGACGTTGAAAAACATAATCAGTTGAACAAATCTCTCGGGGCCAAGATGATTAAGATGATGGTAACTAGTAAATTCTCCCTTTGGAAAAATATCATCCTAGAAAATTGTTGCCCAATGAAATGGCCTAAAACCATCATGTTATCTTCAGTGGATCACACCCTTGGGTATAAATTCTATAAAAAAAAATAAAGATATTCACCCCCTAATAAAGGACGATATTTCATGGTTCATATGGATGGAAAGAAACCAATATTATAGTTCCGTTCCATCATAGGCCACCCCCTCTCTCGCCTAATTCAAAATTTTAAATAACATAAAATATTGGTTTAGTTGTATGAACTTCACAAAAATCGTTTTCCTGGCTATCCTTATGAGAAATGGAATTTTGGAGCAAATGAAGAGCTTTGGTCATCTTATTATATATTCAGAAACTTTTGAACATAGAAATATATTTGATTAAAAAACAACTTCTATTGGTTTTCCTCACGAGCGATGACACTTTCAACCAAGTAAAGAATTTTGATATTTATGACTTGAATAATTTTCTTACTTCCACTAGCCTTGATACTATTTTGGCTAAATTACAATATGTGAAAGTAGACCTTTCACCAGAGTTGCAAGATTCATATCTGGAATGGAAAAGAAAGTTTTCTAATTTTAACCTTGATGTGACCTCAAGTAATTTTGTTTTTACTATTGACACATGGAAAGACCTTTGTTCACCCATCTAAATATATGGGAAATAAGAATTCAGCTAGAGTGTACTTCTAGTGATTAGGAAAGAGATGTTGATCTAGCTTAAGAAAAATTTTGAATTTGAAAAAGAAACATCGGAAAAGCTTTAGGAGCAACAGTTAAAAAAAAGGGGGAAATTTTTCTTACTCAAAAAAAAGGAAAATCTATCCCAAATAAGAGTGCTTGGAAGACTTGTGTATACTGAAAGTTGCCTTGTTGGAAGGTCATATACGAGGCTTGGGACTTTGGAGGCAAGCTTGAAAATTTTAAGTGAATAATAAACACCATTAATACTGCTAAAATGTCCCCTTACACTACTGTGAATTACTATACTGGAGCAGATTTGATGACTATTTAACCCTCCCTTTTGATGCCACGACCCAAAAATTTGACCCAAACAACCAAGTTGAAGCCATCATTTGTCAATGTTAGTTCTATCCAAAATAACCTAAAATCTAAGTTCAAGAAATAACAAATATAGGATGGCACTGACAACAACAGTGGAGGCAACCATAAGGATGTGAAAATTCTTATCCCATTTAGGTATTAGCTAGATGGATGCCTCTGCAAATTTCTGTTTCAACGTATCAAAATTTTGCTAACATTAATTTATCCATTCAAACTTAGCCTATATTTTACTAGTAGTTCCTCCAAGGGTTGGGTGATCTAGGTGTATAAAGTTGTAAACGCATACTAGCTTGCAATGATATTGGTACCTTGTGTCTCCTAGAAACTTTGTATACTTGAACTATCAATGGGTGGTGGAAGAGCACTAATAATTTTATCTTATCTGGACCGACGAAAAGTTTTGCACGTAATACGACATGTCCTAGTACATTACCAAAAGGAGAGAGAAACAAGAAATTCTGTTAATTGATAGAAACATCACAGTCATGACAACATTATAACATTTGTTAGACAATTGTCATAGTGAGAGATGAACCTGTACAAAAGCTAGTTATCTAACTAAATTTCCAAGAACATGTGAATGAAATATTTGAATATGTCCAACATGATCCTACTGAAAAAAAAAAAAAAATCTGTTGGTTTAGCCCAAATGACATGATAGAGTATCAATAGGATCCCCATTTGGTTGTAAAGGAGGTCTTTGGTTGGTCTTCTTCAGCAATCTTTACCTGAAAATATCTGTTGAAATCATATGTGACTGAGGAAAGATGTTTATTTTGCAAACATTGTAATATCCTCACTATAAAATATCAGAAAGAGATCAAGTATGATCATGTTGAATATTTTGTTTATCATTTTACTATGCTATTTTTCAAAAATTTTGTAATTTTCTACGTAATAAATTTGCAAACTGTTGGTCCTTCTGTAATTTCAAATTTCAGAGATAGAGATACTATGGATTAAATATTCCTCAAAAGAAAATGCATGTTTTTATTCTTTAATTTCGAAAATTTCAGAGTTATTCAGGCATCAGTATCTTAATGCATGTTATGTAGCATAATAATATACTATATGAAAGTAAACATTTAGTTTCTTCAAGACAATAAAAATGTAATCTCGATAAAATAAGTTATCTTTCTCTACTAGAGAATATTTATAAAATATATCTCAACAGAAAACTTTCATTCTCTATCTAAAGGTACAAAAAACATGTATGTTGTCGTGGAGGAGGGATTTGACTACTGGTTGTGTAGTCAAAGATGTCGATACAAAAACTCCTGACACATGTGGCACAAATGTGGCTACAGGTTGGATATACAACACTCACTCATGATGCAGTCACATGATTATTGTACTGAGAAAACTTGGGAGGTTGAGAAACTTGTTGTGCCAAAGAGCTTACTCCAAGCCCAACTTGCCTGCTTTGTATGGGTGCCATAGGAGGAATACTTCCTGCAACATAAACAGGACCCTGAACCACTAGAGATGCTATTGGTATAGGTGTAGAGAAACATGGGGTATAGCACTTTTCATTTGGATTAAGCTTGAAGTCATAAAAAACAAGGCCAATAACTTCACAACATAAATGACGGGAATCCGAAGGGTGAGGGAGGATTTGGATTTTTTATCAAGATCTTTACTCGCCCTCCACCTGGATCTGTCGAAAAATATCTCTAGCATTCTTTGGAGAACGATTGATGGTTGTGTGGCCACCAAATCTTAGCGCTTAGAAGAGGTTTCAAGTATGAATCAATTTTCCAAATTTCATCAATTGTATGGTATTTTTCCTCCCTTAGCATCCTCGATTCCAGGAGACAGGATCCGAATGAGAGAAGATCACATTTCAGCTCTCAAGTTTTCAATTAGCAGCTAGAGTTCTTTGATCTCTTCAAACGTGTAACATGAAGAACTTTGTAGTTGTGTTGATCCTGGGACAAGTTTAGCCTCTGAGTATTTCTTATAGAGTTGTCTTGCATGTTCAAACCATTGATTGGTTGTAATATTATTTTTTATTTGGTTCTGCCAATTTTTTTTGGATTATTCTTGCCTAGATTTATTAACTCTTCTCGCCTTGTTTTCATGAACTCATATTTTTTCTTTTTCATATCTTTTTTACAATGCGATACTAACATATTCCCATTAATTTAATAAAACAAATCATACTCGATTAAAGAAAGAATGATACAATTTTTTCAATAATGGAAATTTCTGATACAATTTGATAAAAAAATTGGAAATCTTAGTTATAGCTATCAAATTTAAAGATTTGGAATAAATGGTGCTAAATCTATTTCCACCATAAAAAAAAAATTCAAACACAAATTAAATTTCTTGAAAAAAAATTCACGAAATTCAGAATTAGAAATTGTAACCTCCAGATATAGGAAAATTCAAAAAAAATGAGTTTCACGTTTGACGGCCCCACTTACTCAAAATTCCCAACCTTGTTAAACCTCACGTGTGAGAAAGAGACATGGGAGCTACCTCCATTTCTACATTGAACGACTTAATAATAAGTGTATTATAATTATCTTGTGCTTTAAAAAAATTGTGCATTCTAATTATTTTTAAGTTGTTGTGATTTATTACTTATTAAAATTTCAAAACAGCATTGAATAAAGTTATCTATAAAGCTCCACACCCAATGCCTCATGCGCGGCGAAGGCTGCGTGTAGAGCACATAACGACCCACCAACTTTTGATAAGGATGACATTGACCTGTCATTGTAAGGGTGGACATTTGTGTGGATCAAGCAAAAATAAAGGATGAAGAAAAAACAAAAATACTCACCTGGTAAGACTTGGAGGTAGCGAGCATTTCTTGCATTTGTTGGATCAGGTAGAATACAAAAATAAATCCTCACCTGGTAACACTTGCAAGGTACAAATAATTTGGTAGATCAGAATGAGAAACAAGAATACTTTTCACTTCTCTATCAATTTGCATCTTCATATCTCTAACTCTACCAGAAGGAGAAACACAAATATTTTTCACTTCTCCGTTAATTTAGCTCTTCGACCTCTTTCAGCGTTACATCAGAATTGGTTTAAATCTAGAATTTTTCTCTCAAAATTGGACCAGCAAGGATGGCGTCTATTCAATGAACCTTGTGATTTATTCTGACCAATCCAATGTTTCTTCTCACCTTGTTCGCTACTCAATATTTGGACAATCTCAATATCTGAGCATCTCATGAACTTTCAAAATTCCACTCATGGAATCAAACAATCATTCCCAACAGTTAACACCCTCAATATCACACCACAAATAAGAAACTTGTGGGATGATCACCATATCCTTTATTTATTGCCTGAGATGAAGGAATGAATGGATTTTTGATCTGTAAAGCCCAAAATTCCTTTCTACAAAGGGTAAATGCAAATCGAACCATCGTATTTCAAAGTTTACAAAGAGTTTACAATTCAAATTCAGATACAATTTTTGGAAACAAATTTTATAGGAGGCTACTATTTTTTATGGGTTTTCTTTTTGGCGGATTGTGGAGATACAAATCGAGAGAAAAATTTGTAGTAATAATCGCTTGGTTTATATGTATATACAAGATGGATCTATCAATATTGAAATATTTAAGTTTGGGGGATTGTTTTCTAACCTCTGTGCGCACCTTTTCTGCACTCGATCCGTCCCTCCCTTCTCAAACATCAACCACTCTCCTAGCCAAGCCTCTTTCATGCACAAACAGCACACCCTCCCATCGGTCTTCCTCTTACGTCTCTCTCCTTCTCAACCCGCCCACCTGCGCAAACGACACCCCCCTCCAATCAGTCTTCTGCTTATGTACCTAATAAGCCATCACCCTCCTCACCCCTCCTTGAAACACCCCCTTCCTCCCCTGCTGGTTCAAACTCCCCTTCTGATTCGAATCCCCCCCGATCCATCCTAGCCTTTTTCCTCCTCAATCCATCGGTCTTCATCGATAACCTTATGATTGACCCCTTCACCTATAACTATTCTTTTAATAATAACTCCATCAATTTTATTAATTCCTCGCCCTTTGTTCGTAATCTTCTTGATCCCTTTTCATTTTCCCATCCTGCCATATTTCCTTTTTTAATAACAACCCTAACCAATATAACACTCATTATAATTATAATTTAATCAAGAATAATCCATCATTAATAATCATCTCTCCAATAATATCCCAAACAATAACATTAAAAATAAGGAAAATCCTAATATTAGTAATAATTTGACTAATAATACTCCTAATAAAAATTATAATTTAACTAATAATAGTCTCCTCACTAATAATTCCCCTAACAATAAAAATACTAATAATAGCCCCAAGATTAATAATAAATCTTCCAAAACCTCTTTTAAAACATATCATTTATTTCGAAGCTTTATCAGCTTTATATGTGGCATTTGCAGCCTCATTATCTTTCTGTACCTTCTCTTCAATAGTATCCAATGCTAAATTTTTTCCTATTGTTTTGGGTAGGAGAAATAGTGTTATTTTGAACTTGAATTTTTTCCTTCAATAATTTCCTTTCATTCTTCATATTATGTGAATTTCCATTAGATGGCCCTATGTTAGATGTTTCCCTGTTTTTCACAATCGAAGATCTACTACTGAGTCTCCTTGAAGAAGCCATCCTATCATTTGTCTGATGCTTATCTCTCAATTCAAACCTCAGTGGATCAATTTCAACACTTTTTCTCATACTAAACATTTTAAGCATGTGTAACAACCATGATTTTTTAGGCATTGCAGCTTTGAGTTCCAAAATTATTGATTGATAGTGAACATTGCCAGATGGGATAGCTTGTGCATCTGTGGGATTCTTCAACTCCTTCCCACTACCTATATACATTGTAATATAAGCTTGTGACATGGTCTCATTATTGGACTTGTTCAAGCTAGGTTGTGTCTCATTGTCATCATCATGCTTATGTAAGAAAGTAGTCGAACCCCCGTTAGAATTATTGTTTGAATTTTTGAAGTTTGCAATAAGAAATAGTGAAGTTGGCATCCGGAAACAACATCCATTATCCTAGTGAAAATTAAGCACCTGCACTAGGGTGGGGCCCACACAAGCTATTTTTAGGTGAATGGATATTGTTAGGTGCATGTCTATTTTTATTATCCCTTAATTTACATGGATATTAAACTATAATATGTTCTCAATGTGGACTTGAAAATAGTTATCTGAAGTGGAAAATCAGTGAGCTAAGTGAATTTCGAGTTAAGAGGTTGGTTGGTGGGACATGGAGGTTGACTTTAGTTGTAACTGAGTGATTCAAGTTGTAACAAAGTTGGAAGTGTAGTGGTGCATGAGTTGTGCAAGTTGTAAGTAGTTTAAATCAGTTAAGTTAGTTAAACTCAGTTGTGCTAGTTGTAACTGAAGATACACTAGTGAGAGATCAAGTGAATGAATTATTAATTAATTCACAAGTAGTGATCTCACAAGAAACTAAAGATTTACTATTATTAGCTGCATGCATGTCAAATCTAGTGGAGACCCAGTTGAGTTCTAGGTGAAAGGGAAGTAAACTATCAGTTGTGACATTATTCGCTTACACACATGCAAGCACACACACATTGTATGTGCCCATGAGGATTGTGTAGTCAAGGAAGGCAAGAAGGTATCAAAGCATCGATTACTTTCAGCAGGGATTGCACTGTAGAGGCAGGTTGTTTGGAGACAGTAAATTGGCTAAGAAACTTCCCAATTTTTGTATGACAGTGTGAGACAATTAGCTGATGTACTGAGAGATCTTGTGACCAGATTTTTGTACATAATTGTTTCATGATCCATGATATATCATAAAATATAATATATTGGGGTTTTTAGTTGTAAGCTTTCCCCGGGAAATTGTCTTTGTTGTGTGTGATTGATCTTTCTTCATGCTTATGTAATTAGCGATTGTGTTTTTAATTCTGCAAAGATTTGTAGAAGTGATTCATAACTTAACCTTAGAAAATTGTTAGATTGGGTGAATCCAATATATACATACATATTGTATAATTTCTACATGAATGGAGTGATAAAGGTTTTTCTCGTGATTGCCTATAATATGGATGAAATAAACATTGAATAAATTACCTAATATAAACACAATTGCTTAAAAAATGACTTGAAAATCAATCTAATTGGGAGATATTAATACACTACACCTAGTATGGCATCGCTTTATTTATTCAATTCAGAAAAGTTCAATTGAAGTTGTGTCAGTTTTCTCCTTGACAAGTCATGGTTTTAACAGGGATAGCCCCTTGATTTTTAGATTGAATTCATAAGGCTTGGAGAAACACGAAATGAATTTGGGACCCTACACTTCAATTTAACAAAAATTGGAGAAGTCGATACCAGGTCACGGAAGGATTCCTCATGAAACCTGAGAAAAATTTAAATCATCATAATTATTCTAATATAATGTCTCAAATCAACATTGAATAGCATTAGATAGTACAATCCAGATCCATCATAATTTCCTCAAGATTTAAAATGTTTATGTTGTAGAGGTTAAAGGTTAAAGACAGTAGGGTCTTACGAATACATAGAGTGGAACCAACTAACCTCCCTAAGCATTCAGCACCAAAATTTAAATGGTAGATTATAATTGTAATGAAATTGAAAATTATTTTTACTTTTCTTCTTTGTTGGATCTTCCCTCTAGAGCTAAATGCACCCACATGGGGGCCTCTATTTCGATGTGCAACAATTCACATTTTCCAATAAAAAAATTGTATAAATATTTAAAAACGCAAGGTCTTGTTTACCGATATAACCCTATGCATCTGTAAATGCTAGAATAGGTAATAATGGTTGGTTAAGAATAATTCTATACATGACCATGAATTCCCAAGAATTGAACGACCCATACTTTCGCTCACTAGTTGATTGATATGATTTGGAAATCTTTTGCGATGATATTTCTGATGTTCAAATTTGAACTTACTTGCACCTCATACAATAGCTTAAACCTCCAATTATTTTGTCACTCCTTTCGAGTGTATGATGTTATTTGTAAAAAAACATTACCCATTAAATTCATGAGCAGTTCCACCATGGATTTTCCATGACAATGTGGATATCTGTATTTTGAATGTAATGTTTATCATAACAAAACACATACTAGTACGATTTTTGGGTTTGGAAAAGCATAATGAATTGAATTGGGGATTTAAAAAAGGAATTGATCATATCAACATGGGTCTAAAACTAGTCTACTAGCTTTAAAAAATGGAATTGGTTTCACAGTTTTGGGGAGTGAAAAATGATCTCATGGCTAGTGAAAAATTATCTCATGGCGGGAGATTTTGGTTTGATGAACTTTGGTATTTGATTTGTATTATATCTATTTAGATTATTTCATTGAGAATGAAAGACACATTTTGAACATCTTTATTTATTTAAAGTAAATTATATGGTAAAAAATAATAATATAGAGATATAAATTCATGTGGGAATTTAGATTAATTTTACTTTTATAAATGTTTAATAGTAGATTAATGTTAATGTAAATTTAAGTAAAGGGATATATTTAAAAGTTAAAGCAAGAATTTATTATTATAGAAAATTTTTGATTTAATGATAAAATGTTGAGGAAATTTTCATCATTGAACAATGTTTAATTCCGTTGAGTGTTGTTGTTAGGGCCTAAGTTGGGAGTGCCCTTAATCGAGGCAAGGTGACATACTCATTGCACCATTTTTGATGTTTATATCACAAATAATACAATTTCATGGAGGAGTTGGTAGAGGGTTGAGTAGTGGTCCAAGGCGTCAATGACACCAAGACGATGGAAAATAAACCAAAATTTGGATTTTCCACTTGGGCACATTCGTTTTGCACAAGGATGGCTTGGTGAATGAGTGCCATGAAGGGTATGACATGACCAACCATCCCAAATTTCCCAATCAAGAAAGAACCAAGGTCGGTGAGAATGCGCATGAGCTCAGTGGCATGGGTGCCACAAAGGTGTGGCACGACTAAGGAGCACATCCTCAACAATGATTCTGAACAATTTGGCCAGAGTACCAATGGATCTAATGTAAGGGGAAGTTGGTGTGGTTAGACTGACAAGGGTGGACGAACATGGAATGAGTTGAACATTTGAGGTCCCCCCAAAAAAAGTAGTGCTATGGAAGAGATGCTCATAGAGACAAGATGACACGACTAAATGGAAGGTCACAAGGCATAAACTAACTACAGGGGTGAAGTCGCTTATATATATAAAGGACACACATGAAGGATGGGAAAAAAAAAACACATAAAATATACAAGCACCAAGGGAGTCCTCCAGTATCTTAATCCCTAGCTCTCTTGATTTGGGAGTGCCATCGGAATCCCTTACAGATACGTAATCCACTAGGTATTTACCACCTTCCTCCTTTGTAGAGGTCGACCCTTCATCTACCCCTTCACGGTTCTCCCCCATTACCTCTTTTCCTTCATATGGTTGCTTTGGTGGTGGCCCTACTCCCCTTCCTAACTCCTCTGACTCTGTTGCTAGGGTTATCTCATCTGTAGGACTAATTGTCGATGTTGGAACCTCTTCATCAGTTCTTTAAATAAAGGAGGAAAAAAATCCAAGTTTTTTTGGGTTAAAAATAAGGGAAGTCAACTCACTCTCGGGGAGGGTATCCACAAGGTTGATGTTATCAACATGGTGGACAGGGTTTTGGTTGGCAGGGTTCGTGGGCAGAATTACACTGCATCAAGGCTAAGGTCTTGGGTATCAGAAATTTGGGGAAAAACCATGGAATCCCTCCCTTTTGTTTTCACTTTCTCCAAAGGTTGGTTTTCCATTCAGTTTTAATCAAAAGAACATGCAGATTGGGTCCTTTCTCAGTTCTGGCACATTGGAATGGTGCATGGCCTTCTCAAGTGTTGGAGCCCCCTATTTGATCCTGATAGAGAAAATTTGGGAGTCAGCGCCATTTGGGTCAGATTTCCTGGTTTACCTATGCACATGTGGTCTGATGATATTTTTAAAAGTATTGGCAACATTCTTGGTACCTATCTCAATCATGACCGATCCTTTGTAGAGATAGGGAAGATGGCATATGCATGCATATTGGTTCACCTTGACACTCGTGAAGGCTTGGAAGAAAATATGAAGATTATGTTAGGGTCCTATAATAATAGGATTCATAATTTTTGAATTGACTTTGATATTCATGTAAATATGTACATAACTTGCTTTCTGCAGGTTGTTTTCCCATATTTTGAAAAATGAAAAATAAATAAAAAATGAAATGAGGGTAAAAGTCCTAAAATAAATATTGAAGGACTTAGAAAAGAAAAGATCAAAAAAGAATAAAAAAATAGACCCCAAAAGAAAAAAGATAAAAGATAAAATAAGACCTGAAAGTGAGCAAGTCAAAATGCCACTAATATTTACTTTTACTACAAGAATAATGATTATGTGCAGATTGTCAATAAATGCCATAATCCATGATTAGTTAAACAGTTTAATCTTAACTTTTTATGCATTGAATTTCATGTTTTAGATAGAGAATAAAGATATGTCAAACAGTGTAAACTTGACAAATCAGTAGATAAGGTAGAGAATAAATGAGGAGATCAACAGTTTAATCTAAGCCCTCGGATGAAATAAGGTTAGACTTAGATAGTTTTTATGTTTTGAAAGAAAATTGATTTAGGGTTGCAAGCCTAAATGCACCCATGAAAATGAAGTAAAAATGTTAGAAATAATGATGGGTAGGTAGAAAGCAGTTGTGCAAGCATGTAATAAATCATCATCGGGCAAAATTTACTAACTTCCCTTCCCCCACAATCATTCAGTATTCTAAACCTTCAGTTAAAAAGACTCAGAGCATTTCTCTGACTTATGTTGGGACTGGACCCAAGGCTCGATAACTGATTGGTTAAAAATATTGAATTCCTACACAAAACCCATATTCATCAACATTTACCCTTCATCCACTAATCACGATCCCTTTTCCTAAGTAAAAACCCAATTTTACTTAGTGAAAGTAAAAACCCTAAATAATTTATTCCATTTCCATTCGAAATCACTCAAAAACTAATAAAATGCATTTTATCCTAAGTCTAAGTGTGAAAAACGAAAATTAGAACAAAATATGCTTATTTTTCTATCTTTTACACTTAGTGTTAAAACATGTATTTTTCATTCATTACATACATTACCCCTTTTTCGTATTAATTTCTAGAATTATTTATTAACTCCCTATTCTACACCCTCCCGTATAGTATTAAACCCTTTTTATTTAAAATAACCCAAAAAACCCACTATTTAAATGTTTAAACCAATGTTATTTTACCCCACGTGATGAAATAGAACCCACCCTTATTCCCATTGGTTTAAAGTTATCTATAAAAAATACCCCGCCCCCTATGGTTATTAAACACTCATCAAATTATTTTTTAAACCATATAATATTAAACCCATGCCTACGAATTGGTTAGAACATTGGTTAAATGTTTTAAATTTAACATATATAACATTAAAACCCCTCTGCATATTATAAACCCAAAGTTTGACTTTAATAAATGATTTATTTATAAAGTTAAACAAGTCATCCCACATTTATTAAAAACCCGGCCCCTCTCCAATCCCGATGCATCTTTCACCCTGATCTTGACCATTTGCATAAACCTCCCACAATCCGATGACTAATAAACCAAATCACAAATAAAGTTTCCTGCGTTAAACCTTTTCATTTCCACACAAATTGGGCAATTTTATGGTTTTCTCTCTCCTTGACGTGGCGCCTTTTCACTGGATCGCATTCGATCCATCTAAAACCACTTACTACTTAAGCGGCACATGATAACCACCAGTGGTTTTTCGCCTATGGAACCTGAAAACCACCTTCTAGTCTTATTTGACTGCCATATATTGCATGTGAAATTAAACCTAATTTTCCTAATAAACCTTGAAAATGCATTGTTTATTCCTTCTTTCTACACGTATCCACTGTATGTGTTATTCCAACTCTAAAAATAGGTATTTTCAATTGTTTTATTGCCCTAAACATGCAAATTTCCGCCTGTATCTATTGAATATTTCCGAGGAGCTTTGAATTTCTCCAGAGATCACCAAAAACACCACAGAAATATATTTAAAGGCCTCAGAGACATTCTCAAAACCCTATACCTGCATATAATAGGTATTCCTCCAGAATTCGAGCCTGATATCAGTTTTAAAAGACCTTTAAAGAAAAATTCCATTCAGAGTTTAAATTATTCAAAACAAGCCTATTAAAAATATCCATAAAACAAGCCAAACCCTAGCAAAAGTTTTTAGAAAAACCATGTTTATACTGTGTTTTTAAATGAAATATTGAGTTTAAATAGTTTTTATAAAACAGTTTAAAACTCTCAATTGAAGCTAGAAATCCTCTGAAGGTAGCCCAACCTTTGTGCTTGAGTTCAAAAGATTTTTAACCCAATTAGCCATTGAAAAGCTCAAGAAACCCCTGTTTCTTGTTTTCTAACTAGTGAAAGTTTGTAAATAAGTTAACGATTGAAACTCAAAGAAAAAATCCAAGAAAAGACCATATTTTTCCTGTTTTAATCCAATAAACCCTGCCAAAGTCAAAAAATACTTCTATAAACTCTTTAATCTTACAGAAGTAGCCAGAAAACCTAAAAACAAGAGTTCCTAAGATCTGAAGGTTAAAATTATGAGAAAACCCCTACTGTGGCCAAAACTCCTTTCACTATATCCCCTGTTCCCTGAAGTCATTATTGGCTTCCCTTCAGACTAGGATTTCATTAACAAATTTTTTGATTTTTTCAAATTATTATCAGAATATGAAATTGGGCCAACAATTTCAATACTAGTTGACAAACTTGTTGCTCTAGATTCTCATATTTTAATTCAAAATCTTCATTGAACAAACACTTTCTATACAAAGAAAGGATTAAATAAAAGTCAGAGAGAGATCAGAATGATTAAATTACATAGTGAATGGTAAAAGAAAAGTAAGAATTCACAGTGATAGTGAAAACAAAACAGTCAAAGAGCATCAGAGTTAAAGTGTATCAGATGAAAGTCAGAGTGAAAGTTAAAACAGAGTAACAAAGCAGTCAAGGTAAAACAGTAAAATTAAATACAAAGAAGTAATAGTTAAATGGAGATGAAAACATTTTCTCCATAAACAATGAAGTTTATCCAAAGTGAAAGTAAAAACAGTTAAAAGAACAAAAAGGTTAAAAGATGAAAACAGAGCAAGAAGGGACATTTTTGCAGAAATTTCCTATTTAAGTCATAGTTTTGCAGAGAATATTGTGGAAAATAAAAGATGACTGTTATAAAAATGGAGAAGGTTTATGGACGTAAGATGCGAAGCTCCAAAAACCTATCTCACTTTATGCACAGGGATTACAGAATGAGAGATACATGCACATCTTTACATCCTATTTTTCAGATTGTGCAAAGTTCTGTTTTACACATCTTTTTGCAGAGCCTATTGTGAACAACTGAAATTGAATTTTGGGAAACTGAGAGATTTTTATCTTAGTAACATATTTATCTACAAAAACCTCTTTCACTTTTTACATATCTATTTCGGATTGAGATATACAAAGGTATCATTAGACCCCAATTTTGCATAATTTCTGGAGCAAAATGCACAAAGGAAGGAGACAATTAGTGACTTGGATGCCTCATCATCAACTAAGAGTTGATATCAAATTCGAATTCTCTTCTTTTTCACCATCAATCCATAAGTATATTGCCAAATAGATTCATTAGTTTTGAGTGTCCTTTTATTAAGTTCTATTTATGTAAAACAATTTGAGATATTTCTAAACCAATCTTGAAATTTTTTCAAGATATTCTAGTTTAGAATTTGTATAAATACTTCATCCTTTGAAGTATTATTGTGGAATAAATTGCTGAAGATTTCTATAGTCATTTTTTTGGACATGAAGGCTTTTTTGTTTCAAATTTCAAGTAGCAAACTAGATCAGATCAACTAGCATCATATTTCAAGATTCATGTGATGAGCTATTTGGAGTGAAGTATTTCCTACTTGTCATTGTTTATATTTCTTTGTTACATGCAATCCATTATGTGTTCTAAATTTGAATGAATGAACAGGATTATTACTTCAGGATTTGTTAAAAGCACCCTGTCTTTACTGTTTGTCATTTATATGATTTCTGCTGAATTCCAGAGAAGGGAACCCTTAATTGCTCCCTCTTTAATTTGACCTCTACCTGCTACTTCTCTTTTCTGGATTAAATAACCCTTCATTGCTCTTTATCCCAAGCATATCACCTCACCAAACAATGTTTGAAGATCTTCATGGGTCATCTATCTTTCCCTAAAAAAATTTGACTTCTTGACATTGATCCTAGCTCTTTCTGCTTGATTTTTGACTCCTTAGCCCAATGGACAAACAGATTTCCCACTATCCATCTCATTAGGTGATTTTTCCCACCAAATCAAACAAAAAAAAACCAAATTTCACTATTATAACTAGCCTAATATTTTATAAATAAAACAAAGTTAAATATTACAGAGAGAGCCCTCTTTGAACCCTAGGAAGGCTAGATCCTAGAGTTTAAAAGTTGGTATGTGGTTACCTCGGAGAATTCTTTCTTTAACCTTGAGAAATTATTGAGTGATAACAGATTCAATGGAGGAATACCACTCGGGTGCACATTTTGGATTATGAAGGGGTACCCTTCCACTGTCGTCAGTGCCATAAGGTTAGTCATGTATTCAAGGAATTCCCTTTACACTCTCATGTCGTTCCTCCTCGAACTACTCCGAGGGCAGATTTTGATAATGATGGGGTCATTGTATCATTGAATCATCAGAAGAAGAATACAACCTCACACTCTCCTACTATCGGTACCTCTCCATAGATGCCTACAAATGATTTTTTCTTTCCTTCCTCTTCAAGGATTACCAGATCTCGATCAGTGTCTTCCGGTCCTCCTCCAGGTTCTGGTACCTCTCCTTATCCTCCTTCTCCCATTGTATCTTCTGTGACATTTGATGCTCTATCTCACATTTTAGATGTAAATGTTTCTATACATCACCTTTATTCAATTACTTTCCTTGATGTGCCCTCCCAGGATGTTTTTTCTTCTCCCCAACCCTTTATCCCACCTCCCCCTCATGTCTTCTCAGTTGTTCGTGAGTCTTACTCTGATACTATATCTGGTCATAACTATAACCTTCACTCTAACATTAAGATATCATAATCTGGTTGTGGGTTAGGAACTAGTCCTCCACCTATCTTTCCAAAATAATCTCGTGGAAGATTTTGAAACATCTCTAAATCCATCCTAAAATTTGGTATTGATGTTGCAAAAGGCCATTAACTCTTCATTGAAGGGGTTCTTAGAGAAAAATGCCTCTCTCTTTAATGCTTCTCCTGCTCAGTGCTCTCTTTTAATTATCGCAGGTTGGCTAGCTCTGCCAAAACATTTAGCCATCAAGAGACTCTTTAATACTGTGAAGGTGGATGTGATACTTCTTCAAGGGACACTAGGAACCTCTAACCATATTATCCCTTCACTAACTTCCCTTTTATGTGGATGTACTTCTCATTATTTAGATGCTCATGATCAATTAGGAGGCATTGCTATTGGTATCAAACCTAGGGTCCTTAGAATTAACAATATTTGGTGTAGGGAAGAAACCCTGGTGGCAGACTTATTATCTGAACAACTTGGGATCGAGTTTATATTTTTTAATGTCTATGGCCCTTGCCACAATAGACAAGAAATATGGAACTCTCTCCTGAATTATTCTTTTATGTAATCTAACAATATTATATTGAGGGGTGATATTAATTTTTCCTTGGAACTTGTTGAATCTTGGGCCTCACATGCTCAATCACATCTTCTCTCTGATAAATTTGGGTCATATTTATATCAATTCCACTTGATTGACATTCTGATGCCTTGTTTACAACCTACCTAGTGCAATAGGAGAATCGGTGAAGCAATGCTTGCCAGGAGGTTGGATCGTTTTCTCATCAAGGAAGGATTACTAAATACATTGGCTTTATACAGGAAATGGGTTGGATTTTGGGGTATTTCTAATCACTCCCTGATTTATCTTGAACTATCTCATATTTCCCCAAAGCCTCTTGCCCCATTCAAATTCAACTCGACGTGGCTCCAGGATGAATATTATATTAAATTATTTAATGATTCTTGGAGGACTATGCCAATTCAACCTAATCAATCTGTCACCTCCTCCTTTTCTAGCAATATTCTTTACATCAAAAAGAAATCGATTGAGTGGGAAAGGGAAAAACATATACAGGATGAAAATGATTTAAAACATATTGAAGAGGAGCTTACCTGGCTTGATGACCCTAATAATGGATGTTGTTTCTCATATGTTGCATTAAAGGATTGTGTCATCAAATCGGAAGTAGATAAACTGTGGATTTTTAAGGATAGGGAATCAACTTGGAGGCTCAAGAGGCGAGCTACATGGTTACTTGAAGGGGATGAAAATACCAAATTTTATCAACACTTTGCTAAGGGACACAATACCATCAACACTATTTGGTCTTTGGAGAATGAGGAAGGGAAACCAATCTCATCTTTTAATCAACTGGCCTCTTTGGGTATCTCCCATTTCAGTCATCTCTATAGAGAAACTCATGAAGCCTCTTTGGATGAAATTATCAAGATTGTTGGACTCTTCGCTAGGTTTTTAGATGATGAAACAAAAGAGGAATTAAATTTTCTTGTCTCCATGGCTGAATTAGAAGCAGTCCTTAAATGGTTCAAAAAGGATAAGAGCTTAGGACCGAACGATTGGTCTGTCGAATTCTATCTATCATTTTTTGAATTAATGGGCCAGTATCTTCTCTTTGTGGTTCATATCAAATAACCAAGTTTAATATCAAATAATTAACATAATTTCACACACCATTAAAAAGTTAATTAAGGTTCATATCTAAATTAAAAAATGTTCATACACTCCCCGATGGGAGTGATGTATTAGCAACACATGGAAGGCATATTGCATGAGTAAATACAAGTGGAGTGAGGGTGAGGGAGGGTACTGCCGATCCCTTCACAATAACACATGCAGCAGGAGAGGTATTGGATTTATGTTTTAAATTCGTGTGAAAAATAATTGTTTGTTTGAGTTCGGGGGTGGTGAAAGGTTAAGGTGAGGGCATATGAGGGAGCCTGGCCTTCAACTCCTCACTCAGGTTTGGTATTTTTCCTAGTGATGGCCTCTGGGGAGGAAGCATAAACGTCGTAGTCAGGTTTACATACAGAGTGGCTTGCGTGTGCTTGTTGTGGGCATTTGTTTGTGTGGTGTGTTCAACCGATTACTGTTGCTTAGTTTCTTAGCCATTTTCTACCTCTGGGTCGAGGATAGGAATTTGAAGGGAAGTGAGCTCACCCATTTCCATTTTTCTTAGCTTTCAGTGAGCCTATTTTTTCGTTCTAAGAGTGGAAGCTAGAATCTGTAGTCTAGGAAACCTCGAGGGTGGTGGCGGAAAACTAGTTTATTTTCCCACTTTCATGCCCTTCAGTGTGGGTGTCACATTTTTTAGTGGATTGGTAAGTGGTCTATGTTCAGAGAATTTGGAGGCTAATCATTGCCCTGGGGGAATTTATGCTTAGGCATAATCTATTGTTCTCTCATTTTTTGTTCAATTTCATGTGTTGGTTTGGTGGGTGGTGGTATTTGGTTTTCCTGGTCGTGGCGGTCTTTATCTGGTAGTGGGAGGTTGCTTTGTGCTTCCCTATGGTGGTGGGCGATGACATTTGGCTCCTTTTCTAGTGGTGGTTGTTTTCTCTAGTGGGGGATCTGCTCTCTCGACTCTCTATGCAGTGAGGTTCCTCAACCTTGGCGAATTATGAAGCCCCCGATGCAGTGTAGGCGTTATCCCTCCCATGTCATCCATGGCCCTATGGCGATGGAAGACTCAGCAATAATCATGCCAGCTCCACGCCGGGGTGGCAATACTGTTGGGCATGCGCAGCTCACTAGTGTGGGTGCATGTGGGAGCCGTGGAGGAGGTAAGGAGTGAGCTAGCAGGGGTGGGGGTTCGAGGGTTCAAAATTAGAGTCGTCAGGGTGGAGGAGCCCATGGTGGCAAGGGGAATCTGCATGGGTCTAAACATTATGAGGTAAATGAGAGGTAGGGTATCCAACATTGTTTCTTGGAGAACTTTCATCCACTTATCAACAGCCTGATGGAAAGTGTTGACAGAGTGGAGAGAATTTAACATTGCAGATGAATAAAGAGACTCCTGTAGTGAAATGTAACACTTCGGTATCAAAATTGAAATTTTCCATTTATGGAGTGACGCAATTAAAAATTACTAACCTAAATGACTAATTTGTATACTTGTTGTACTTGTTATTTGGTTATATTTTTATTCTTGGACTATAATAGTCATTCACATTAATCATTATTAATGTTTTCACTTATTATCTAGTCATATATTTTAATGCTAGACTAAATTAGTCATTTAAGTTAGTTTCTTTTAGTTTAGTCACTTCTTATCTAGTCATATATTTTATTCCTAGACTAAATAAGTCCTTTAAGTTAGTCTCTTTTAGTTTAGTCACTTATTATCTAGTCATATATTTTATTCCTAGACTAAATTAGTCATTTAAGTTAGTCATTGTTAGTTAGGTCACTTAAAAATGCTCAAATTTATTAGTAACTCACTTGAAATAATTGCGATGACTAACTTTTTTAGTCAACTGGTCATTAATTTCATCATTTTTTATTACTATTTGTTCATTAATTGGTTTTCTAGGGTGATCATTTAGTAATATATTTTTTTGTATATTTGGTCATAATTGTGACAATTATTGACTAAATAAATAACTAAATTAATGACCAAATTTAATAATAAATATACTACTAAACATAACGTTGAGACAACTAATTAATGAGTAAGCTAAAAATGACTAAAAGTTGGTCGTGTTATAAGATACTGTAAATTAGTTACTATTGGTCACCGACTGAAAAATAGTTGTTTATATGTAAATTTTAGTCATTTATTTACTAACTAATTAGCCATTTTGTACTAGTGGATCAAGGGAACCAAGGTAATCAACCAAACACACCGTAAGGGAACCAACCTAACACTACAAACCAGTAACAGGGCGATCAACCCAAGCAGAATAGGCCTCTTCGTAAGAATAAGCCTTATTCTTGTTGTGGTGTATGTGGCCATTATACTCATGATTTTCCCTTTTACCCTAGATGCGACACTTGTGGGAATCACAAGCAGCATCTAGAGGTCAGCAAGCCACCACTTCGGTTCCTCCAAAATATTGCACCAACTCAACCGGTTGTGTTCACTAATCCTTTCCCTCAACAAGGATATGTGGTTTTCCAACCCCCTCAAGGTCAAGCCACCCCTCAACCTTCACAGTCTGGTACCCTAGAGTACCAGATTCTCATGATGAATTCTAAAGAGGTCAATACTGCTGATGTCAACCTTCAGACCTGGTCATGCCAATATGACAAGAAACCCACTACGTATGCAACCAAGTCCCAAACCAAAGTTTCCACAGAGTCCATTTTGACACCCAATTCTCCCTTACAGATCCCTCAGCCTTGGGCAGAGGTCATTCACAAGATCCCCAAAGGCCCTTTACATTGAAATGATGCTTCTTCCAAAGCCGCCCATGCCTATAGCATAGTAGATGACTTTGCACAATATCCTACTACCATGTTAATGCTGGAAGTCCTCCAGTCATGCCAATCTCAAAAAAAATCTCTACAATCTGCTTTGGGCGATGTGGATCCTTCAGATGATAATTTGATCATATTCGATGTTGACAAATCATAACATCCCCCCTTACCTTCATATGTCGCCTTCCAAATACCAGTCAAGATTCGTAATGCCAATGTTTTGAGATGTATCGTTGATGAGGGCACATCCACCTGTGTAATTTCTTCCTCTGTTTGGAATAATCTTGAATCACCCAACATAGCCCCATCCACCATCACTTTGCATGATTGGGACGGTCACCCTTCTTAGCCCCTTGGCATGTTCCGCACCATCCTCACACCTCGTGGCCTGTGATGTAACATCCTCTTGGATCAATCCGATCATGTAGCTATACCTATGCAATGTATGTTGTCACATCTGCAGTTCACCGTAAGATGTGTTTTCCTCACAATGGAAAGATCGTCACCATCGATCAGTTGATTAAACTTTACATGTTTTTCTTTCCCATTTCTTAACATGCTACATATGATAAATTGAAATTCATATAAACAAAGAGCAAACCCTTTTCTAACCAAAAAAAAAAAAAAATAGTGCCTCTAAAAAAATTTCATTCTAATATCAGCAGATTAAAAGAGACTAGTGGACCATTTTTGTTGCTCCTTGACTTTGCTTGTTTTGGTTATGAAATTTCTCGAGCTTCAGGAACCAAAAAATGTGAGAGGAGTTGTAAATGTGAAAAAAATTATGATGACCTTTGTATACTTCAAAATTATGTGAATGATGTCATTTTCGAATGTGGTAAACCTCATAATAACAAATTTCCACATTGGATGCAGAGATTAAATATAAAAACTTGTGGACATGGCATGTATTTTAATAAATTGCATTTTAATGACTACCATGGGCCTCCATGGGTTACATGTCCTTAGTATGTTAGTCTTGATGATGAAAGAGAGTTGAAAACGATAAGTATGGGTGGTCCTAGTTTGTGTGGTGGATATCTTCAAACCAAGGTCGTCATATTAATGAACCTAGGTCCTGATATGGTAAACATGGATCTAGTCCTCACCCAGTTTCATTCCATCATATTTTGTCAAGACTCAAGAGGAAATAATGGCCCTTCAACTTATAATATGGTTGTTTTTAAGGTTATAGATAAAGCTTATCCAAAGCAAATGGATTTTTGGGCTCTAAGAGATATGGATAATTTAAATGATAAAAATCATATGTTTTTTTCCCAAGATTCAAATGTAGGTATAAATTTTATAGATTTTACTATTAGATATAATGAGAGAAATAATCAATGAGGAACTTCTACTGACCATTGTGATTAGGAAAATACTCGGAGATAATACGACTATTTAGGTTCAAATCAAAGATGGCATTGATTCTTATAGCTCCTTAGTTGTTGGTAGTTTGAATTAAACAATGAAAAATAACTTTGATGGTGTTTACACAAAAAATCTTATACTTGTGTAGGATCAAGTTCTAGTTGGACGAGAAAACCAATAGGAAGTCAGTGCCCATATAAAAATGAAAAAAAAAGTTTCCAGACATGGTGATGATAAGGTCCATGGAGAAGATATGCATTATAGATACATTGGGGCATCTAATCAGAAAGTAGATACCATAGGGAGGAATCGTTTCATATTATAAAAGGCACATGATCTTATTAAAATTTGTGCCATCTGACAGCCTTAGTGTGATTGATACAAATAGAGTGTGGAAGATCCAAGTATCAACCTCAACTTTTTAGAAAATAAATGTCAGGTTTTGACTCTCCCTTTCAACAAATACTTCCAAGCATGTTTTCTTTGAACTTCAAAAGGATTCTAAACTAATAATTCTAAGTGACTCAGAGGAAGAAAACGCTTATGATGAAAACATTGGTTACTATCATGTTTTGGATTCTTCTAGTTTGGATAATTTGGGTGAATATATATAGTGCCATTCAATTCTTGTGAAGCTTTGCGGGAGGCGTCACAATTTGATTGCAATGGCATTACCTTACCATACTATTTGCAAAGAAGAATCTCATTTCACACTAATATTAATCTACAATGATATGCTAATGTAATTTTCATGTGTCTTATGGATTGCAAGTAAACTAGAAAATTGCTTAATGTGATGCTTGAGTAAAACTAAACTTTCATTGGTGCTATTTTTCCCTTCTAAATTTATTATTTCTTCCTCTTCTAAAAATTATTTAGTAACAGGTTGTAGATGTTCATCAAGGGCTCCAACTTCATGCAACCTTTTCACATCTCCCAAAATCTGAACCCTTTGAGTTGTGCCTCAAAATCAGTGCTGCCAAAATCAATCACTCTCAAGGTCTTAAGAAGCTTTCATAACAAAAATTTGAAAACAATAAACTATTTTAATACAAGGTTGAAGTCTTCACAAGAAAATAACTGCTCATATAACAGAACTTTTTCAGGAAATTTTATATATTGACACTATTCACAAAATCAATGCAGAGAAAATCCCCACTTACTAGAGAGAGTCGAGAGTCTTGATAACCTTAATCACAAGGGTAATAAAGGAGAGTTATATTCCTTCACATTTTAACTTTAAATTCATCTCCAACAAGTGTTTATGTTAATAAGAAAGAACATAAACTATCGTATAGAATAAGCAAATTGGCTTGAATTGCACTAGTTCTTGAATCTTTACTTAAGCTATTAACTTCAATGAAATTCATTGGCTCCATTTTAACATGAAAATCTCATTACACCACACTCATCATAAAAATTTTACCTATTTTTTCTCACATAAGAAAGTATCATTTTGCATCACCTTCATGCACTTAAGTAATAACTGCACACCCTAAGCCATTTTAGTTCTTATGGATGATTTGAGAACAACATTTGAGCCTCAATCCTCCATAGCCTTGTGAACACAAAAATTGGTAGGGATTTTATAGATTGAAAAGGTTTTATACACCTGATCATCTCAGCTTATCCATTAAAAACCTTCATCATGGTATCCAGGAAAAATTCAAACATTAGTTCAGAAACATGTAATGTAGAAGCCAATGCTATTAAATAAGCATAGAATCTATAAACAATCTTCCTACATTTTATTTCATATTAATGAGAATTCCATACATAAATTTTTCTTTGAAGGATCTCACCAAGGAGAAAAAATTCACAGTCACACGTAAACAACAGGCCATCGAGATAAATAGCTTAGTTTTGTAAAATTACAATGAGTTGAAGTACAATACATGAAACAATAATTCAATAAAAATGAAAAAATAGATAAAGTGATAAGGCCTGGGTGAAAATTGCAAGAGTAGAAATAAAGCACTACAAAGTTGACAAGAAAACATATAAAATGAGACATGAAACAATATAATACAAATTACTTGGCTTTTCTCAAAGTTTGTTATCAAGGGAAGATATGCATTCACACTTTTAGAATAGAAAAACAATTCATAACAACATCAAAAACAACATCAATTCCCCAAATCTCTCGTATCATTTCTTTGAGATGTCCCCCGACTCTTCTAACTGCACCAGAGTGAACCCTAGGAAACTTGTTGTAGAAAGTTGTGATCCTAGGAAAAATGGAAAAAAGATGCCAAAAAAGCCACTCAAATACCTTGTTATTGAAGTTGTGAAAGGAATCAAAGGGCGAGTGCTCTGATTTGAGTGTTTCACGTTGATTTTTATTAATACTAAAAAGGAGGGTCTTTTGAAGCCATCAATTGTCTAGTCGAAGGCCTTTGTGATGGAAAAAGGGTCTATATGAGACATTTTGGTCCCATGAGACATTTCACCCTTTGAATTTATATCTTTTTTACAATGCGATACTAACATATTCCCATAAATGTTTTTAATAAAACAAATCACACTCGATTAAAGAAAGAATGGTAAAATTTTGTCAATAATGGAAATTTTTGATATAATTTGATTAAAAAAATTGGAAATCTTAATTATAGATATGAAATTTAAAGATTTGGAATAAATGGTGCTAAATCTATTTCCACCATAAAAAGGTATTCAAATACAAATTAAATTTCTTGAAAAACTTTTCATGAAATTCACAATTAGAAATTGTAACCTCCAGATATAGGAAAATGCCAAAAAAGTTGGGTTTCATGTTCGACGGCCCCGAATAAAGTTTTATGTAAAGCCCATTGCCTAATGCGCAGCAAAGGCTATGTGCAGAGCACATAATGACCCACTAAATTTTGATAAGGATGACATTGACGTGTCATTGTAGGGGTGGACATTAGGAGGTGCTACCAACCAATCAATTAATGCATTTGTGTGGATCAAGCATAAACAAAAACACTCACCTGGTAAGACCTGGAGGTAGCGAGCATTGCTTGCATTTGTTGGATCAGGTAGAACACAAAAATACAGACTCACCTGGTAACACTTTCGAGGTACCAATCATTGGTAGATAAGAAGAAGAAACAAAAATACGTTTCACTTCTCTATCAATTTATATCTTCATATATCTAACTCTACTAGAAGGAGAAACACATTTTCACTTCTCCATTGATTTAGCTCTTCGACCTCTTTCAGCGTTACATTGGAATTGGTTTAAATCCAGACTTTTTCTCTCAAAATTGGATGGGCAAGGATGGCGTCTGTTCAATGAAACTTGTGATTTCTTCTAACCAAGCTTATGTTTCTTCTCACCTTCTTCGCTGCTCAATGTTTGGAAAATCTCAATATCTGAGCATCTCAACTTTCAAAATTCAATTCATGGAATCAGGTAATCATTTCCAAGAGTTGACACCCTCAATATCCCACCACAAATAAGAAACTTGTGGGATGATCACCATCTGCTTTATTTATCTCCTGTGACGAAGGACTGAATGGATTCATGATCTGTAAAGCCCACAAATCCTTTCTACAAAGGGGAAATGCAAGTCGAAACATCATATTTCGAAGTTTACAAAGAGTTTATAATTCAAATTCAGATACAATTTTTGGAAACAAATTTTATAGGAGGCTATTATTTTTTATGGGTTTTCTTTTTGGCGGATTGTGGAGATACAAATCGAGAGAAAAAGATGCAGTAATAATCACTTGGTTTATATGTATATAAACGATGAATCTATCAATATTGAAATAGTGAAGTTTCGGGTTTTTTTTTCTAACCTCTATGCACACCTTTCCTGCAGTCGATCCGTCCCTCTCTTCTCAATCATCAACCACTCTCCTGGTCAAACCTCTTTCCTGCGCAAACAGCACACCCTCCCATCGGTCTTCCTCTTATGTCGCTCTCCTGCTCAACCCTCCTGCCTGCTCAAATGACACCCCCCTCCAATAAGTCTTCCGCTTATGTACCTAATGAGCTGTCACCCTCCTCACCCCTCCTTGAAACCCCCCCTTCCTCCCCTGTTGGTTCGAACTCCCCTTCTAAATCAAATCCCCCCCTGCTCCATCCCTATCCTTTTTCCTCTATCCATTGGTCTTCATTGATAACCTTATGATTGACCCCTTCACCTATAACAATTATTTTAATAATAACTCCATCAATTTTATTAATTCCTTGCCCTCTGTTTATAATATTCTTGATCCCATTTCATTTTCCCATCCAGCCATATTTCCATTTTTAATAACAACCCTAGCCAATATAATACTCATTATAATTATAACTTAATCAATAATAATCCATCATTAATAATCACCATTCTAATAATATCCCAAAAAATAACATTAAAATAAGGAAAATCCTAATATTAGTAATAATTTGACTAACAATACTCCTAATAAAATTTATAATTTAACTAATAATATTCTCCTCACTAATAATTCCCCTGACAAAAAAAATAAAAATAGAAATACTAATAGTAGCCCCAAGATTAATAATAAATCTTCCAAAACCTCTTTTAAAACATATCATTTATTTTGAAGCTTTATCAGCTTTATATGTGGCATTTGTAGCTTCACTCTCTTTCTATATCTTCTCTTCAATAGTATTGGATGAACCAATGCTCGACTTTTTCCTACTGTTCTGGGTAGGAGAAATAGTGTTATTTTGAGCTTGAATTTTTTCCTTCAATAATTTTCTTTCATTCTTCATATTATGTGAATTTCCATTAGATGACCCTATGCTAGATGTTTCCATGTTTTTCACAGTTGAAGATCTACTGCGGAGGCTCTTTGAAGAAGCCATCCTATAATTTTTCTGATGCTCATCTTTCACTTCAACCCTTAGTGGATCAATTTCAACTCTTTTTCTCATAATAAACATTTTAAGCATGTGTAACAACCAAGATTTTTTAGGCATTATAGCTTTGAGTTCTGAAATTTTTGATTGATAGTGAACATTGCCAGATGGGATAGCTTATGCACCTGTGGGATTCCTATACTCCTTCCCACTACCTATAGACATTGTAATAGAAGCTTGTGACATGGCCTTATTTTTTGGATTTGTGCAAGCTAGGTTGTGTCTCATTGTCATTATCAGGCTTATGTAAGGAAGTAATCGAACCCCCATTAGAATTACTATTTGAATTGTTGAAGTTTGCAACAAGAAACAGTGAAATTGGCATCTATAAACAACATCCATTATCCTATTTAAAATTAAGCACCTGCACTAGGGTAGGGCCCACACAGGCTATTTTTAGTTGGATGGCTATTTTTAGGTGTATGTCTATTTTTATTATCCCTTAATTTATATGGACATTAAACTATAATCTATTCCCAATGCAGACTTGAAAATAGTTAACTGAAGTGGAAAATCAATTAGCTAAGTGAATTTCGAGTTAAGAGGTTGGTTGGTGGGACATGGAGGTTGAATTTAGTTGTAACTAAGTGATTCGAGTTGTAACAAAGTTGGAAGTGAAATGTTGCATGAGTTGTGCAAGTTCTAAGTAGTTTAACTCAGTTAAGTGAGTTAAACTCAGTTGTGCTAGTTGTAATTGAAGATAGAATAGTGATAGATCAAGTGAATGAATTATTAATTAACTCACAAGTAGTGATCTCACATGCAACTGAATATTTACTATTATTATCTGCATGCATGTCAAATCTAGTGGAGACCTAGTTGAGTTCTAGGTGAAATGGAAGTAAACTATCAATTGTGACATTATCCGGTTGCACACATGCAAGAACACACACATTGGATGTGCCCAAGAGGATTGTGCAGTCAAGGCAAGTAGGAAGGCATCAAAACAGTGATTTCTTTTAGCAAGGATTGCGCATTAGAGGCAGGTTTTCTGGAGATAGTAAATTGGCTAAGGAACTTGCCAATTTTTGTATGACAATGTGAGACAATTAGCTAATGTACTGAGAGATATTGTGATTAGAGTTTTGTATGTAATTGTTTCATGATCCATGATATATTATAAAATAGAATATAATGGGGTTTTTAGCTGTAAGCTTCCCTCGGGAAATTATCTTTTTTGTGTGTGATTGATCTTTCTTCATGCTTATGTAATTGGCGATTGTGTTTTTAACTCTGCAAAGATTTGTAGAAGCGATTAAAAAATTAACTTTAGAAAATTGTTAGAGCGTGTGAATCCAGTATATACATACATATTGTATAATTTCTACATGAATTGAGTGATAAATATTTTTCTCGTGATTTCCTATAATATAGATGAAATAAACATTGAATAAATTATCTAATATAAACACAATTGCTTAAAAAATGACTGGAAAATCAATATAATCAGGAGAAATTAATACACTACCCATGTTATGGCAGTTTCTTTATTTATTCAATTCAGAAAAGTTTAATTGAAGTTGTGTCGGTTTTCTCCTTGACCAGTCATGGTTTTCACAGGGATAACCCCTTGATTTTTAGATTGAATTCATAAGGCTTGGAGAAACACAAAATGACTTTGGGACCCTGCCCTTCAATTTAACAAAAAATGGAGAAGCTGATACCAGGTCACGGAAGGATTGCTCATGAAATCTGAGAAAAATTTAAATCATCATAATTATTCTAGTATAATATCTCAAATCAACATTGAATAGCATTACACAGTATAATCCACATCCATTCTAATTTCGTCAAGATTTAAAATGTTTATATTGCAGAGGTTAAAGGTTAAAGAGAGTAGGGTCTTACGAATACATAGAGTGGAACCAACTATCCTCCCTGAGCATTGAGCATCAAAATTTAAATGGTAGATGATAATTGTAATGAAATTGAAAATTATTTTTACTTTTCTTCTTTCTTGGATCTTCCCTCTAGAGCTAAATGCACCCACATTGGGGTCTCTATTTCGATGTTTAACAATTCACATTGTCCAATAAAAAAATTGTATAAATTGTTGGGTATGTGTTATATTCTTTCCACGACTAGCCCCATGCACTATACGTTGTGCCAGGCACGACAGGGGGGTTACAAGGGGGGAGGCAGCCCCCACTGCTGGGGTCCAGGGCAGCGCCCCGGCGAAAATTTGTTTGGTGTGCGGACCCACTCATAGGCGAACCCACCCATGTTTTCTGCATGATTTTGAACATGGTTTTGGGGTACGATGGTTTTTGGCCCCTGGTATTTTGTAGATCTGGTCAAGGGAACTACGGTTATGTTCTAATCCAAGGTTAATGGATTGGGTTTTATGTATGCTTCGGCATGTATATATATGTGTTGTAACACTAAAAGGAATATAATGAAAAATCAAGCTAGTTGTCCCCATTTGGGATCCAGGGGAAAATCTTTGTGTTTATCTGTTTTATATTTTATGCTCTCGCTATTGTTTATTTTCTATTATAAGGTTCTTGTGTAGATAATTTCTATTCAGGGTTAAAACCTACATTTGGTTTCAGATATGTTTCGGCTTCAAGGGGACGCCTTTTCTACTGAGGGTTTTTTGCTCATGCCTGAGGTAGACCCTGTTCAGTGGGAGATCTACGGGATCGATTCTTGTGGTGAAAGAAGATGGCGAGCGGCGAGAAGATAGAGATCGAGAAATTTAATGGTCAGAGCTTTGAGTTGTGGAAGCTCAAGATGGAGGATCTGCTGGTGGATAAATATTAGTGGATCGCGGTAGATCCAGGTACTAAACCAATGGCAATGTCAGATGAAGACTGGAAGAAACTGGATCGGAAGGCTAAGAGCACAATATGGTTTTGTATCTCAGATTCAGTATTGTTGAATGTATCTGGGGAAGCTATGGCGAAGAATTTGTGGGAAAAACTTGGGACTTTGTACCAATCTAAGTCTCTGGTGAATAATTTTTTCCTACGGAAAAAGTTGTATAACCTGAGGATGAAGGATGGAGACTCGGTGACAGAGCATCCGAACGCCTTCAATACTGTGGTAAGTCAGCTGTCGTCTGTTGATATTAAAATCTCAGATGAAGATAAGTGCATCAGTTTGTTGTGCTCTCTACCAGACTCGTGGGATAGTCTGGTTATTGCAATAGGTAGCAATACAACTACCTTGAATTTTGATGACATTGTCTCAGCCTTGCTGTTAGAGGAAATGAGATGGAGAAATATGGAGGGTCAAAATGGAGATGCCTTATCTATATGAGGAAGGTCCCAAAATAGAAACAAGAATAAGGTTTCAAGCGGGAGATCTAAATCTAGAGTGAACCGAAATCTCCTGAAATTTCAAAGTATGCCTGAAAGTGAAATGACAAGGCACTACAAAAAGGACTGCAGATCTAAAGCTCCTGAGAAAGGAAAGGGATTTGATGATGCTCCTTCTCCAGAGGCAAAAACCACCTCGGATGAAGGTGGGGATGTGTATTTGGCTTCTTCTTCAAATACACATGTAGATCATGAGTCATGGTTGATTGACTCAGGTGCATCCTTTCACTTCACTCCCCATCAGGAGTGGTTCTGTGAGTATGAGAATATGATGGTGGTGATGTCTTCCTAGGGGATGATAGGAAGGCCAGAATCATCGGACGTGGAAAGTTCAAGCTGAAGCTACAAGGTGGAAGGATTAGAACACTTCCCTGGTGTTCTACAGAGTCTGGTGGCTGGCCAAATATAATTTAGAAGCAAGATGACACGTGTGTGGTAAAAATGGATGTTGTTCGAGAAAGATGCCCGTAAGATGGTTCGGGGAGCATTGATATTAATGCGGGGAGTTTGGAATGGAAATATGTACAAGATTCAGGGAAACACTATTATTGATGGGTGCAATAGTTCTGTGGTTCCCAAAAGTGGAGCAAAAATCCTAGTGGTCTCTAGAGAAAAGACCATGCTATGGCATCAAAGGCTTGGATATATTGGTAAGAAGGGCCTTCAGATACTACATGGAAATGGTATGGTAGAAGTTATGTCTAATAGCTCTCTGGATTTTTATTTCTGTGAACATTGTGTATATGGAAGCGAGAATCAAGTAGTAGCTCTTCCTGGTGCTAAAAGGGCTAACAAGATATTGGAACTTGTGTGCAAGGATGCTTGGACCCAAGCCATCGGACTTCTAGAAAGTTTGTGTCCTATAATATATTCATACAAGTACTTCGAGAATACATGGTATTTCTTGAGGAAGAAATATAAATTCTTATATAGATTTAAATAATTTAAGCCTCTAGTGGAAAACCAGACAGAGAAGAAGATAAAGGTGTTGAGGATAGATAGTGGTGGAGAGTTCTACAAGAAGGAATTTGAAGAGTTTTATAAGAATTGTGGTATAGCACGACATAATACTACTCCATACACACCTCATAAAAATGGAGTTGTAGAAAGAATGAACAGAACGTTGATGGAAAGCACAAGAAACATGCTCAGTGGTACTAAGTTAGGGTAGGAATTTTTGGCAGAGGTAGTGGAGACTACATGTTACCTGGTTAACAGATCACCTTCATCAGCGTTGGAGGATAAGACTCCACATGAGGTATGGACTGGTAAGAAACCCTTTCTTTCACATCTAAGGGTATTTGGATGTGATGCATATGTACATGTTCTGAAGGAGAAAAGGACCAAGTTGGATAATAAATCTGAAAGGTGCATCTTTATTGGGTATATGGATGGTTTAAAGGGTTACAAGCTTTGGAACCCAAAAACAAGGAAGGTTGTGTACAGCCGAGATGTGGTGTTTAGAGAAGTGAAAGATGTTGTTAAACATGAATTTCTACCAAAGGAACCTGAGAAGACAGAGTTTGAGCTAAAGGAGGATGAATCACCACAAATGTGGAAGACCTTAAGAGGAAGAGCCACAAACTCCAGTTTTGAGAAGATCAGTTCGGGAAAGAAGGCAACCAGAAAGGTATAGTCCATCTGCTTTCTGTTCAGTTTTTGCCTTAACTATAACTGATGATGATCCTAGAACTGTCAGGGAGGCAATAGATTCCGAGGATGGAAAAATCTGGAAGGAAGCCATGGTTGATGAAATGGAATCCTTGTACAAAAATGAGGCATGGGATCTGGTGGAGTTGCCAGCTAGAAGGAAGCCCCTTGGGAGAAAATGGGTGTTTAAGAAGAAAATGAATGTAGAAGGCAAGGTGGAGAAATAAAAAGCTCGGTTGGTAGCAAAAGGTTATTCCCAGGTGCCGGGAATTGATTTTGGTGATATTTTTTCTCCTGTTGCCAAAGTTACTTCTATTTGATTACTTTTATCTGTTGTTGCTGCATTTGATTTTGAGATAGAACAGATGAATGTGAAGACAAAATTTCTTCATGGGGATCTAGAAGAGGAGATCTACATGAAGCAACCTAAAGGCTTTATGGTAAAGGGTAAGAAAGAACTGGTGTGTAGGTTGAAGAAGTATCTGTATGGGTTAAAACAGTCACCAAGGATGTGGTATCAGAAATTTGATACCTATATACGGGGACTTGGCTTCACCAGAAGCAAGGAGGATCACTGTGTTTATTTTAAATTAATTGGTGACCGTGTTATTTATTTAGTATTGTATGTGGATGATATGTTGTTGATTGGAAATGACAAAGAAATTATCCAAGATTTGAAGACCCAACTGTTCTCCAAATTCGACATGAAGGATCTTGGTGCTGCAAACTATATTTTGGGCATGGAAATTAAGAGAGATCAGGCAAAGAGGAAGCTCTAGTTAAACCAGAG
Organism: Pinus albicaulis; assembly: GCA_034641835.2. NCBI lineage: Eukaryota > Viridiplantae > Streptophyta > Pinopsida > Pinales > Pinaceae > Pinus > Pinus albicaulis. The sequence continues at coordinate 1,436,968,682 of CM076580.1, forward strand.
GAAGTATGTCGAGACTATATTGCAGAGGCTCAATATGCAGGATAGTAAACCAGTGAAAGTTCTTGTTCTTGTAGGTGTAAAGCTATCTGCTGAACAGTGTCCCAAGACACAAGAAGAAGAGGATGATATGTCCCGTGTTCCATATGAAAGTGTAGTGGGTAGTCTGATGTATGCAATGGTCTGTACTAGACCAGACATTGCACATGCAGTGGGAGTATTGAGTAGGTTTATGCCAAACCCAGGGAAGGAGCATTGGACAGCAGTGAAGCGGGTTTTCAGATATTTACGTGGCACTAGTGATTATGGCTTGTGCTACCAGGGAAGACCATGATTGGAAAGAATATTGGAAATTTGTGGTTTTGTTGATGCAGACTGGGCTAGAGATCTGGACCAAAGAAGATCTACAAGTGGGTATGTGTTTAACCTATTTGGAGGCGCAGTCAGTTGGATGAGTAAAAGACAGTTTGTAGTGGCTCTTTCAACTATAGAGGCAGAATACATAGCAGCCACTCATGCAAGCAAGGAAGCAGTTTGGTTGCAGAGATTGTGTTCAAGTATGGGGTTGGTACAGCAAGCTATAAGGATAGACTGTGATAGCCAATGTGCAATTTTCTTGGCTAAGAACTCTGCTTACCATTCCAAGACAAAGCACATTTATGTTCAATATCACTTTGTTAGAGATATGGTTGAGGCTAAAAGGGTGTTGCTAGTAAAGGTGGACACTTTGAATAATGTTGCAGATGCATTGACGAAGTCTGTGAGCACTTAGAAGTTCTCTTGGTGTAGAGAAACAATGGGTGTTGAAGAATTGGCCCAATGACTAAGCTCTCATGTGGCCCCCTGTGGAAAGAAAACTAGTCATGCAGGAATGCTATAAGGTGTTGTATTCTTCCACGCATTAGCCCTTAGCGCGTTAGCATCGGGCACCATGCATGGCAAGGGGTTCACAAGGGGGGAGGCATGCCCCCCATCATAATGCGCGCCCCGACGTGTAAATTTGTTTGGTGTATGAATTCAATAACAAAGCAGCCCACCCACATGGCATGATTTTGCACATGGTTTTGGGGTAACATGGTTTTCGGCCCCTGGTATTTTGTAGATCCGGTCAAGGGAACTACGGTTATGTTCTAATCCAGGGTTAATGGATTGGGGTTTATGTATGCTTCGGCATGTATATATATGTGTTGTAACACTAAAAGGAATATAATGAAAAATCAAGCTAGTCGTCCCGATTTGGGATCCAGGGGAAAATCTCTGTGTTTACCTGTTTTATATTTTATGCTCTCGCTATTGTTTATTTTCTATTATAAGATTATTGTGTAGATAATTGTTGTTCAAGGTTAAAACCTACATAAATATTTAAAAACATAAGGTCTTGTTTGCTGGTATAACCATACGCATTTGTAAATGCTATAATATGTAATAATGGTTGGTTAAGAATAATTATATACATTACCATGAATTCCCAAGAATTGACGATCCATACTTTCCCTTACTAGTTGATTGACATGCTTTGGAAATCTTCTACGGGGATATCCTGATGTTCAAATTTGAACTTGCTTGCACCTCATACAATAGCTTAAACCTCCAATTCTTTTTTGGCTCCTTTTGAGTGTATGATGTTATTTGTAAAAAGCATTACCCATTAAATTCATGAGCAGTTCCACCATGGATTTTCCACAACAATGTGGATATCTAGATTTTGAATGTAATGTTTAGCATAACAAAACACATACTAGTATGATTTTTAGGTTTGGAAAAGCATAATTAATTGAATGGGGGATTTAAAAAAAGAATTGATCATATCGACATGGGTCTAAAACCAGTCTACCATCTTTAAAAAATGGAATTCGTTTCATAGTTTTGGGGAGTGAAAAATGATCTCATGGCTAGTGAAAAATGATCTCATGGCGGGAGATTTTGGTTCGATGAACTTTGGTATTTGATTTGTATTTTATCAATTTATATTGTTTCATTGAGAATGAAAGACACATTTCCAAAATATTTATTTATTTAAAGTAAATTATATGGTAAAAAATAATAATATAGAGATATAAATTCATGTCGGAATTTAGATGAATTTTACTTTTATAGATGTTTAATAGTAGATTAATGTTAATGTAAATTTAAGTAAAGGGATAGATTTAAAAGTAAAAGTGAGAATTTATTATTATAGAAAAATTTTGATTTAATGATAAAATGTTGAGGAAATTGTCATCATTGAACAATGCTTAATTTCGTTGAGTGTTCTTGTTAGGGCCTGAGTTGGGAGTGCCTTTAATCGAGGCAATGTGACATACTCATTGAACCATTTTTGATGTTTATATCACAAATAATACAATTTCATGGAGGAGTTGGTAGAGGGTTGAGCAGTGGTCCAAGGCTTCAATGACACCAAGGCGATGGAAAATAAACCAAGATTTGGAATTTCCACTTGGGCACATTGGTTTTGCACAAGGATGGCTTGGTGAACGAGTGCCATGAAGGGTGTGACATGACCAACCATCCCAACTTTCCCAAGCAAGGAAGAACCAAGGTCAGTGAGAATGCACATGAGCTTGGTGGCATGGGTTCCACAAAGGTGTCGCACGACTAAGGAGCACACCCTCAGCAACGAGTCTGATCAAGTTGACCAGAGTGCCAATGGATCTAATGTAAGGGGAAGTGTGTGTGTGTTACACCATTTTTTGGTCATCTAACCTTTTACTATTAGATGGACCAAAGTACACCATGTAAGACCAACTTTACCCTAAGTAAAATTTCTTTCACTATGAAAAATAACTTAGTAATCCATATTTATTAAGTTGTTTATGGTCTAAACAAGAAACCCCATGAAAAAATATTGAATAAATACACATTTGTTTGATTTTCCACAAGGAATAATTAGTTAAAAAGCATTTTAATTAATATTCCTGGTCATATTTAACCCAAAATAAGAAAATTAATTAGATAAATCACTATTTATCTTATTATTTCCTAGGAATAATTATTTAAACCTTATTTAAATAATATTCCTTGTTAAATTTGACTAAATCATTTAAAAATAATTGAATAAATATTTATTTATTTAATTATTACTCAACCACATCCCTAAAATAATAAATAAATCATTTATTTATTATTTACAAATAAAGGGATTTGACCAAATTCAAATTCTTTTTCCCTCCAAAAAATATAATAAAATATTCCATAAATTTTGGATCTAGATTTGGTTAATAATATTTTAATTATGCACGAATATCTAGACTAACTCAATATTTTATTATAAATAGAAGGGTTTTTCCATTCACTCACTACCTTTTTTTCCTAAAGATCACTCTGGATCTATACTTTTGGTCTGACTTTAATCCTCCATCATTGTCATATTTTGCTACCATTTTTTCTTGTGAGCTCCCTTTGAGTTCCATTTTTGTCTAGGTTTTCTACACCATCAAGAGAGAGAGATCTTAGATCTGAATTGATAAGGACTTACAAGAACCCATCCCATTGAGGGGGACTGGTAACATCTTTCTATGTTCCTTTCCCAAGTGTCAAAAAATACAAAAATTCTTTAAAAATATTCTTGTCCTATCTATTGGATGCATGGAGCAACTCTTGCTTTTATTTACTGCTTAATGTCTTTTAATTCATAGATCTAGATTTTGTAGCATTTATATTAGTCAAACAATTTCAGATCTAAAGAAATTGGAAGCCATCTTTGATGTTAGGTCTATTTGGTATGCACGGCTAAAGTGAGCTTTTTTCATAGACTTGAGATTAGAATTCATCCTAACAACGGGCGACTCCACATGGATTTATGATTGCGACCTCTGTCATTTTTCAGATCCCTGCATGACTAGCTGCTTCAAACCCTGGGATTTTTCTTCAGCTTATTTTTTTCTTTTATTAATTTTTTTTTTAACCTATAAAACCCTAAAACATTAAAAATTTTAACTTTCGTGTGTTTTCGGACCTATTGCGCAGGTGACAGGCATCAGCCGCAGCTGAGACGAAAAAAATTTCTGAAACCTACTCCCAAGAGTACCGAAAGTGTAGGTCACACATTTTTGGCCAAAACCTACTATCTAGACCTTCATGGCACAGAAAACTGCCCCAAATTTGCGACCTCTGCAGAAATGAGGTCAGAAACTGTGACCTGAACTTTTTTCGTAAATTTTTCTGAGATTTTTTTGGGCTTGTCTTGGCCTTTGTTCAAGGTTGTCTGACCTCCGTCTCAGCCCATTTTGGACCTATACTTGCTATGTTTTACTCATTGGAGTGGGGAACCTATTCCCCTAACGCTTTAGTACCCATCCACCTTTCTAGGAGGAGTTTAGCTGAAGCTGGTTGTCTAAAATTTTAGTATGTTCAACCATTTTTTAGATCTAATCCTGTACCTTCAAATCCATTTCAGATTGGCTATTTTTCCATCCAAAACACCTATTTTAATTTTTTTTTGGGTCTTCCTCTAGGTTCCCCTCCGTTTCCTTTCAGGATGTAACCTTTCGCGACCTCATTTGCAGCACTTTTCCCTGTGGTTTTTTGTTGTTTTCTGCACATATTTCCAGCAAATTTCACCTTTCGATCATTTTTCCTCCTAAATTTAGATCCATTGGCTATTTTGGTGTGTTTCTAATAGATTTTTTCCCACCCATAGACTAGTTGTTGAGAGGCCCGCCTCCTTGGGTTTAGATTAATGCATATTTAGCTATTTATTTTTGTTATATTCAGTTTACTTTACTGTTATTTGTAGATTTATTTACAGTTATACAACACACTTTTTCTTTTTCTCTACAAACATCTGGGTTTAAAAATTAAAATTAACACACTTAACACACACTCCCTAAGTGAAGAAGAGCTTGGTTAACACCTCCAGGCAAAGACTATAACATTGTAATCAATTGATCCTGCACCTCTTTTCCCTTGTTTCGACATTGTAATCATTTGATCCTGCACCTCCTTGCCCTTGTTGGTCTCTCTTTCCTTTGTGATCTGTGTTTGTTATTTCATCATTGCGCCCCCAAGGCATTTTTCCCTGAGACTTCTTGGCCTTCATCCTCAGTTTCCATTAGGAAGACTTACTCCTACGCGTAGGATTCGAGTTAGTCCTCCACCAAGTCGGCATTCTGACTCCTCTTCTGGTTCATTAGGTTCCCCTTCTGGTTCCATCCCTGGTTCTCCCCTGTCACCTTCACCATGTCTGGTTTAGGACCTAACGCTGATGGTTGCCTCGGCCCTACTACTTGGAATACTACTAGTGGGACCACAATGGGAACTATTCAGGCTGCTCCCTTGCTCCTGTATATGGCAGGCCTCAGTCTTCCTAATTTTAACCAATTTATCAATGACCCCATACACCATAATGCTGGTTGGCCTGATATGCCAACCAAGCTCCCTTCTAACATCCCCAAGTTTGAAGGTATTTTTGGATAAGATCCTACAAACCATGTTCAATCTTTCCACATGTGGTGTTCGTCTAAATCCATCACCGATGATTGTTCATCTTCATTTGTTCCAACGTACACTTACTCGAGAAGCTTCTAAGTGGTATGTTGACCAGGCCTCCTCCTCTCATACTACCTTTGCGACCCTTGGTCAGTATTTTCTATCTTAATTCTAGCTTCCCCTTCGTTATGACACTGGTACCGAACTTTTGACCTCTTTCCCTCAATATTCTGTGACCCGCCTATCCGATCATGTCCAGGAATGGCAAAGAAGAAAGAGCCTATGCCGAGCCCCTACCTTTGAATACCATGTCTACTTGGATTGGTTCCTTAGATCCCTTTTTCCTGCTATAAGAAAATATGTCGCATCACATTTCCATCAAACCGAAGAAGCTGCTCTCCATATTGCATTAAAATATGAACTGATCTACGCATAGTCTGGTTATGTTTATACCATCTTACCTAATCTCCCTAGACCTGGTGGTTCCAATGCACCGAGGGCATCCCATGTCGCCGACGATATCATTGGAGCCCTTTCTCATCCATGCGCTCATCATCCCATGGGTTATGGTTTCCCTCAGGGAGGGGCCAGCTCCTCCAACACTTTTCCCCCTCCTGGTAGCATGTATCCAGGATATGGCATGCGTCCTCCTTTTTCCCAACCTCCTTATTATCTATATCCTCATCCTGGTGCTCCATCTCCTCCAGCATTAGCACCCCCGCCTCCCTTGCCTTCTAAACCTCCGCAACAACAGACACCACCCCCTAGGGGTAAGTATATGCACAGCAGGGTGCAACTAATCCTACTAATTCCAAAAAGAAGAGGAAAGGCACCCAAAATAAATCTGCCCCCGGTAATCCAGGACCTAATCCCCAAGGAAATGCACCTAACACTATTAACCAGCAATAGGGCACTCAGCCCAAGCAGGACAAGCATGTTCGCATGAATAAGCCTTGTTCATGTTGCGGTGTCTATGGTCATTACACCCACGATTGTCCTCTTTTACCACAGATGTGTCAGATGTGGGAGACTCAAGCATCATCGCGAGGAAAACAAGCCTCCACTTCGGTTCCTCCCCATGCTGCACCTATCTAGCTGGCTGTGTTTACCAATCCTTTTCCTCAGCAAGGATTCGTGGCTACCCAACCACCTAAAGGTCAGGCGGCCACTCAACCTCCTCCATCTAGTACCTCCGATTACCAGATTCTCATGATGAACTCTGACCAACCCATTATCGCTGACCTCAACCATCAGACTTGGTCCCGTCAATATAACAAGCCTCCCACTACGACTGCCCTCGAGCCCCCTTCTTCAGGTTCCACAGAGCCTCTTTCGACAACCAATGGTCCTTTACAAATCCCTCAACCTAAGGCAGAGGTTCATACCAATATCCCCAAGGGACCATTATGCTGAAACGCTACTTCTGGTAAATCTGCGCATTCGTATAGTATAGTAGATGATTTGGTGCAATCTCCTGCTACCATCTCAACGCTGGAACTCCTCTAGTCGTGCCCTTCACAACAAAAATCTCTACTAATTTCCATGGGCATTGTGGATCCTTCAGATGATCATTTGATCGTCTTCGATGTTGACTGGTCAGAACATCCTCCCCTTCCCGCTTCCATTTCCTTCCAAATCCCCATCAAGATCCGCAATGCCAACATCTCTCGTTGTATCATTGATGAGGGGGCATCCACCTGTGTGATGTCCACTTTGATTTGGAAGCAACTTGGATCACCTAAGTTGCCCCCTTCCACTATCACCCTCCGAGCGTGGGATGGCCACACCTCCCAACCCATTGGCATGTTCCGTGTAATATCCCTTTTTCAGAAACATTTTCAATCGACAAGAAAATATATTACAGAGATGGACTGAAGGGGCATTTACTGGATTTTTCACCTTCACAAGGAAGGATGAACTCTAGATGATTCCTGGCCCACTTTCATATTCTGTCTATAAAGTGTTTTCAAGGGACAATATCCCCAAGAGGGAAGGAAATACAACAAGATTGGGAATCTCTTAAGATAACCCCAACATATTGCAGCTATAGCAATAAGCAAAGACATAAACTGGAAATAGCAGTGAATAAACATTAAGCCAAAATGTGTGAAATCCATTGAGAAATTATATTATAAACAACAACAGCAAAATGATACAATGATGATCAAAATAGTAAGGCAAGACACCTTCCATGAGAACACATGCCATAATACAAAATGTTGCTCCATAGCAAGATGCCCATCAGTAGGGACTACGCAGTCACATAAGGGGGACTTCTACACTGAGTGAAAAAAATCATAGGATCTACATAGATATGGCTCATACATCATTGGGAGAGAATATCTAAGCTCCCAATCACTACCTCTAGTCAATCCTAGAAGGATTGGCTCAAATATGCAAAACTATTGAAATGCCGGAGTTGCTGGGTAGCTGCAGCAACTCAATACATGGAATGGAATGGAGAAGGCTGAATGGCTGAAGTTGATGATGTGCCATTCTCCTCTAGAAATTTGAAGTGTAAGGCTGATCCCTACACCAAATATCTCACCCTCTGAAATACCTGCAAACCCCTCACTACAAATGTGGTCCAACTAGAACGCAGTCTATGAGAGTATCTGCATGTGACTAATGGAAATGGTTGGCCTCTTACCAATTATAGTGGAATATGCTCAGAAACCATCCTCACTAACCACCCGAAAGTATAGAAATTCCCTCCTCTGAAAGATCAGCTAGGAATGGTGTTGTGGGAAACCTCCAGCAACACCTAGCTACACTACACAATAATCTGCTACAGACCCTACGTTGATGAAGATGGCTGAAGCTATTGCCTGAATGCTGGAATATGGAGGATGAGTGCAATCCTTCATGAGCTACTCAAGAAGGAGAGGAATTCCTAAATAGGACTCCCTCGTTCCCGAAGGCACTGCAGCTCTGCTGAACAATAAGAGGCAGCAACAAGTCTTCAAGACTCAAATGTAAAATGATCAAAGATAATCTCAAGGGGCTGCCTTGCCTCTCTTTTAAACACAATGAAGCCTCCATCTTTCTTCCTCTAGAATTTTCCTCCCTCATGGAATATTCCTCCACTAAAACTACATTGTCCCACCTAGTGCTTTCCAACTCATGCCAATGCAGTTTGACTTGGTCAATTAGGCCTTGTCCATTTGCATTTTAACCTCTTTCACACATGAGGGTGTGAAATCCAGCTCCATGATGATCCCTTTTCACATTGTAAGGGATTTTATTCCTGTTTATTACATGAATGGGTCACTTTACCCATTTTTATTCAAAAAAATAAAAATATGCAACTATAATGTTCCATTTGAGCTTGAGGCTAAAATTGGGGACATTACAGTCCTCCCCTCCCACATGTTGCTTTTCCTCAAGCAACTGCATAGAGAGAACAAAATTCCTCCTCCCTCTTCTCTTGTGGCCTCCTCATCCATGGTCCCACCACTACTCAAATATGATGCAATAAATCTGCCCTCCAATGCTCTCTCCCAAGTATTCAAACTAAAAATGATGCTCCTCATGGAAAGATAGAAGGTGTAGTGGAATCCTTCCTACTGAAATTTGGCCTCCTTAAGGTAGGAGTGATGATATGCATGGAATTAATTCTTCTCCCAATGATGATCCTCTCATCCATGCTATCATCAAATGAAAATCTCAACCCCTGATTTCTGCAATGAGTTGGGGCTGAATGGAGAGTTGTTTTGGTTTCCCATGATGGCCCTCTCTCTATACGCTGCTCATATGGTGTTGCCTTTTGTCTTTGGGCTGGTAAAGTATGGCCTCCAAGAATGGCCCAAGCTACCCCATCAAGAAAAATCAGCCATTATATGCCTCTGCAAATTCTTCAAGTGGTCCCTCCCACAAGAAGGTACAAGTAGCAATGTAGCAATCATGGTTTGCCCATGGTATCTCCTGCAAGATAAAACATATAAAATGGGGAGAATCTTTCTCCCAATGGGTTGTACATACAATACTCTCCAAATGATGCTCCTCATGAGTGTACCAACATCTGAAATGCAAGGAGAATTATACAATAAAAGCAAGTTGCCAAATGACAACCGGAGAGTGGTTCAACATGGAACTGCGTAGTGCCTCCTTAGCCTGCCTCAAAATAAAAAATAACAAGTGTTGTACTAGCCACTTGTTTGATGCCACACATTTCCTCATAAGATGAAAACATGAGAAGACAAATTGGTGCCAATGGTGCACACCGAGAAACATGTGGCTTCCCCCCCACAACCATCACAAAATTAGCCAAAATCAAGGCTACAAGTAGCTACAAGTACATCCTCATGAAAATGCAAGAAGGAACAAGCCTCCTTGATACATCATGCTCCTCAATCAATGAAAAGAATTACAATACAAAATATGACATTATACCTCCTCCATCATGCACTAGAGCTCTTGAGATGAAATGGCTCAACATGGATGCTCTCCCTCTCCTCCAATGAGTAAGGTAATGGTTGTGCCAACCTCATCAAAAGAAATCAGGCTATGCATCTATCCATATGCTGATGCATATCATACTGAATGCCCTCAAAATGGACTTCTCTAGCCAATCAAAGTATGCATCCAAGTGCATAGCTAGGAAGCCCTCATATGTTGCATGAAAATAATTCCTCCTTGAGGCTAGAAACTCTAGCCAAGAAGAGTCTGCCATAACAATAGATGACCATATCATCAAGCATGTATCTGTCACCTCCTCCTGGTCATCAAGAATCATGCATGCGCTAAGATCTTGGGACCTCTCAACCAAAAGTTGAGTCCTCCATCCCGAATCAATCCTCCACATAGACAGCACTGGTGTTCTGCAATGTGGTGCTCCATCATGCTGTTGTATGCTACCTTGACATCCCCTCATGCCAAAGTTACCCTTCAATTTGCTGCCATGCCCATCATGCAGCTACTCATGCTCAAATAGAAATGATGATCTTTGAAAATGAGTCTCCCATGAGAGACTATCATCTCCAAATAATATCTCGATCCTGGGCAATGTAAGCATGAGTGGCCTCCATCTACTCCAATGCATGAAAGAGTCCTTCCTCAAATGAATTATCATCTCTCTCACCAAGTCTATGGAGCAGCCAACCTGCATCATGAAGATGCAATCCTCTATCCTTGCAGCAACATCTGCCAGCGCAGTATGACTGAAGAGAGTGGGTGATGCTGAAAATGAGAGAGTGTCTCCCTCCTCCTTGAGTCTATCCCAAACTCTCTGTGTTGTACTGAACTCTCCCAAGGTTTCCACCCTCCTGAAATCAAGGTGTGAGGCCCCCAAATATGGAGGATCCAACCTCCTCTGCTGATCTACTGGTCTCCTTGGTGTAATGTCTCCATGCAGTGAGACACCATCATCAAGAGATGACTGAATGTATGAATGGAGAAAACCCTCCATGCTTCCACTGCACAATCCAATCATCATCTTAGGTGCATCAACCTCATAAAATAGACAGGTGTGTGCTCCTCATCACATGATGCTGATCATCCTCCCTATCTCTTCCTTCTATCTCCATAGCTCTGCACCCTATCATCAACGGCACAGATGTATCATGAGTTGTGCCTTGATCTCTACATGGGAGATCCTGGGGAATTTATTGCAAAGACACAAGAATCCCTCTATGTGGAGCAACATCTCCTCTTACCTTTGCATGAGGCACTGGATCAACTCTAGCTATTCCAACGCAGTTGCCCTCCTTCTCATCAACATGTAGGGGCAACTTCTCCAAAATTTGATCTCCTTTTGAAAAAAGAGACCTCCATGCTTTCTTGTGCAAGAATGTGAGATGGATACCTTGCCTCCAACAAGGTAGGATGCAAGATGCCAGCCTTCCCAAAATTATTCTGAAGTGGATCTGAGTTTATGTTTCCTCCTTCTTCATGCAAGATCTAGGTTTGCATGTGTTTTAGATTTTCTCCCACCAAATCTTTCCATCATTGTCCCAATGAATCTGAAATAGGAAGAAGTATTTGCATCCTTGAAATAACTTGACTCAAATATCCACCATGCATAGGTCTTACCTCTCAAGTGCAGTGTTTTAAATCTGGTAGCATCTCCTTTGGACACTTTGTGCTGCTGCAACATGGTCTTCAGCTCCTCTACCCATGATTTGGTTGAACATGTAGGTGAACCTCTGAAAGTAGATAGAATAAATATATGTTGTTGTTGGTTTTCCTTCACCTTATACTTGCAAATTCCATGAAAGTGAGATGATCTATGAATGCTGGAGTTTGAGACTCAAACTCCTTCTGAAAATCTTCAAGAGTTTTCCTCTTGATCACCTTTCCGCATTTTCCCATCTTTTCCATGAAAAAGCTGCACAAGTGACTGCGCTGTGCATCAAGGGATGTGATTGCATGCTCACATTCCTCATCAGAAATCCTAGATTTTTTTCTGCTTCAAACCCTTGTGGAGATTCTTCAAATCTCTCCCTTTTCTTTTTCTTGGGGCTCGCATGAAAGCCCTAGATGGATTTAGGGAGAAGCTTGGCTAGCTCATCTCCTTTCTTTCTTCTTCTCCACAAAGTGTAGTCTTCCTCATCTTCTTAGATGGCATCTTGGTGAAGATCCATAGGCTGAGCCAAGATTATGCTTTGATACCAATGTAATGTCCCTTTTTCAGAAACATTGTCAATCGACAAGAAAATCTATTCCAAAGATGGATTGAAGGGGAATTTACTGGATTTGTCACCTTCACAAGGAAGGATGAACTCCAGAGGCTTCCTAGCCCACTTTCAGACTCTATCTATAGAGTTTTTTCAAGGGACAATATCCCCAAGAGAGAAATACAACAAGATTGGGAATCTCTTAAGATAACCCCAACATATTGCAGCTACAGCAATAAGCAAAGACATAAACTAGAAATAGCAGTGAATAAACATTAAGCCAAAATGTGTGAAATCCATTGAGCCATTTTATTATAAACAACAGCAGCAAAATGATACAATGATGATCAAAATAATAAGGCAAGAAGCCTTCCATGAGAACGCATGCCATAATAAAAAATGCTGCTCCATAGTAAGATGCCCATGAGTAGGGACTGTGCAGTCACATAAGGGGGACTGCTACACTGAGTGAAAAAAATCATAGGATCTACATATATATGGTTCATACATCACTAGTAGAGAAGATCTAAGCTCCCAATCACTACCTCTAGTCAAACCTAGAAGGATTGACTCAAATATGCAAAACTACTGAAATGTCGGAGTTGATGGGTAGCTGCAGCAACTCAATGCATGGAATGGAATGGAGAATGCTGAATGGATGATGCTGATGATGAGCCCTTCTCCTCTAGAAATCTGAAGTGTAAGGCTAATCCCTACACCAAAGATCTCACCCTCTGAAATACCTACAAACCCCTCACTACAAATGTGCTCCAACTAGAACGAAGTCTATGAGAGTATCTGCGCTGTGACTGATGGAAATGATTGGCCTCCAGCCAATTATAATGGAAGATGCTCAGAAACCATCCTCACTAACCTCTCGGAAATATAGAACTTCCCTCCTCTGAAAGATCATCTAGGAATGGTGTTGTGGGAAACCTCCAGCAACACCCAGCTACACTGCACAATAATCTGCTACAGACACTGCGCTGATGAAGATGGCTGAAGGTATGGCCCGAATGTCGGAATATGGAGGATGAGTGCAATCCTTCATGAGCTACTCAAGGAGAGGAATTCCTAAACAGGACTCCCTCGTGCCCGAAGGCACTGCAGCTCTACTGAATAGTAAGAGGCAGCAACAAGTCTTCAAGACTCAAATGTAAAATGATCAAAGATAATCTCAAGGGGCTACCTTGCCTCTCTTTTAAACACAATGAAGCCTCCATATTTCTTCCTCTATAATTTTCCTCCCTCATGGAATATTCCTCCACTAAAACTATGTTGTCCCACCTAGTGCTTGCCAACTCATGCCAACACAGTTTGACTTGGTCAATTAGGCATTGTCCATTTGCATTTTAACCTCATTCACACATGAGGGTCTGAAATCCAGCTCCATGATGATCCCTTTTCACATTGTAAGGGATTTTATTCCTTTTTATTACATGAATGGGTCACTTTAACCATTTTTATTCAACAAAATAAAAATATGCAACTATAATGTTTCATTTTAGCTTGAGGCTAAAATTGGGGACATTACATTCTGCAATTGTCCTATTACTCTTGCGGGCAAGACTGTTTGCATTGATGTAGAAGTAATTGATTCCCCCTTAGATTACAACATTCTATTGGGTCGTAGCTACACCTATCCGATGCCTGATGTACCATTTGCAGTTCACCACAGGATTTGCTTTCCTCATAACGGAAAGATAGTCACCATTGACTAGTTGACATATTACGAACCGAAGTCTTAGGCCTCCCCTAAGTCCATCATTTCTTCGGTGGTCAATAAGAAAACCGTTGAACCTTTGACCAGTGTCTCACCCAAAGTCTACAAGGACTCCTCTCTGCTTGGGTCCTTCCCTAGTCTTCCTCTTACTATCTCACATCCCAGCTCGTCGAATTTTTACATGATGTAATCGTCTCGGGCTTACCACAAGCGACCCGCTTCAGCTAGTCAGCAACCCCGCCCTCTGCAACCTGCTCCTAGCACTTTGACTTAGCCTTCAGGACCCCCTCCTCAAGGCCCCTCATCTACATCTAGTATCCATGAGCCTTTCTACCCTCGAGGCACGGTTCCTCCTGGCCTTAACTATCTTAGAGTTGTCTTGCCTGGCCATTACCCCTATGGTCAGATACCATTCCTAGCTCCCCGTCTTAGAGTGTTTTCGGTACCTATTATGTCTACCTTATCCCTTCCTAACCTGACCCTAGGGATCCCATTCTGGTACATTGATCCCCCAGCCACTACCCCACCTAGTCTGCCCAAGCCTTATCTTGCTTTGACCCTGGTTCAACCGGTCCCTATGACCCCTCCCTCTGCTACCGTGCCTCAGCCACCTCAATAGGAACCTCCTCTCGTTGCGACAGCTTTGGTAAAAGGGGGAAAAGCTCGCAAGAAGGCAACTAAATACAAGGATGCCCTGATAAACCTTGCGCCTCCTAAGCCTCTAAAGCGTACACCTTCATGTGCTTTTTATGATGTTGTAGGTCATGCCACCCATAATTGTCCTGAATTGCCTCATCTCAAGCCCATGGTCAATGAAGCATTTCTTGAGTCTGATATCCCAGAAGTCCATGTTACTTTACCTGATCTAGCCAAGAAACTCAAGAATTTGCACACAAATCACCTATGTTCTTTGTGTGATTTCCATGGCCACCATACTTACCTTTGTCCCCGCCTCGAAGAGTACCACTCCTCTTTGCAAGTTGTTCGCCAAATCGAGACCAAGCACAATGAGTCCACTGCTCCCTTATTTGTGTGTTTTTCTTCAGCGGAACCAGAGGACACATGCACTCCCATAGACATTCCCCCTCCAGATGTCGAAACGACAGAGTCTTCAGCCACTGTCCATTACATGTCATCATCTATGAGATCAACGGTGGAAGACCCCCCTGGGACTACCCCTTCTGTTTCGCCTGACCTCCCTTCAACGATCACCTTGGGCTCAACATCGGTGGATCCTTCATCTACTTATTTTTCTATCACCCCTTGTGATGATGCACATGTGAACCTTTCTACTCATGATGATGAATTAGGTAGCTTCGTCGCACCACATGGTATTTCTTCCACCAATCACCCCATCTTCTATTGCGATGACAAAATTATGGAAGAAGTCACCACCCTTGACTTTATCTATCCCCCTTTACATTGAACCCATGCATTCGAACCACATACACCTTGTGGCCATTACATTGACACCCAGTGTTTGGGTACTGGGGCACCCATATTTGAGAGGCTAGGAGAAGCAATTCTCCACAACTCTCCTAGTGCATCTGGTCATGTCGAATCTAGTACTATTATTCTTCCCCATTTAGAAGAACCTTTAGATTCCCATATCACTTCAGATCACTCTAGGAATGGTACCCCTCATCATTCCTTCATCTCACATCAACAACCCAGTCCCCTAGAAATTGTTGTTGACCAACCTGTGGGTTTTCTAAGAGAGCACCAGTTCATTATCCCCAAATCCACTATTTTGGATAGTGGCACCATGTATGCCAACCCAGAAACTTTGTCCATTTGCTTCATATATGCAGTACAAAAAGATATTGGTATGCCTCCATTCCCTTTCTCGAACTGCATAACCAAAATGAAAACAAATGGCGAACCACATCATAAAAATGTGTTTATATTCCCCTTTTCTAAATACATTTTGGCATGACCATAACATGCTTGGGGGCATCTACGCCCCTCAACCATTAAAATCCCAGCTATCATCCAAACACAGCACGAAAACCCCCTTTCTCTGAAAGGTTGCACTTTTCAGGTCATTTCTTGGGACAAGTCACAGTTTTTTGCCCAGTACCTACTACCAAAGTAGCAGAACAGACCCCAAAAAGTGTGACCTAGCCTGTTTATGAGCTCTGCATGCATAAACTAAAATTTTTATCCCCTTAATTTAAAGAGTATGGTTATGCCTCTTAGCTGCAACTGACGGATCTCGATTCCAACGGTCGGTTTGTCCACTATGATCGCCACAAGATTTAGAGCCTTCTCTCCTCCCTACATTCACCACAACTACACTTGCAAATGAGTGAATTTGGAGCGAAAATTCCTTGTTAGAAGGGTTTTTCCATTCACTCACTAACTTTTTTTTCCTAAATACCACTCTGGATCTATGCTTTTGGTCTGAATTTGATCCTCCATCATTGTCATACTTTGCTACCATTTTTTCTTACGAGCTCCCTCTGAGTTCCATTTTTGTCTGGGTTTTCTACACCATCAAGAGAGAGAGATATTAGATCTGAAGTGCTGAGGGCTTACAAGAACCCATCCGATTGAGGGGGACTGGTAACATCTTTCTATGTTCCCTTCCAGGTGTGAAAAAATATAAAAAATATTTAAAAATATTCTTGTCTTGTCTACTCGATGCATGGAGCAACTCTTGCTTTTATTTACTGCTTAATGTCTTTTACTGCATAGATCTAGATTTTGTGGCATTTATCTTGGTCAACTAACTGCAAATCTAAATAAATTGGCAGCCATCTTGGATGTTAGGGTTGTTTTTTATGCACAGCTAAAGTGAGCTTTTTTCATACACTTGCGATTAGAATTCATCCTAACAGTGTGGTTATACCGACAAGGGTGGACGAACATGGAATGAGTTGAACATTGGAGGTCCCCCCAAAAAAAAGTAGTGTTATGGAAGAGATGCTCATAGAGACAAGATGACACAACTAAATGGAAGGTCACAAGGCATAAGCTAACTAAAGGGGTGAAGTCGCGCATATATATAAAGGACACACATGAAGGATGGGAAGAAAAAAACACATAAAATATACAAGTGCCAAGGGAGCCCTCCACGATCTTAATCCGTTGCTCTCCTAATTTGGGAGTGTCATTGGAAACCCTTACAGGTACGTAATCCACTAGGGATTTACCACCTTCCTCCTTTGTAATGGTTGACCCTTCATCTGCCCCTTCACGATTCTCCCTCTTTACCTCTTGTCCTTCATCTGGTTACTTTGGTGGTGGCCTTACTCCCCTTCCTAACTCCTCTAAATCTGCTGCTAGGTTTATCTCATTTGCAGGACTAATTGTCGATGCTAGAACCTCTTCATCGGTTCTTTAAATAAAGGAGGCAAAACATCCAAGTTTTTCAGGGTTAACAATAAGGGAAATCAACTCACTCTCGGGGAGGGTATCCACCTGGTCGATGTTATCAACATGGTGGATAGGGTTTTGGTTGGCAGGGTTCATGGGAAGAATTACACTGCATCAAGGCTAAGGTCGTGGGTATCAAAAATTTGGGGACAAACCATGGAATCCCTCCCTTTTTTTTATTTTGTCTAAAGGTTGGTTTTCCATCTAGTTTCAATCAAAAGAATATGCATATTGGGTCCTTTCTCAGTTTTGGCACATTCGAATGGCGCATATCCTTCTCAAGCATTGGAGCCCACTATTTGATCCTGACAGAGAACATTTGGGATTCAACCACATTTGGGTCAGATTGCCTGGTTTACCTATGCACATGTGGTCCGATGATATTTTTAAAAGTATTGGAAACATTCTTGGTACCTATCTCGATCATGACCGATCCTTTGCAGAGACAGGGAAGATGGCATATGCTCGCATATTGGTTCACCATGACACTCGTGAAGGCTTGGAAGAAAATATGAAGATTCAATGGAGGAATACCACTCAAGTGCACATTTTGGATTATGAAGGGATACCCTTCCACTGTTGTCAGTGCCATAAGCTCAGTCATGTATTCAAGGAATTCCCTTTACACTCTCATGGCATTCCTCCTCAGACCACTCCAGGGGCAGATTTTGATAATGATGGGGTCATTGTATCATTGAATCGCCAGAAGAAGAATGCAACCTCACACTCTCATACTATCGGTACCTCTCCACAGATGCCTCCAAATGCTTTTTCCTTTCCTTCCTATTTAAGGATTACCAGATCTTGATTAGTGTCTTTCAGTGCTCCTCTAGGTTCTGGTACCTCTTCTTATCCTCCTTCTCCCATTGTTTCTTTTGTGACATCTGATGCTCTATCTCACATTTTAGATGTAAATGTTTCTAGACATCACCTTTCTTCAATTAGTTTCCTTGATGTGCCCTCCCCGGATGTTTTTTCTTCTCCCCAACCCTTTATCCCACCTCCCCTTCATGGCTGCTCAGTTGTTCGGGAGTCTTACTCTGATACTATATCTGGTCGTAACTATAATCTTCACTCTAACTTTAAGATATCAGAATCTGATTGTGGGTTAGGAACTAATCCCCCACCTATCTCACCAAAATAATCCCGTGGAAAACTCTGAAACATCTCTAAAGCCATCCTAAAAGCTAGTATTGATGTTGCAGAAGGCCATTAACTCTCCATTAAAGGGGTTCTTAGAGAAACAAATGCCCCCTCCCCACCCCTCCCCATGGTTTCCCAATGAAATTCCTCTCTTTTAATTATCGCAGGTTGGATAGTTGTTCCAAAACGTTTAGCCATCAAGAGACTCTTTGATATTGTGAAGGTGGATGTGATACTTCTTCAAGGGACACTAGGAACCTCTAACCATATTATCCCTGCAATGGCTTCCCATTTACATGGATGGACTTCTCATTATTTAGATGCTCATGATCGATCAGGAGGCATTTCTATTGGCATCAACCCTAGGGTCCTTAGACTTAACAATATTTGGTGTAGGGAAGGAACCCTGGTGGTAGACCTATTATCTAAACAACTTGGGATCAAGTTTATATTTTTTAACATCTATGGCCCTTGCCACAATAGACAAGAATTCTGGAACTCTCTCGTGAATTCTTCTTTTATGTAATCTAACAATATTATGTTGGGGGGTGATATTAATTTTTCCTTAGGACTTGCTGAATCCTGGGGCTCGCATGCTCAATTAGATCCTATTTTTGATAATTGTGGGTCATATTTAGATCAATTCCACTTCATTGACATTTTGATGCCTTGTTTACAACCTACCTGGCATAATAGGAGAACCAATGAAGCAATGCTTGCCAGGAGGTTGGATCGTTTTCTCATCAAGGAAGGATTACTAAATAGATTGGCTTTATCCAGGAAATGGGTTGGATTTTGGGGTATTTCTGATCACTCCCTGATTTATCTTGAACTCTCTCGTATTTCCCCAAAGCCTCTTACCCCATTCAAATTCAACTCGATGTGGCTCCAAGATGAATATTATATTAAATTAGGAAATTATGCTTGGAGGACTACGCCAATTCCACCTAATCAGTCTGTCACCTCCTCCTTTTCCAGCAAGCTTCTTTACATCAAAAATAAATTGATTGGATGGGAAAAGGAAAAATGGATACAGGATGACAATGACTTAAAACATATTGAAGAGGAGCTTACCGAGCTTGATGACCCTAATAATTGATGTTGTTTCTCATTTGTTGCATTAAAGGATCGTGTCATCAAATTGGAAGTAGATAGACTTTGGATTCTTAAGGATAGGGAATCAAGTTGGAGGCTCAAGAGGCGAGCTACATGGTTACTTGCAGGGGATGAAAATACCAAATTTTATCAACAATTTTCCAAGGGACACAATACCATCAACACTATTTGGTATTTGGAAAATGAGGAAGGGAAACCAATCTCATATTTTAATCAGCTGGCCTCTTTAGGTATCTCCCATTTCAGTCATCTCTATAGAGAACCTCATGAAGCCTCTTTGGTTGAAATTATCAAGATTGTTAGACTCTTCCCCAGGTTTGTGGATGATTAAACAATATAGGAATCAAATTTTCCTATCTCCATGGTTGAATTAGAAGCGGTGCTTAAATGGTTCAAAAAGGATAAGAGCCTGGGACTAGACGGTTGTTCTGTCGAATTCTATCTATCATTTTTCGAATTAATGGGCCAGTAACTTCTCTTTGTGGTTCATATCAAATAACCAAGGTTAATATCAAACAATTAATATAATTCCATACACCATTAAAAATTTAATTAAGGTTCATATCTAAATTAGCAAAGGTTCATATACTCCCCGATGGGAGTGAGGTATGTGCAACACATGGAAGGTGTCTCGCATGAGTAAATACAATTGGAGCGAGGGTGAGTGAGGCTACTCCCAATCCCTTCACCATAACACATGTAGCAGGAGAGTTATTGGCTTTACTTTGTAAATTATTGTGAAAATTAATTGTTCGTTTCAGTTTGGGGGTGGTGAAAGGTTAAGGTGAGGGAATATGAGGGAGCCTGACATTCAACTCCTCACTCTGGTTTGGTTTTGTTCTTGGTGGTGGCCTCCGGGGATGAAGCGTAAATGTCACGAGCAGGTTTACATATGGAGTGGCTTGTGTGTGCTTTTCGTGGGAATTTGTTTGTGTGGTTTGTTCAACCGATTATTGTTGCTCAGTTTCTTAGCCATTGTCTACATCTTAGTTGAGGATAGGAAGTTGAAGGGAAGTGATCTCACCCGTTTCCATTTTTCTTGGCTTTCAGTGAGCCTATTTTTTCATCCTAAGAGAGGAAGCTAGAATCTGTAGGCTAGGAAACATCAAGGGTGGTGGCGGAAAACTAGTTACTTTTCCCACTTTTGTGCCCTTCAGCGTGGGTGTGACGTTGTTTATTGTATTGATGTGTGGTCTATGTGCGGAGAATTTGGAGGTTGGTTGTTTCCCTAGGGAATTTATGCTCAGGCATCATCTATTTCTTTGTCATTTTTTATTCAATTTCATGTGTTGGTTTGGTGGGTGCTGGTATTTGGTTTTCTTGGTGGTTGGGGTCTCTATCTGTTAGTGGGAGGTTTCTTTGTGCTTCCCTGTGGTGGTGGGTGACGACATTTGGCTCCTTTTCTGGTGGTGGTTTTTTTCTCTAGTGTGGGGTCTAGTCTCTCGAATCTCCATGCGGCGGAGTTCCTTGACCTTGGCGAATTTTGATTTCCCCGGAGCGGTTTAGGCATTCCCCCTCCCATGTCGTCCATGGCCCTATGGCGATGGCAGACTCAGCAATAATTATGCCAGCTCCACGCCAGGGTGGCAATAATGTTTGGCATGTGCATCTCACTAGTGTGGGTGCATGTGGGAGCCGTGGAGAAGGTAAGGAGTGAGCTAGTATGGGTGGGGGCTTGAGATTTTAATATCAGAGTCGTGGGGGCGGAGGAGCCCATGGTGGCAAGGGGAATCTGCATGGGTCTGATCATTCTGAGGTACATGAGGTGTAGGGTATCCAACATTGTTGCTTGGAGAACTGTCATGCACTTATCAACAACCTGATGGAGAGAGTTGACACAGTTGAGAGAATTTTAACACTACAAATGGATTCAAAGACTCCTATAGTGAAATGTAAAACTTCGGTATAAAAATTGAAAATTTCCATTTATGGAGTGATGCAATTAAAAATTACTGACATAAATTACTAATTCGTATACTTGTTGTACTTGTTATTTGGTTATATTTTTATTCTTGGACTGTAATAGTCATTTACGTTGATCATTATTAATGTTGTCACTTATTATCTAGTCATATATTTTAATCCTAGACTAAATTAGTCATTTAAGTTAGTCGCTTTTAGTTTAGTCACTTATTATCTAGTCATATATTTTATCCCTAGACTACATTAGTCCTTTAAGTTAGTTTCTTTTAGTTTAGTCACTTATTATCTAGTCGTATATTTTATTCCTAGACTAAATTAGTCATTTAAGTTAGTCATTGTTAGTTCGGTCACTTATAAGTGCTCAAATTTATTAGTAATTCACTTGAAATAATTGCGGTGACTAACTTTTTTAGTCAACTCATCATTAATTTCAACATTTTTTACTAGTGTTTATTCTTTAATTGGTTTTCTAGGGTGATCATTTAGTAATATATTTGGTTGTATACTTGGTCATTAATTATGACAATTAATGACTAAATCAATGACTAAATTAATGACCAAATTTAAGAATAAATATACTACTAAACATAAAGTTGGGACAACTAATTAATGAGTAAGCTAAAAATGACTAAAAGTTGGTCTTGTTATAAGATATTGTAAATTAGGTACTATTGGTCACCGACCGGAAAATAGTTGTTTATATGCAAATTTTAGTCATTTTTTTAGTAATTAATTAGCCATTTTGTACTAGTGGATCAAGGGCACCAAGGTAATCAAACGAACACACCCCAAGGGAACCAACCTAACACTACAAACCAGCAATAGGGCGATCAACCCGAGCATAATAGACCTCTTCATACGAACAAACCTTGTTCTTGTTGTGGTGTTTGTGGCCATTATACTCATGATTTTCCCTTTTACCCCAAATGCACCAATTCTGAGAAGCACAAATAGCATCTAGAAGTCAGCAAGCCACCGCTTCAGTTCCTCCAAAATACTGCACCAAATCAACCGGTTGTGTTCACTAATCCTTTCCCTCAACAAGGATATGTGGTTTCATGACCCTCTCAAGGTCAACCCACCCCTCAACCTTCACAGTCTGGTACCCTAGAGTACCAAATTCTCATGATGAATTCTGAAGAGGTCAATATTGTTGATGTCAACCTTCAGACCCGATCACGCCAATATTACAACTAGAAACCTGCTATGTATGCAACCAAGTCCCAAACCAAATTTTTCACAAAGTCCATTTTGACACCCAATTCTCCCTTACAAATCCCTCACCCTCAGGCAGAGGTCATTCACAAGATCCCCAAAGGGCCATTATGTTGAAATGATGCTTCTACCAAAGCCACCCATGCCTACAGCATAGTAGATGACTTGGCACAATCTTCTACTCCCATGTCCACGCTAGAAGTCCTCCAGTCATCCCAATATCAACAAAATATCTACTATTTGTTTTGGGCGATGTGGATCCTTCAGATGACCATTTGATCTTCTTTGATGTTGACAAATCATAACATCCCCCCTTACCTTCATATGGCACCTTCCAAATACCAGTCAAGATTCATAATGCCAATGTTTCGTGATGTATCATTGATGAGGGTGCATCCACCTGTGTGATTTCTGCCTCTTTTTGGAATAATATTGGATCACCCGACTTAGCCCCATCCAACATCACTTTGTGTGCTTGGGTTGGTCACCCTTCTTAGCCCCTTGGCACGTTCCGCAATTTTCATGTCACTCTTTTGGGCAAGACTGTTTGTGTTGACATTGAAGTCATTGACACCCCCTTGGATTACAATATCCTCTTGGATCGTAGCTATACCTATGCAATGTCTGTTGTCACATCTGTGGTTCATCGTAAGATGTGTTTTCCTCACAATGGAAATATCATCACCATCAATCAGTCGAATAAACGTTACACATTATTCTTTCTCATTTCTCAACATGCTACATATGACAAATTGAAAGTCACATAAAACCAAGAGAAGACCCTTTTCTAACCAAAATAAAAAAACAAACAGTGCCTCTAAAAAAATTTCATTCTAATATTAGCAGATTAAAAGAGACTAGTGGACCATTTTTGTTGCTCCTTGACTTTTCTTGTTTATGTAAAAATACAACGAGTTAAAGTACAATACATCAAACAATAATTCAATAAAAATGGAAAAATAGTTAAAGTGATAAGGCCTGGGTGAAAATTGCAAGAGTAGAAACAAATAAGCTGTAAAGCACTACAAAGTTGACAAGAAAACATATAAAATGAGACATGAAACAATATAATACAAATTATTTGGCCTTTCTCAAAGTTTGTTATCAAGGGAAGACATGCATTTTTACTTTTAGAATAGAAAATCAATTCATAACAACATCAATGCCCCAAATCTCTCATATCATTTCTTTGAAATGGCCCCCGACTCTTCGAACTGCACCAAAGTGCACCTTGGGAAACTTGTTGTAGAAAGTTGTAATCCTAGGAAAAATGGAAAAAACATGCCAAAAAAGCCACTCAAATACCTTGTTATTGAAGTTTTGAAAGGAATAAAAGGGCAAGTGCTCTGATTTGAGTGTTTCACATTTATTTTTAATAATACTAAAAAGGAGGGTATTTTGAAGCCATTAATTTCCTGGTCGAAGGCCTTTGTGATGAAAAAAGGGTCTATACGAGACATTTTGGTCCCATGAGACATTTCATCCTTTGAATTTATACCCAATTTTATGCCTATGTACATTATATATGACGTTGATGTTTGAAATCCATAATCATGCCATTAGAGGAGTGCAAATGTGGTTTCCTAGTCCTTTTTCTTGACATCGCACCTACATTTTATTTTGTATCTTGTTAAATTGTACACTTGTCTATATTTTGAAAATGTGAAACCTTCTCCTCCATGTAATATAACAATAGATGTCCTCTTGGGAACAAAATACCTAAGTGGAATGAATTAGTACACCAAGGTCATTGGCGAAAATAATTTGACTGCCTGTTGGAAACAAATAATTTTCCTCAATTCACTAGACATGTATGCCCTACCCCTTCTGAAGGTGCATGTGCACTAGGAATCATTGAAAATATAATATATATTAAAAATATTAAATGTTCAATCATTAATAAAGCTTTTGAAGAAGGGTTGATGGTTCCATGTCCACCTAAGAAGAGGACAGGGTATGTGTCTTTCATTTATAATTCTTAATTCCATTCTTTTGATGCTTGTAATTTTGAAACTAAATTGTCGGTTGTCTATGATGTGGTGAACTAGAACTTGATATGGATTGGTGACTGGGTGTAGGAAGAAAGTTTCTATAGTGGGCAGTGGGCAAACTTTTTTAGATGTTGTTGATCAACTTAATAAAGGTGGTGTTAGTCATCAGTAATTTTTACTATTTGGAGATGACTAAATATCAGTCCTAGATTTCTAAAAACAACATTCCTGAATATTGTGAGTTTTAGAAATCTCACTGCCTTCATTATTATGGTCACAAATTTTTCATTATTCTACTATTTACCAGTCCATGATTAACCTTCCATTCCTAAAGGGCCCCTCATGGACTTATGCCACTCATCTAGTTTTTTTTTTCCCACCTATCACCCTAGCACTCTGTTTGGCCTTTACCCCACTTTTTCACTTTCATCTAGGGTTAACAATCAGCCTATTATTTCCCATTCTCATCAGGTTCCTCAAAACTGGATGGTCCCAAGACTACCTCTATAACCTCTTTAGATCAATCAAGTACATCAATTTCTATGTATTCAAATACACCAATTGGTCAAAAAACTATGTTTTTACACTATTAAGATCCCAAGCCTAATTTCAGTCAAAATGCCAAGTTAAAACCCTCCCACTAGATCATTAGGGTTTCCTAGGTTATAGGGTCTTCATTGGTATTTTAAGATCTGCTCTTCTTATGCTAAGACTTGGTTCAAATGAAAAAGAAGAGAAACACATGATTTCTCACGAAAGAGTAGAAAACCTCCAAAGAGGGCTACTTCGTCAATTTCAAGTTTTGCAAAAAGTAAATGTGCTTGAAATTTCTGCAGGGATGTCATGAGGTAAATCAGGAAAGGAAATTGATAGAATAACTGATGAGTTTCTGAAGGACAGCACGGAGCACTCAGTCTAGAGGAGAAATCAAGGTTTCTAAACCTAATTGAATCAACAGTATGCCAAATAGAGACCCAATGCTGCAAAACACATAAAGGAGGGTCAAGCTCTCATGTTAGTCATTTACACTTAGTGGTTAAAGATTTAAAAACATGGTATAAGCTCCAAGGTAAATATAAAAATTTTTGAAGATATTGCCACTGTGTAAATGTCTAAATTTGTCAAAGTGAATTCAGCATTTTCAAGGATCAGAGGGGGAAAGTCACTTCAGGGTTTCATAACACTTGTTGAAGTGAAAATGTTCAAGGACATACACCACCCAAATAAAGTAAGCCTTGTCACTCAAACAACATCTGTAGAACAAGGAGGTGAAGAGTATCAATGGACAAGTTTCAAATTATAAACTCAAACACCTGCAAAACAGAAGTGGTCAAAGAAGGTAATGAACATGATTTTGAATTTCATAATGCTTGTCAAAGGGTGATTTTATCATGCCTAATGATCAGTAGAAGAGGCCAATGGTTGAGCTGAAATAAACAAATGAAGCAGCAGAAGACCAACTTCATCATTTGTTCACCTACAGCGAAAAGAGACAAAGGAATATCAGTGAAAAAGTGAGAAGGAGTAACAACATCAGCAAAGTGAGTTTTCTAATTTAAATTTACTTTCCTTAGCTATAAAGGCCCTTTCCACCCTTCAGAAACTAATTTTTCTTTTACAAATATCATCAAAGGCATTCAAAGAAGAAATTTTGAGTTTCTGGAAAAATCGGGCAAGATACCCTGTGTTGCATGCCTGGAAACGTGTGTTGCGCGCCTGGGCAATCTCCTCGTGAAAATCAACTCTGTGTTGCGCACCTATGAGTGCATGTTGCGCGTTGAACCGTGCATCGTTCACCTAGCACCCGATGGACCTGTGCAGCATTCACCCAACAGGAAAGGGTTGTAGTTGTTGTGCATTTAACAAAAAGACCCGACAGGCCTCACACTGGCAGTTTCTACGCGTTTAACAAAAAGGCCATACTGTTCCTACGCTACACGTTCACAATGGCCCGACTGGCCCGATGCTGCACGTTCAGTGCTGCACGAAAGCTCACCTGACTCGCCCGTCACTACACGTTCAGTGTTATACCCTCGGCCAACTCGACAACACGTTCAGGTGCTGCACTCTTGGCCAAGAGGGCCTCTACACCAATACAAGAATTCAAACACCTCAAAAACCCCTCCAGATTTTTGCTAGGTGCCTTCCTAGCATTTTTTTTTAGAGGTATGTGGATGCCTTGCCCTCTTTCATGCAGTTTGATGATGTGAAGTTAGAGAGGAATGTAAAACCCATAAAAGAAAAAGAAAACCTAGTCTTCATGCTAAAAACACTACTATTTAAAGGACACCCCTCCATCTGCATGCTAAAAGCACACTAAGAGTACCTTATGGAGGAGTTTCCCATCCACCAAGACACTCACTCCATTTGAAAAATCAATCCCCCACACTGCAAAGCATTGTCATTTCATACCCCCATCATCTCATATTGTCATCATTTCTAAGGTGTTTTCACAACAGGGTTTAGGCATATTAGTTGGTTTCCATTCAGATTTATTTAGCCTCTCATTTTTCCCAAATTAACCCCTCACTCATCCCTCTCACTCACTTGTAAAAACCTGCCCCTTTTTCCACCATTCCATCACCTCTCCATACCATTTCATAAAAATAGTTAGGGTGTTTGTTTTCAAACCAACAATGTCAAAATTTCAAGGGAAGGTAATAGTGACAGTGGTGAGGGAGGCCAAGGGCCTAGAAGACATCAATGCAATGGTGGAAGAATACATAGGTTTGAGCCACTGAACATTGTAGAGTTGATGGCATCTCCTATGACAGTTTCATATTTCCATAATGTGGGTTGTTTTGACTTTTGTGAAAGAGTACAATAGGTACAAAGCCATCCTGAGCTGACGAGGCTTTTTATCCTTAACATTCATGACAATCAAGTAAATTTAGCTAGGGTGAACTTTGAGCTATCTTCAAATACCATTTCTATGGCCACTGGGATACCTAGTGTGGGAGAAAGGTGGTTCAAGCAAGCTAATTTGGATCTGAGCCTCTATGAACCTTTCCTAAATCCTAGATACCAAGATGACTGCAAATCCATTTTTCCTTTTTCACATTTGCTAGAGAGATATGCGCCCTTTACGAGAGTCATCATGAAATATTTTACATGCGAGGGGAGGTTTTCTAGGCTTTAATCATACCATATAAGACTGCTCATGCACTTCACTAGGGTAAAGATGTTACATTTTCCCTATTATCTCTATAGGAGTCTTGATAAGATGTCTTATATTGTGCAAAAGAGACACCCTTCACAACAAATACAAAGCCTTTTTCACCATTCTCTAATCAAGATAGTTGTACTGCATCAATTAGAGCAAAAGGGTATTCCATGGGAGGTGTTCATCGCCCATGAAGTTTTCACAAACCCACAACCCCATCTTCAGCCAAATGTGCCCTCATCATCCCATCCCCCTTCCTCACCTTCTCCTAATGCTTCAGGAAGTGAAAAAAGTGGTATTGAACAAGAAAGTGACCATAAGGAAGAGGACAGTAAATAGGAAAACGATGAAGAAAAGGACATTAAAGAGGAAAATGATGAAGAAGAGGACAGTAAAGAGGAAGAAGATGAAGAGGTAGAGGTCAGCAATGAAGTAGAAGACATGGAGGTAGATGACAATGAAGATGAAAACACAAATGATGAAGAAAGAAGGCAAGAAAATGATGATGATGATGACAACAGTGACATTAAAGACCAAAAAGTCAGTGAAGAGGCTCATAATAGTATTGAAAATCACAGCAATAATGCTAGAATCATTAATGAGAGAGGAAGTGACAATAATGACAACAGTCCTAATGGCCAAGAAGGCAGTGAAAACAATGACCCTGATAGTGGTAATGATGATAGTGCAGAGAATAGTGCCAAAGACAGTGAGACTCCTAGTAGTATTGAAAGAAATGAAGAAAGTGGCCAAGGTAATGATAATAATGAGGGTGGAAATAGCTCAAAGAACCTAGATGACAATGAAGCTGATATCAGTGAAGGAGAAAGGGATGATGATACAAATGAAGATCACAGCAGTGATGTTAGCATGGAAGAAAATGAAAGTGAGGTTGATGAAGGCAGTCAAGAACGCATTGCAGAAAGAATCAGTGCAAAGGTCAATGAGGAAGAGAAAATTAGTCCTGAGGTCAGCCATAGTGAGGGAATTCAAATGAAAAAACCGGAGCAGCCGGAGGCCGTTTTTGATGAAACAAAACTCTATCTTGACTATTTCAATCATTCTAGAACCAATGGAAGTGGTTTCAGATCATTTTGAGTACTTCTACAGCTCGAGAAGTTGATATGAAGTCGTGGGCAGCCCTGGGCAAACCGTGGAGGAAAGCCATTTTTGGGGATGTTGTGCTTAATGTAAGCAATTTATCAGTTGGCATTTGATGTATGATCATTATTGGATGCAGAAGTAGTGGTTTCAGGAGTAGAAACAGAAATCTGAGGGAGTTTGTGCCATTTAGAAGCTCAGAGAAGCTTAGTGCACCGACAGAAGGATGTATGCCCATGGAAGCCTAAAGGCTGTTTGCGAGAATTGGACGGCCATTAAAGGATGCAGAGTGAAGTATTCTCGGCCCTTTGAATCATTCTTGTATTCATTGTGGTTAAGTTTGGAGCTTGTAAAAGGAGTTGTGCCTTAATCCCAAGAGTCCGGTCATGTTGACGAAGCTCAAAGGAGATGTAGCCCAAGAGTTGGGGTGAACTCCTATATTATGTTGCTGTTGTGTTTTGTATTCTATGGCTGAATTATGTTGCTGATATACATGTTAAGTTTCAGCAAAAACAAATAAACTTTAAACACATAAACAGAAGAAAATATTTACACCTCTTCCAAGCAAAAATTCTGCATAATCTCAAGTTTGAGTAAGGTCATTTTAATTAAGTCTCAGTGATTACATTTTATTTCTTTAGGCAGAGCCAGTATGTGGGCCAGGTAGCCTCTGGTTTCATCTTTTCTAGTAAAGGTGAAATAACCAGTAAAAGCCCCTTACTGTCAATCTCTGTATGAGAAATACTTTGTTCTCACAATTTCAGATTTAAAATTTTGAGTATTTTCACTCATTTACTTAAATGAAAATGGATACCTTGCACCCTTTTCAAGTACCTTCCATTTTCAGATCAGATGGTATCAGAGCTTGGGTTGAGCATTCCTTATGTGGCAAAAGGTTTTAAAACAATATAAGAGATTTACTGTTTTATTGGTTGCAAAATGGTTGCATGTATGAGTTTTCTTGAGTTGGAAGGATAGCTGTTGTTAGCTGAGTCTTGGAAAGGATTGAAGACTATTTTCCTTATCCAATTTACCTCAAGATTAACTTTGGAAAACAAATTCCAATAGTGTGTTTTATCATTGCTTGGGTAGAAGGTCTTCCTTTGACATTTGGTTAAAAAGCTTAGCAAGTGGATCTATCGAATCCATTATCGATGTGGAAATGGAAGATTCACATGAAGGTGTATTGCAGTAGGAAAAGACGCCATGGAGTTGGCTTGGTAGGAATTGGATTAACTTCTTATTGCAGTAAGTCATTACTCATTTTGTACATGCAAATTTCAGATTTGTAACCATGTATTTCAGTTGAAAAGTTGATGCAAGATCGCATGTAAAAGCAGTTTCAGTTGAAGGAATTTCTTTGTTGTCGCAAAGTTTCGCCATGGAGGTGTAAAAGATGAGTATGATACTCACTTATATTGCAGAAATTTCTTTTGGTTCAGCTCTTAGTCACCCACATGTTTTTGGGATGATGTACTTGTTGGTATTTGAAAAGAAAAGTTGAAGTTGTAGATGTACATAGAGATTGTATGTGTAATTAGCGAACTGTATATAGTTCATTGTACATGATACATATACATGTGTTTGTCAAGATGTATCTTGTTGATTTTCGACTTGTGTCGATTGTGTGCACACTTGTTCTGATTTTTGTGTGTCATTTGTATGGCACATTTCATTGTCGGCCCAGTTTTTTGATGTCATATGTTACCTGTTTGCTTTTGGTGTCGTTTGGTTGCAGAAGACGAAGTGTCGGTGCAAACGGTACGAAATTCCATGAGTTGGAAAGGCATGCGAAGCAAAGAGGGCACAAAGTTCGGCAAGTGTCATTGCTTGGTTTCGGTATGTGATTGGTATGGCAAGAAAACTTGGTCGGGATTCGGCACAAGTACATGGCTGCGATTGACAAAATTCGCCATGTGAACGGATGGAAATTCGGGAAAATTTTTGAAGGCGAAGAGAAGAGGATTTTTATTCTCTCATTTGCTGTACTATAGTTCAATTCTTCATTTCAGTAAGCTTTTGGGGACCAAAAGCCTCTCATTTGGGAGGTGTGATCAGGAGCTCAAATATGAGTAGCCTTGGGAAAAAGCTCAAAATGAAAGTGATAAAGTTGATTTGGAACTTGAGCAACCAGATAGGCCTCGGTGATACGATCCCAACGCTATGAACGGCACTGAAAACCGACATTGTATGAAGAAGTTATTCAACTTTGAAGTTCTTCAATTTCAGTAAAAAAAAGGGCCAGTTTGACTTTAGAAATTGGAAAATATTTAAAAAAGAATATTTCAAGAATATTCTGTGAATATTCCATGGAAAATTCTCTATGGACCAGTCTTTTTGTGACAAGTGTCCCTCTGCAATTGGCTGGAGAGTTGACTGTGTAATGACAGACCAATCATAGGTCACCACGTGGTAGGCCCAGAGGCTGCCACGTGGCCCCCAGTTCACAATGGAAATGGCGTGTATTAAAATTTTGCGTGTTTGTGGTTTGAACCTGCAACCTATAGTTAATAAGCGCTACATCTTACCATTGGCCCATGACCTTTGGTTTTGATGTGTGAAGCAAAAAAAATATATTTAAATTTATCAAACGGTTTGTTAACTTTTAATCCGGCGATTACAACAATAGTTAATGCGGAAGGTGCGGCCACATGTCACCTTATATTTATTGCTAAAAATTTATGCCACCCCTAAATTTAGCATCGTTTCCTCCATTTTAGGCAGAACTCCAAGTTTATCCGCAGTTAACTAAATGTGGCCCACTTTTTGTGGGATTTTTGCCTAAAATTGGGCAAAAACTTCAGTTGGACATATATTTCACATGGGAGATCCTTTTGGAGTGAAATTTTTTTTTTATTTTAGGTCTCTTCAAACTTTTGGGCTCAATGGAGCAGCTCTGAAATCTAACATCTTCAGAGGTTTAAGCATTGAAGAAGATGAAGGAGCCATCAGGGCCTGGAAGGAGAAGGCTGTGTATTGGACAATGTTTCTCTGTTTAAGGTAAATGAATAGGTATTCTTAGCTATTAATGCCTTTTGAATCTTCTTAGATGGTTTTCAGAGCCTGTTAAGAACTTTAGAAAGCCGAAAAGCTTCATTTAATTTGTAGAGGCCATTTTCCAAACAGAGTGTGTAGGCGAAACTGAAGCATCCGGAGGGCGTTTCTGATGAAAAAAAACTCTATCTTGACTATTTCAGTCATTCTAGAACCAATGGAAGTGGTTTCAGATGATTTATAGTACTTCTAAAACTCTAGAAGTTGATATGAAGTCGTGGGCAGCCCTGGGAAAACCGTGGAGGAGAGTCATTTTTGGGGATGTTGTGCTTAATGTAAGCAATTTATCAGTTTGTATTTTATGTCTGATAATTATTGGATGCATCAGTAGTGGTTTCAAGAGCAGAAATAGAAATCTGAGGGATTTTGTGCCATTTAGAAGCTCAGAGAAGCTTAGTGCACCGACAGAAGGATGTGTGTCCATGGAAGCCTAAAGCTGTTTGTAGGAATTGGACAGCCATTAAAGGGATTTAAAATGGTATTCTCCACCCTTTGAATCATTTTTGTATTCATTGTGGTTAAGTGTGGAGCTTGTAAAAGAATTTAAGTACCTTAATCCCAAAGAGTCTGGTCATGTTGATGAAGCTCAAAGGAGATGTAGCCCAAGAGTTAGGGTGAAATCCTATATTATGTTGCTGTTGTGTTTTTTTATTCTATGGATGAATTATGTTTTTGATATACATGTTAAGTTTCAACAAAAACAAATAAACTTAAAACACATAAACAAAAGAAAAGACATACACCTCTTCCAAGCAAAAAAAAATTCGCAAAATGTCAAGTTTGAGTAAGGTCATTTTAATTAAGTCTGAGTGTTTACTTATATTATTTCTTTAGTCAGAGTCTATAAGAGGGCTAGGTAGCTTCTGGATTCATCCTTTCTTTGAAAGGTGACATATCCGGTAAATGCCCCTATAGTCTATCTCTGTATTAGAAATAAGAAGTTCTCAAATTTTAAGATTTAAAATTTGGAGTATTTGCACTCATTTACATAAATGAAAATGGATACCTTGCACCCTTTTCAAGTAAATTCCATTTTCAGATTAGATGGTATCAGAGCTCAGGTTGAACATTTTTTATTGTGCAAAAGGTTTTAAAACAGTGTAAGATATTTACTGTTTTATTGGTTGCAAAATGGTTGCATGTATGAGTTTTCTTGAGTTGGAAGGATAGTTTTTGTTAGCTAAGCCTTGGAAAGGATTGAAGACTATTTTCCTTACCCAATTTACCTCAAGATTATCTTTGGAAAAAAAACTCCAATAGTTTTTGTTTTATGGTTGCTTGAATGAGAAGGGGTCTTTACTGACATTTGGTTATGAAGCAGCACAAGTGGATCTATGGAGTCCATTATCGATGTTGAAATGGAAGATTCACATGAAAAATTATAGTTGCAGCAAAAGACGCCATGGAGGTTGCTTGGTAGGAAGTGGATTAACTTCTTATTGCAGTAAGTCATTACTCATTTTGTACATGCAAATTTCAGATTGGTATGCATGTATTTCAGTTGAAAATTTGAAGCAAGATTCATGTATAAGAACTTTCAGTTGAAGGAATTTCTTTGTTGTTGCGAAATTTCGCCATGGAGGTGTAAACGATGAGTATGATACTCACTTATGTTGCAGAAATGTCTTTTGGTTCAGCTCTTGATCATCCACATTTTTTTGGGATGATGTACTTGTTGGTATTTGAAAAGAAGAGTTGAAGTTGCACATGTACATAGAGGTTGTATGTGTAATTAGCGAACTGTATATAGTTCATTGTACATGATACATACACATATTTTTGTCAAGATGTATCTTGTTGTCTATCGACTTGTGTCGGTTGTGTGCACACTTGTTACAGAGTTTGTGTGTCATTTGTATAGCACATTTCATTGTCAACTGGTTGTTGATGTCATATGTTGCACAAGATGCTTTTGGTGTCGTTTGGTGTAGAGAACGAAGTGTCAGTGCAAAGCAGTGCAAGATTCCATGAGTTGGAAAGGCATGCAAGAAAAGAGGGCACAAAGTTCAGCAAGTGTCATTGTTGGTTTCAATATGGAAGATTGGTATGGAAAGAAAACTTGGTCGAGATTCGGCACAAGTACATGGCTCATTCAGCAAAATTCGCCATGTGAACAGTTGGAAATTCAGGAAAAAATTTTAAGGCTGAAGAGAAGACGATGTTGTTATTCTCTCATTTGTTGTACTACAATTCAGCTCAGCATTTCAGTGAGCTTTTGGGGTCCAAAAGCTTCTCATTTGGGAGGTGTGATCAGGAGCTCAAGTCCAGGCCATGGAAAAATGCTCAAAAATGAAGTTGCTCAGAATTGCTCCGAAATAGATCGACTGGAAAGAGCTCGGCGATACGATCCCAACGCCATGAACGGCCTTAAGCCGACGTTGTATGAAGAAGTTATTCAACTTTGAAGTTCTTGATTTCGGTTAAAAAGGCCCGAGTTTGACTTTAAGAATTGAAATATTAAAGAATATTCGAGGAATATTCCTCAGAATATTCCTTGGAATATTCCATAAATATTCCACAGAATATTCCCTGTGGACCAACCATCTTGTGACAAGTGGCAATTTACAATTCGTTGTTGAGTTGACTGTGTAATTTTTGGTCCAATTAAGAGCTGCCACATGGCAGGCCCGGAGGCCGCCACATGGCCCCAAGTCACAATTGAATGGCGGGTTAAAACTTGGTTTGGCTCCGGCGGGATTTGAAACGGAGACTTCATTGCTACTACCACAATGCTTTACCAATACACCATGGGCTTACGACTTGACATGTGTTCAACCCAAATTCTAAATAACACATGCTTTAATGTGGCAACGTTCAAACAGTTAACTGTTAGCACTTATTGCGCATGTGAACGCGGAGTTTGTTAACTGCAACATTTAATGCTTCCGCCAATTTAGCGCCCGTTCCCCCAAATTAGGCGGATGTGCCAGTTTAGTTCAGTTAACTGGCAGTGTCTCCACATTTAGTGGAGCTTGTTTAGGCCAGACTGGCAGTTAGTAAATATGCCATATCTTTCACATGGAAGATCCTTTTGGAGTGAATTTTTTTTTTGATTTTGGGTCTCTTTGACATTTTGGACTCAATGGAATAGAGCTGAAGTCTAACAGAGGTCATCTTTAGAGGTTTAAGCTTCGAAGAAGATGAAGGAGTCATCAGGGCCTAGAAGGAGAAGGCTGTGTTTTGGACTGTATTTCTCTGTTTAAGGTAAATGAATAGTAATTCTTAGATATTTCATGCCTTTTGAATCTTTTTGGATGGTTGGAAGAGCCTGTTAAGAACTTTAGAAAGCCGAAAAGCTTCATTTAAATTATAGAGGCCATTTTCCAAATAGAGTATGTAGGCGAAACCGGAGCAGCCGGAGACCGTTTTTGATGAAAAAAAACTCTATCTTGACTATTTCAGTCATTATGGAACCAATGGAAGTGGTTTCAGATCATTTTGAGTACTTATACGTATCGAGAAGTTGATATGAAGTCGTGGGCAGCCCTGGGCAAACCATGGAGGAGAGCCATTTTTGGGGATGTTGTGCTTAATATAAGCAAATTATTAGTTGATATTTGATATCTGATTATTATTGGATGCATCAGTAGTGGTTTCAGGAGTAGAAACAGAAATATGAGGGAGTTTGTGCCATTTAGAAGCTCAGAGAAGCTTAGTGCACCGACAAAAGGATGTATGCCCATAGAAGCCTAAAGCTGTTTGCAGGAATTGGACAGCCATTAAAGGGATTTAAAATAGTATTCTCAGCCCTTTGAATCATTCTTGTATTCATTGTGGTTAAGTTTGGAGCTTGTAAAAGAATATGATTACCTTAATCCCAAAGAGTCTAGTCATGTTGACGAAGCTCAAAGGAGATGTAGCCCAAGAGTTGGGGTGAAATCCTATATTATGTTGTTGTTGTGTTTTGTATTCTATGGCTGAATTATGTTGCTGATATACATGTTAAGTTTCAGCAAAAACAAATAAACTTTAAACACATAAACAGAAGAAAAGACTTACTCCTCTTCCAAGAAAAAATTCTGCATAATCTCAAATTTGAGTAAGGTCATTTTAATTAAGTCTTAGTGATTACATTTTATTTCTTTAGGCAGAGTCAGTATGTGGGCCAGGTAGCCTCTGGTCTCATCCTTTCTAGTAAAGGTGAAATAACCAGTAAAAGCCCCTTACTGTCAATCTCTGTATGAGAAATACTTTGTTCTCACAATTTCAGATTTAAAATTTTGAGTATTTGCACTCATTTACTTAAATGAAAATGGATACCTTGCACCCTTTTCAAGTACCTTCCATTTTCAGATCATAA
Organism: Pinus albicaulis; assembly: GCA_034641835.2. Classification (NCBI taxonomy): domain Eukaryota; kingdom Viridiplantae; phylum Streptophyta; class Pinopsida; order Pinales; family Pinaceae; genus Pinus; species Pinus albicaulis. The sequence continues at coordinate 1,437,004,827 of CM076580.1, forward strand.
AGCTACAGGAATTCATGGGCAGCTATGAGGAAATTGAAGATGAAGAAGGACAGTCCAGAATAAGACCAAGAACCATGGGTTTAAAGAAGGCCTTGGAAAGACAAAGAGAGCAAGAGTCTACCTTGTCAGAGCAACTCCCTCTAAGTGAGCTACTTGCCATGGATATAGAATATGATCGGGAGCCTTGGCTAGAAAGAGAAAACACACACTTGGAGGCAAAATTGGAGAAGGAAAATAGAGACCTTGACCTCCAAAGGAAGATGACCAAACACTATGCACTTAGAAATCAAATTGCAAGGTCCAAGCTCAAAAGAGCCCTTGCCAAAGTTCAAGCCCTCAAGGAGGAAAAAGGTCAAATAAAGCTTAACCTTCTTGTTGATGCTTCCATACAAGCATCCCAGACATAAAAAGGAAGATAATTGCAAATTTTGGGAACTTTTTGGAAATTTTGGATTTTTGCTGATTTGGAGGGCCAAGGGCGCAACACCCTTGGTGATGTGATTTTTCTCAGGGCATCCTTAGGAGGTAAAGTTTAAATTTTTGGACTCCTCAGCTCAAGTACAGCATACTCACCAAATTTTAGGTCATTTGGAGTTGAATTGGTCCTCCAAAAGGGTCAAAAACACCCTAATTTTCACCTTTCTGCCTAGTTTTTAGGACATGTGCTGCACATTTACCAGCCTTTGGATTTTTTTTCTTTGAACAGGTTGTATGGGTCCAATAAGAAAACCAAGGGTAGTTCTGGAAAGTAGACTCAACAGGATTTCCAACAAGCCATCACGGAGCCCATTCCGACATCGGGAAAGCCTTCAAAACGTGGCTACAAGGTGACCTAGTTTTCTTGCTCATGTGCTGCGCCCTTAGCCTGGAAATGCATCCTTAAAACTCAGTGTTGTGCCCTGACAGTCAAAAACTCAACAAATTACACTTGGAAATATTTTGGAGGCTTGGGGAAGCCCAAATGTTAATTTTTTTGCCAAAAATAGTCTAGAATATATTTTGTATTATATATTTTGTGCCTTGGGCCTTGCAAGGTCTCAAAGGAAAAAAGTGACATTTATGATTAACTAATAGACTTCTAGAGACCTAATTAGGGTTTAGTCCTCCAATGCAAGATAAATAGAGCATGGAGGTTTCATTGTATATGTTGGATATTTGCTGAGCATGCTATGAAATAGACTTGGAGTTTATTGGTGAAACTTGTTTTTGGTGCCTTGTGATGGTGTTGGACTGTTCTTCCATGGATCAAGCTCACTCTTAGGATTCATTAAGCTTGTTTAAATGGCAATGTATTCCATCTTTATGTTTTTTTTCTTCAGTTATTCATTGTGTTTATGGTTCATTTAGTTATAGAACAGAAATAGAGAATAGGATTTACCTTCTTGGTACCCTACTTCTGCCTGCTTTCTTGACTTCTATGTTTTCTTCCTCAATGTTTTGCTAAATAAATCCTTAAATGCTCTTTAGTGTTACTGATATGTTATGTTAGAATGCTATTTGTCTACAACTAATTTTTAGAGAATCCTTCACTACTGTCTTAGCTTACTTAACTGTTGTTTTTTAAGACCTGCTTAGCCTAGTTGATATTGAGGAATCCTTCATTGTTCTTCAACTTTTCATTATGCTATCATCTTAGAAGAATTTATTTTTTATTGGTTTGTTAAAGGATCCTTGATTGCCCCTTAACTCACTATATTCACAGCTCCATGTTACTTCACTCTCCCTTGACCAAATTAGATCCATTTGATCTTGCCAACTTTCCCTTTGAACTATCCTTGACTCATTTTTACACATTTAAAAGACTTTTGCAAACTCCATAGCCCAATGGATTGATACTCCCCACTCTATTAACCTACTTAACAACTTGCCCAACCAAACAAACAAACAAACAAACCCTAAACTTAACAACTAGCCTAAAATCAGAACCTAAAAGGAAAACAAGTTCATATCCTTTGCACAAAATAGAGAGAGCCCTCTCTGAGTCCAGGAAGGCTAGGTCCTAGGACTCCAAAGATTGGTCTAATGTTACCCCTGTTCATTTTTTCTCACCAATCTAACAAATTATGGGGACCTAACATAACGGCGGTCACGGTGGGACTTTCTGAGTAAGTAACAAGCTTACACATCCTTAGAGAATTCAGAAGCTCTTGTCAAACAGTATCTATTGATTTATCGCCACCTCATCACCTAAAATAATGGCGATCATGGTGGGACTTTTGAGTCAATGACATCCTAAATATACCTTAGGAACTCTCAAATCCCTATCAAACTTAGAAAGCTTAAGTGTTAGCCGAGAGTAGAATTTAATTCTTTCAACATCCTAGCAAAATGATGACTCAGCTGGACACTCATTAAAACCTTAGGGCTACATAAAGGAACTCATAAAACCCCAAAACATCCCTAGATTGGTTTTTGTAAATTTTTTGTGGTGTACCACAAATATCTATCCTCAAAACAGTAAAAAACATCCACCTGGTGACTCCACTAGCCTCCATTAGGCTTACTAACTTTAATAGTTCTCGTAGACTCCCCTAGGATTGTGTCAAATCATACCTAAGCAGTTTAGAGGCCTAGTCACACACTATGTGAGTTCAAAAAACATTAAGAGAGGTCTACCTTTTTAAAATAGTCATAACCTTTCAGCCTCTCCGAATTATTGAGTTTGAAATCTGGCTTCGCAAAGGATTAACACCAGATCTCACCCTGACCCTGACCCTCCGACCATAGTTGATGACCCAGAAAAGATTTTGTGGAAAACTTCCAAAACTGAAGATTCAAATACTGTTAGGACCATTCATAGAGCAAGTTCTATCCCTGAACATCTCACATCCTTGCATGATCCCCAGTATGACTTACACCATACAAGAAACCTTTTCCGATCTAAGTCACAAAGTGGGACTGACCAAACTGACCTTGTGCCCATAGATTTGTAGCAGAGTCCTAGTGAAGAAGCCTCTCCCTCCAATCCTCCTGATTTTCAGGTTCTCCATCACTTTGGCACTTTTCATTCCAAACCTTCTCAAAATCAGTTTGCTGGTCCGAGTACTTCCACCACACCCATTCATACCACCATTGTGCAAAACACACCACTTCATCCTACACCCCCTCTCACAAACCCTCCCCTTGTAAATCCTCCTTTTATTCCATTAGCTCCCATCATGGCAGCATGGTACACCCCTCTATTACTACCACAACCTCTGATACCTTTTCCAAATGACTACCAATCCAAAATCCCTCACTTCACCAAAGCTGACTCTACAACTACCCAACAACATCTAGATAGAATAAATGATGTTTTTGATTACATGGAATTAGAAATGGAAACCATGAAGATGAGGATGTTTGCCGAAATCTTAGGAGGAGAAGCTAAAAAATGGTTCAAAATCTTGACTCCTAACAGCATACATGATCTCCCTTCCCTATACCAGACATTCATAAACAAATGGGAGATTAAGAAAACCCTCTCCAAATTCTCTCAGAATATAACAACCTTAAGAGAAATGTCGGGGAAAGCATCCAATACTATTGCACTAGGTTCAATAGTGTGTACGATGCCCTCCCACCTCACATGAAACCACCACAAGGCCTAGCACTAGTGAAATTTTCAGAAGGCTTTGATCCAGACATGACCTACCAATTAAGAGAGAGGCATCCCAATAATTTAGAAGACATGAAAAGGGGAGTTGTGAGTGCAGATGCCAACCTGAATGAAAAGAGGGCTAGGATGAGGTCATAAAAGAGAGTCACATACAAATATGAAACTATGGCCTAAACCTCTTCATCCGATGCCAAAATTGACAACCAAGTTAGAACAATGGAGAGAATAATGGAGAGGATAAACTTGAATGAAATAACACCTCCTAGGGAAAATCAACCAAATCCCCAAACAAAAATAGGTATCAGAACTTCAGAAGAGACCCACCCTAAATCAGCAAAGAGAAAATGACCAAAAAATTAGGCCTCTTTCCAAGACAATTATGTGGATGAGGAGGAAAGAGAAACAGAACAATCAGAAAAAAACTATCTAAACTTCATAGGCTCTGACAATGAGGGTGATGTTTTTCTCATAGAAGAAGAACAAGGTTTCCTTTCCTCAAATCAAAATGATAGAACAAATTATGAGGAGTCTGAAGAGTATAAGTTGGGATTCGAGAATGCCATAATGGAGGTCCATAGAAAGTATGATATTAAGAGTAAGAAAAACCAAGAGGCCTCCAAAACAAACAAACAAGAAACTGTTGTTAAAAAGACCCTTGTAAATATAATGAAAAAGACAGCAGAGAACACAATCACCATGGCTAAGAAATCTTATCCAAAAAAGACAAAATCAGCCAATCAAATGGTGACCCAAGCTGCCCTAGTACATCAAGTAGTGGCCCTGGTAAATCTTCTCAAAATGACAGACCTAATAAAACTCAGCAAATAAAAATTATTGAAAGAACTATGTGTGCAAAAACATATGTAAATATGCCAAAAACACTAGTACCTTTCAACTTTGAGGGAGAGATTTCCAAGATCAAAATAAGCATGCCCCTTGCTGAACTAGTAACTCAGGATGTATATAGGAATCATGTCTTGAAAGCTTTGAATATAGGAAATGACACTGCCACCTTGAACTTAACTAATGACAAACTAGAGTTGTTGTTTGGACCTGAAGTAGAGGGAAAATATCAAGAAGGAGTTGTCCCTCCATTCTATGTCAACTTAAACATTCATGACAAAATCTTGCATAATGATATGCTAGACTCCGGAGCCTCATACAATCTCATGCCTAAGGTAGTAATGGATAGATTAGGATTAGAAATAACCAAACCTTACAAGGACTTATACTCTTTCGATTCAAGTAGAGTGAAGTGTTTGGGTTTAATCAAGGATTTGTGTGTCAATCTAGCACAAATACCTACTGAGAGTATATTCATGGACATAGTGGTTGCTGACATTTCCCTGAAGTATGGTGTGCTTTTATCCAGATCATGGGGTGCCAAACTTCAATGGAATCTCCAAATGGACATCTCCTATGCTACCATCTCGGTTTTTAACCAAACAAGGAGGTTGTAGTGGTAATCACACAAGAAATATATGATTAGCAGCCAAGATAGACCAAAAAAAACCCCTCTTTATTCCATCCATTTAGATCTTGACTCATTTATCTTGTATAATGATGATGGCATTGACGAACAAGTAAATGAAATTGAGAAATATCTAGGCCTACCACAACATTCAAACCAAATATTGAATGAGGAACTTGACAGCCAAAACTCTAGAACCCCTAAACAACAGCATAATGGTGAAGTTGAAATTGAAACGCTTTGGAACATGAGCTTTGATGGCTCTTGTGGCAAAGCTGGTTCTGGAGCTGGTGTCTGGATTAATAACACCAATGAAGGCCACTCCTATAAACTAAAATTTCAATGCACTAACAATATTGACGAGTATGAGGCCCTTCTCCTTGGTTTAAATTTGCTAAAAGACATAGGAGCCAAGAAAAATTTTGTTCGAGGAGACTATGAACTGGTCATTAGACAAATCAAGGGAGAACATTCTGCCAAGAATCCTAGACTAAGAGAATACCGGAATGCTGCCTTGGATCTCCTAAAAACTTTTGAGAAGTATGAACTTATCTCCATCCCTAGAGCTCAAAAAAACTTGGCCAATGAACTTTCCTTTGCTGCCAACACATGCCAAATGCCTCATGCTAATGAAAAATACACTATGAAAGTCAAGTGCAGACCAGTAGTCCCAGATAACATAGATCACTGGCAAGTATTTGAAAATGACAAACAGATTGAAAATTTCTTGCAGCCCAAAACCAAGTTTGAAATGATAAAATCAGACTTAATCCATCAAGAAGCTTGCTTTGATGAAGAACAAACCCTCAAAACAGATCTTCCTTGTAAAACTGACATAAATCTGCTAGAATATCCTCTTAAGGCAGAATCATTAGTAGATTTAGATCAAAACGACCTTAAGGAGCTGCAATGCAAAGATAACTCATTACCAAGAGGTCTTGCCCCCTTAGAATATTTGTTTGACTTCAATGACGTTACTAGGAAGCCAAAAATAGAAACCACCAAAACTGATGTGGAAGAATGTAACATAGGCAGCATATAAAAACCCAAAATGATCAAGCTATCCAAAACTCTCCCTCCTCACATAAAACATAAATATATAGAGTTTTTCAAAGAGTTTAAGTATATTTTTGCATGGGGGTATGAGGACTTGAAGTCCTATGACACAAGCATTATTCAACATAAAATTCCTCTCAAGGAAAATAAAAAACCATTCAAACAAAAATTGAGAAGAATAAACCCTGTCCTAGTGCCTCTAGTTGAAAAGAAAGTAAAGAAGATGTATGATGCTGGTATTATAGTTCCACTTAGGTAATCAGAATGGGTTTCTAACCTCGTTTCAGTTAGGAATAAAACAGGGGAGATTAGGCTGTGCATAGACTTTAGAAACTTGAACAAAGCCTCCCTAAAGGAAAATTACCCTTTGCCCAAAATGGATCATAAACTGCAAACGGTGGTAGGTTCTAAGAGAATATCATTACTTGATGGATTTTCGGGGTACAATCAGGTATTGGTACTACCAAGTGATCAACACAAAACCACTTTCACAACACCTTAGGGCACATTCATGTATGTAAAAATTCCATTTGGGTTGATGAATGCGGGGGCTACTTTTCAAAGAGCCATGGACATAGCTTTCTCTAAAGACATAGGTTACTCCATAGTGATATACCTTGATGACATCACTGCCTATTCTAAAACTCATGAAGAACACTTAGTTCATTTGCGAAAGGTATTTGAGAAGTGTAGGAAGTATGGCTTATCTCTGAGTCCTAAGAAAACATTGTTTGGTCTTCAAGAAATAAAACTCTTAGGCCACATCATTTCCGAAGAAGGGATAAAGATAGATCCCAAAAGGATTGAAGGCATACTACAAATCAGCCATCCTAGAAATATTAAAGAGCTACAATCACATACTTCCTGAGAAGATTCATTCCTAACCTTGTTGAACTCCTAAGAAATATCACAAACATGCTAAAAAGAGAAGTAGGAGTCAAGTGGACCATAGAAGCCAAAAAATCCTTTGAACTGGTGAAACAAGCCCTTACCCAAACACCGGTTCTAATCAGCCCCAACTTTACCAAGCATTTCTTCATTTTCTCCTTTACATCCGAACACACTATTTCCACTGTATTGCTTCAAAAGAACATGCTGGGACAAGAAAATCCCATAGCCTTCTTCAGAAAAGCATTGAGGGATGCTCCTCTAAAATATAACATCATGGAGAAACTAGCCTTCGCCTTGATCAAAGCATTGAAGGACTTCAGAGTTTATATTTTGCACTCCCATGTTATTGCTTCTATTCTGCATACAGTCATTAAAGACATTTTGAATCAAGACCCTGATGGTAAAAGGGGTAAATGGATTGCTATTATCTTATAATATGATTTAGAAATTAGACCCACTAGGCTGATTAAAGGACAAGGTGTTGAAAATGGCAACAAGAAACAGTGAAGGAGGCCTCCTAAAACATCTTTCCTAATCCTAGTTGGAAAGTGATCACCTAAACTAGGTGGGGGCCACACAGGTGATTTTTTGTTGAAAAGTCTATTTTTAGACCATGTCTATTTTTAGACATATGGAGCATGGTCTATGAGTTGCAGGATGCTATTTATGGATGATTGGTCGAGTTGGTAAAAATAGATGGACCTCTATTTTTAGACATTGGGCGGTTTCTATTTTTAGACTGTCAGGCTAAAAATAGAACAGTCAAATATTATTAACCCTTAATAATATTTAGACTATAAAAATTATCTTATCCTCTTGGAGCACTTCAGTTTGATGCTTGGATGTGGCACATGCAGCTGACAGAAGGAAATATGCTTTTCCTAAGGGTTAGTTGAGCTATTGCATGGTTGACTTCAGTTAGAACTCATGTGGCAGAGTTTGGTGGAGTTGATGAGACAGTTGGTGGAGTTGTGTTCGGTTTAACTTAGTTGAACTAGTTGGATTTAGTCTAACTGACAAATACACTAGTGATGAGTGGTGTGAATTAATTATTAATTAATTCACTAATTATTAACTCATTATTCAACTAAAGAACACATCAGTTAACTGCAATGCATGGACAGTTCAGTGGAGACCAGTGTTAGAGGTGGGTGAAAGGGTGGGGTCTACTATCAGTTGTGACTATAGTGTGCATGAGATTTGCACAATCATTGGAGGAGATTTCCAATGAGGATTGCGCAGTTAAAGCCAAGGGAATTCGAATTCATTCATTCCATTCTCTCATCTTTGATTGCGCAGTAGAGGCAGGCAAACAGTGGAGGAGTTTTGAACCCGTGACTTGTTCAAAACTGAGCTAGTTTGTGTGTAACTTTTGGAGACAGTACTGAGTACTTGTGAGGAGTATTGTACTGATATTGTTACATGATTCTTATTCATTATAATATACAAACAGTAGGGGTTTTTCAGCTGTAAGCTTTCCCCGGTATACATACTGTGTTATATGTGTTGAATTTCTATGTGCGCATGTGAATGTTTTCAATACCGCTTGTTGTTTTTATTTCCGCATGTGATGATTAATGCGTAGAAGAGATTATGTGTTATGTATGAAGCTAAAATAGTATGTGACCAGGATAATCTCGGTGAATAACTCAGCAAATTATTCAAATTTCTACACAAGGACTTGCAAATCTCATGGTTGAATCAAATTTTCAAGCACTATACATGAATATGGTTGATGCATTAGAGGAACAAGAAGAATTCACAGATCCACACATTGAAGAAGTATTTCTGAATTCATCTTGGTATGCTGATATTCTATATGTACTTTTTTATCTTAATGCTCCTCCTACTTTATCCAAAACTAAAGCTAGATTCTTGAAACAAAAAGCTTTAAATTTCTACATTTTAGATGGAGCTTTGTATTGGAAAAATTCGAATGGAATATTTCTTAAATGTTTGCTTGAAGATGATGTAGATAGAATTATTCATGAGTTCCATGAAGGAGAGTGTGGAGGTCACCTCTACTGGAAAACCACAGCTAATAAAATCCTTAGAGCTGGTTACTATTGGCCCACACATTTCCCCGATACTCACAAGCTGGTTGCAACTTGCCATAAATGCAAAATCTTTGATGGAAAGAAGAAGCTACTACCTTTTCCCTTGCATCCTGTTACTGTTGAAACTCCTTTTCAGCAATGGGGTTTAAATTTCATTGGAAAAATCCACCCTGCCTCATCTGCCCAACACAAGTGGATTCTCACTGCTACCGATTATTTCACCAAATGGATAGAAGCCATCCCTTCAAGAAACTCTACCGAGTCAATCATCATAAAATTCCTTGAAACCAACATCTTGTCCAAATTCGGTTGTCCCAAGAAGATCATCACCGATAATGCTGCAGATTTTAAGTCAAAGAGAACGGTGGACTTCTGCTACAAGTATCACATCACACTGGGGCACTCCACAGCTTATTACTCTCAAGGTAATGGATTGGCTTAGTGCTCTAACAAGATTTTAGTGAACATCATCAAGAAACTATTGGAAGAGAACAAAAAATCATGGCATGGCAAACTGGTGCATGCACTATGGGCTAATAGACTAACAACTAAGAAATCTATCAGTATGTCTCCCTATCAGCTATTTTATGGCATGGATGTTGTTTTCCCAACATCCTTGGCAGTTTCATTTATGAAGCTTCTTCAAGAGGTTCAATCAGAAGAAAATGACATGAAAAGGAGGTTGAACCAAACCATTCATTTGCAGCAGTCAAGGGAATAAGTTTACAAAATAACACAGGTAGTGCAATAAAACATAAAGAATATCTTTGACAGAAGAACCAAAGGAAATGATTTCCACATTGGAGACACAGTGCTGAATGGGATTCCAGGAGGGAGGACAAAGGAAAACATGGCAAGTTTGAAAATTTTTGGAAGGGTCCTTACATCATTCATTCAGCTAGAGGTAACAATGCTTTCCTTTTACAATAGCTAGATGGAGTAGAGGTATTTGGAGGTACTGCCAATGGTAGGATGCTCAAACACTATTTTTGTCAAAGTTCCTAGTGTGAAGCTTTCATTCATTGTACATAAAAAACAAAAAAACAAAAACAAAAAAGAAGAAAAAGAGGGCAGATTTAAAGAAAAGGTATAGCCCCATACCCAAAAAAGAGTTTTGCTAAAAGTGAGCAAGTCTAAATTCCACTACTTGTCTGGAAAGAAGAGTCTTGTTCAGTCATCTAGCCTAATCATGGTTGAACTTGTTTTGAATTTCTACTGATAGGTTAGTAAAAGAAGACTCATCAAACCATTTAAGCTTGACTTGTAAGTAGAATAGATTAGGAAGAAAATATGCCGGTTCTAAACGCTCAAACCTGAATCAAAGAGAAAGAGAGGGATGCCTAGTAATTTCTAAATCACAACCCTCATGCTTTCTAGTTTTTTGTTATGAAAAATAATAACCGTGCGTAGCTTGTACGAATGCCACAGCCCATGGAAAATCAAATTGCTCAATCTTGGTTTAGTCATGTTTTAAATTTCATGTCAGTAGATTAGAGAAGAAAAGTTTGTCAAGCAGCTTAATCTTGACAAATAAGTAGACTACGTAGAGAATAAGAGAGTTCATTAGCGTAATGTGAACTCTTGGGATTGATAAGGGTACAAGTAGATATTTTTTTGTTTTGTGCTTTCAAAGAAAAATAATTTCAAGGCTTTGCTAGTCCAAGTGCACCCAAAGGAAGAAAAAATGTTAGACAAAGTAATATGGGTAGGTAGAAAAGAGGTTGAAGCAATCATGTTTTCAGATTTTTTGAAATCATGCCTTTGGAAGAACATCAAAAAATAAAGGAAAGAAATATGCCCAATGGATGAGGCATTGGTCTTCAAAAATCAGATATTTGAGCTCTGAGGTCTTGGACACCTCCTGAAAAGGAGCTTCCCTCCCTAAGTGGAGCCACTGTTAGTCATCAATAATTTATCTGAAGATGACTAAATATCAGTCCTAGATTTCTAAAAACAAGATTCCTGAATATTGTGAGTTTTAGAAATCTCACTGCCTTCATTATCCTGGTCAAAAAATTTTCATTATTCTACTATTTACCAGTCCATGATTAACCTGCCATTCCTAAAGGACCCCTCATGGGCTTATGCCACTCATCTAGTTTTTTTTTTCCCACCTATCACCCCAGCACTATATTTGGCCTTTACCCCACTTTTTCACTTTCATCTAGGGTTAACAATCAGCCTATTCTTTCCCATTTTCATCAGGTTCCTCAAACCTAGATGGTCTCAAGACTACCTTTATAACCTCTTTATATCAATCAAATACATCAATTTCTATATATTCAAATACACCAATTGGTCGAAAAACTCTGTTTTTACACTATTAAGATCCCAAGCCTAATTTCAGTCAAAAGATCAAGTTAAAACCCTCCCACTAAATCATTAAGGTTTCCTAGGTTATAGGGTCTTCATTGGTATTTTAAGCTCTGCTCTTCTTATGCTAAGACCTAGTTCAAATGAAAAAGGCATATCTCTCTAGGCTTTATTCATACCATATAAGACTGCTCATGCACTTCACCAAGGTAAAGATGCTACATTTTCCCTATTATCTATATAGGAGTATTGATAAGATGTCTTATATTGTGCAAAAGAGACACCCTTCACAAGTTACAAATGTAGAGCCTTTTTCACTATTCTCTCATCAAGATATTTGTGCTGCATCAATTAGAGAAAAAGGGTATTCCATGGGAGGTGTTCATCGTCCATGAAGTTTTCACAAACCCATAACCCCATCTTCAGCCAAATGCGCCCTCATCATCCCATTCCCCTTCCTCACCTTCTCCTAATGCTTCGGGCAATGAACAAAGTGGTAGTGAACAAGCAAGTGACCACAAGGAAGAGGACAGTAAAGAGGAAAATGATGAAGAATAGGATAGTAAAGAGGAAGAAGATGAAGAGGTAGAGGTGAGCAATGAAGTAGAAGACATGGAGGTAGATGAAAATGAAGATGAAAACACAAATGATGAAGAAAGCAGGCAAAAAAATGATGATGATGATGATAGAAGTGACACTAAAGACCAAAAATTTAGTGAAGAGGCTAATAACAGTAGTGAAAATCACAGCAATAATTCTAGCAACAGTAATGAGGGAGGAAGTGACAGTGAGACTCCAAGAATTATTGAAGAAAATGAAGAAAGTGGCCAAGGTAATGATAATGATGAGGGTGGAAATAGCTCACAGAACCTAGATGAAAATGAAGCTGATATCAGTGAAGGAGAAAGGGATGATGATACAAATGAAGATCACAAAAATGATTTTAGCATGGAAGAAAATGAAAGTGAGGCTGATGAAGGCAGTCAAGAACACGGTACAGAAAACATCAGTGCACAGTTCAAGGAGGAAGAGAAAATAAGTTCTGAGGTCAGCCACAGAGAGGGCACTCAGATGAAAAAAATTGAGCTTTTCCCTATCACATACCAAAGAGGAAAGAGGCACGTGTTTGCTGCCTCTAAAAGGAAAGGGACCATGCCATCCACCTTAGCTAAGAAGCTTGACAAAGGCAAACAAAAGATCAAATAAGAAGAAGAAGAATATCAGCATGAGTTTGAGAAAGAGGTTGAAATAATTCATATTGACAGTGACAAGGAAAATGAAGGAAGGATCTAAAACTTACTCCTCCAGAACAAAAATGCCCAGATTGAAGACCTCCAAGAAAATCTAGATAGGACCAAGAGTGTGAATAATTTCCTTGAGATAAAGAACAGACAGCTAGGGGCACAAAATGCCATTTATGAGGCTAGAGAAATCAGAGCCCAAAAAGAAGCTCAAAGAGCACAGGTAAAGCTAGAGGAATTCATGGGCGCCTATGAGGTAAGTGAAGATGGAGAAGGATAGTCCAGAAGAAGACCAAGAACCATGGGTTTAAAGAAGGCCTTGGCAAGACAAAGAGAGCAAGAGTCTGCCTTGGTAGAGCAACTCCCTCTAAGTGAGTTTCTTGTCGTGGAGATAGAATATGATTGGGAGCCTTGGCTAGAAATACCAAACACACACTTGGAGGCAAAATTGGAGAAGGCAAATATAGACCTTGACCTCCAAAGGAAGATGACCAAACACTATGCATTTAGAAATCAAATTGCAAGGGTCAAGCTCAAAAGAGCCCTTGCCAAAGTTCAAGCCCTCAAGGAGGAAAAATATCAAATAAAGCTTAACCTTCTTGTTGATGCTTCTATGCAAGCATCCCAGACATAAAAAGCAAGATAATTGCAAATTTTGGGAACTTTTTGGAAATTTTGGATTTTTGTTGATTTGGAGGGCCAAGGGCACAGCACCCTTGGTGTTGCGCTTTTTCACAGGGCATCCTCAGGAGGTAAACTTTACATTTTTTGAATCCTCAGCTCAAGTACAACATGCTCACCAAATTTCAGGTCATTTGGAGTTGAATTGGTCCTCCAAAAGGGTCAAAAACACCCTAATTTTCACCTTTCTGCCTAGTTTTCAGGACATGTGCTGCACCTTTACCAGCCTTTGGATTTTTTCTCTTTGAACAGGTTATATGGGTCCAATCAGAAAACCAATGGATGTTCTGGAAAGTAGACTCAATATATTTTCCAACGCACTATCACGGAGCCCATTCCGACTTCGCGAAGGCCTTCAAAACTTGGCTGCAAGGTGACCCATTTTTCTTGCTCATGTGCTGCGCCCTTGGCCTGGAAATGCATCCTTAAAACTCAGTGCTACACCCTGATAGTCAAAAAGTCAACAAAATATGCTTGGAAATATTTTGAAGGCTTGGGGAAGCCCAAATATCAATTTTTTTTCCAAAAATAATCGAGAAGATATTTTGTATTAGATATTTTGTGCCTTGGGCCTTGCAAGGTATCAAAGGAAAAAAGTGACATTTATTATTAACTAATAGAATTATAGAGACCTAATTAGGGTTTAGTCCTCCAATGCAAGATAAATATAGCATGGAGGTTTCATTGTATATGTTGGATATTTGTTGGGCATGCTATGAAATAGACTTGGAGTTTATTGGTGAAACTGGTTTTTGGTGCTTTATGATGGTACTGGACTGTGCTTCCATGGATCAAGCTCACTCCTAGGATTCATTAAGCTTGGTTAAATGGTGATGTATTCCATATTTATGTTTGTTTTCTTCAGTTATTCATTATGTTTATGGTTCATTTAGTTATAGAACAGAAATAGAGAATAAGATTTACCTTCTTGGTACCCTAGTTCTGCCTGCTTTCTTGACTTCTATGTTTTCTTCCTCAAAGTTTTGCTACAGAAATACTTAAATGCTCTTTAGTGTTACTAATATGTTATGTTAGAATGTTATCTATTTGCAATTAAGTTTTAGAGAATCCTTCACTACTCTCTTAGCTTACTTAACTATTTTTTTTTAAGACCTCCTTAGCCCAGTTGATATTGAGGAATCCTTCATTGCTCTTCAAGTTTTCATTATGCTATCATCTTAGAATATTTTTCTTGTTTATTGGTTTGTTAAAGGATCCTTGATTTCCCCTTACCTCACTATATTCACAACTCCATGTTACTTCACTCTCCCTTGACCTAATTAGATCCATTTTGATCTTTCCAATTTTCCCTTTGAACTATCCTTGACTCATTTTTACACATTTCAAAGACTTTTGCAGACTCCATAGCCCAATTTATTGAGACTCCCCACTTTATTAACCTACTTAACAACTTTCCCACCCAACCAAACAAACAAACAAACCCTAAACTTAACAACTAGCCTAAAATCAAAACCTAAAAACCAAACACATTCATATCCTGTGCACAAAATAGAGAGAGCCCTCTCTGAGTCCAGGAAGGCTAGGTCCTAGGACTCCAAAGACTAGTCTGATGTTACCCCTATTCATTTTTTCTCACCAATCTAACAAATTACGGGGACCTAACAGATGTGAAATATGTCACCATTTATGAATTTTCTGATCGAATTGAACATATGATGATGTATGGAGTTGCTAATAGAGGAAGCTGTTAATTTTTTTGTGAATGAAAATTTTAAAGTTGACTCTCTTTTCTTTGTGGAGAAGCTTCACACTGAAAATTATGCTCTACTTTGGGCATGTGGTGCAATACAACAACGTACACTTCTATATTTGATTTCAATTCTAGAGCTTATGGATTGAGGACACACGAGATTCAGGTTTGGAGCTTATAGATTTAGGACACACCACCTTTCAGGCAGGTATTTAACACCACTTGCACCAATCAATTCCATATTCTACTAACCTAGACCTAAAAGATTAAGTGAAAATGCCCAACTGGCTTTCAACTTACCAAGTGTTATGATCTTAGCACCTTCATCAAGAAGGCTAAAAAAATATACTTAGATATATTCACTCTGCATTGGAGTTCCCTTGCCACTCATCACTTGTTTTAGAAGGCTCTGATTGAAACTTTGTGCATACATGAGATTCACACTTTTATCACAATCAATTGACCAACCCACTTCTCCCACAATAATGGGAATATTAGGGAAGTTTTCTTTCTTAAGAGCCCAAATCAAAGTATCAATATTTTCATCAAACACATTGCAATATTGCATTCTACCATCAATTACTGGTTGGTTGGTACCATCAAAGAAGGAAAATTCCAAAGGGAAATACTAGTTATCATATAAACTCTAAAAGGGTAGATATTGACAGTAAAAGGTGTGTCATTTCCATTTAGAAAATGAATAATTTGTATCATGAGATCATGAACTTCTGGCCTGAAAGCCCAATTTGATGGCACTAAGTTGGTTTCTGTGGGTTTGTACACATCCGCATTGAGGGGCATAATCGCTTTGATCTGGTCTCCTAAACCTGCCTTGTTGAGAGGTTGTTGAATATTTTGAAGCATAGGAAGGGTAAAATTCAGATGTGTCATTATATGTCTTTAGGAAAGGCTCATTTACAGCTACAACCTACTTGAAGAGTGCAAGAATTTTTTCAACCAATCTTAGTACTCTGGAAATATTGAAGCAAATAAATGCAGAACAAATGTTTATCTTCTAAACCAATTATATTCTCCCACCCAGTAAGAGTACCTCTAAGGCTCTTATTTTTCCAATTTCCCAAATCTACATTACGATATTGTTGTAATCTTATGACAACAAAAGAAACATAATTTACCATTAAATTATTTTTACAGGATGCAATGTGCATCAATGAAGATAATCCCGAGGAAAGGTACATAGCAAGAATATATAAAGGGAGTAACATATTAATTTAGGGCCTAATGCCTTGAACATATAAAACGAAGTGACAAACACGTAATGTCAAAGCCATGATATAGAACATGGAGGCCAATTTAATTATCACTAGTAGTTGGGTAGTTTGTTGCAGAATGTTTGCATCCAAGTTTTATCATCATTGTTTTGGATCATGTCCCTTACTCCTGTAAGTTTTCATCTTGTTTCCAGAATAATTTGCTAACATTATGTACTCATTTCCTTTATGTGTACTTTCTACGATTAATTTGTATTCTCTCTAACACCCATGATTCATTGTATAATTTTTCTTAATAAATAATGATATTATTCTTTCCAAGTATGTCCTCCTTGCCTCGCCAATTTATTAATCTTGCACCTAGTATGGTTCTAGACAAATTAGAGAAAATCACCAAGTGCTTCTTTTAGAATGGTTGTAATGGAGACACTACATAATTCTCCCTTGTCAATTAGGAGAAAATATCAGAACTTGTAATGTGTGGGATCTTTAACGTTAAAAAACATAACTGGTTGAACAAAGTTGTCAGGGCCAAGATGATTAAGAGGATGGTAACTAGTAAATTCTTCCTTTGGAAAAATGTCATCCTAGAAAATTGTTGCCCAATGGAATGGCCTAAAACCATCATGTTATCATTCAGTGGATCACACCCCTGGGTCTAACTTCTATAAAAAAATAAATATATTCACCCCCTAATAAAGGACGATATTTCATGCTTCATATGGATGGAAAGAAACCAATATTATAGTTCCATTCCATCATAAGCCACCCCCTCTCTAGCCCGATTCAAAATTATAAATAACATAAAATATTGGTTTAGTTGTATGAACTTCACAAAAAACGTCTTCCAGGCTATCCTTATGAGAAATGGAATTTTGGAGCAAATGAAGAGCTTTGGTCAGCTTATTATATATTGAGAAACTTTTGAACACAGAAATATATTTGATTGAAAAACAACTTTTGTTGGCTTTCCTCACGAGCGATGACACTTTCAACCAAGTAAATAATTTTGATATTTATGACTTGAATAATTTTCTTACTTCCACTAGCCTTGATACTATTTTGGCTAAATTAGAATATGTGAAAGTATACCTTTCACCAGAGTTGCAAGATTCATATCTGGAATTTGAAAAGAAAGTTTTTTAATTTTAACCTTGATGTGACCTCAAGTAATTTGTTTTTACCATTGAACATGGAAAGACCTTTGTTCACCCATCTAAATATATGGGAAATAAGAATTCAGCCAGACTGTCCTTCTAGTGATTAGGAAAGAAATTTTGATCTAGCTTAAGAAAAAATTTGAATCTGAAAAAGAAACATCGGAAAAGCTTTAGGAGCAACAGTTAAAAAAAAGAGGAATTTTTTCTTACTCAAACACAGAAAAATCTATCCCAAATAAGAGTGCTTGGAAGACGTGTGTATATTGAAATTTTCTTTGTTGGGAGGTCATATATGAGGCTTGGGACTTTGGAGGCAATCTTGCAAATTTTAAGTGAATAATAAACACCATTAATAGCAGTAAAATGTCCCCTTACACTACTGTGAATTACTATACCGGAGCAGATTTGAGGTTAGTTAACCCTCCCTTTTGATGCCACGGCCCGAGAAAATGACCTAAAAGCTAAGTCCAAGCCATCATTTGTCAATATTAGTTGTATAAAAAATGACCTAAAATCTAAGTTCAAGCCATAAAAAATATAATATGGCACTCTCAACAAGGGTGGAGGAAACCATACGGATGTGAAAATTCTTATCCCATTGAGGTATTAGCTAGATGGCTGCCTATGCAACTTTATGTTTTAGCGTATCAAAATTTTTCTAACATTAATTTATCCATTCAAACTTAGCCTATATTTTACTAGTAGTTCCTCCAAGGACTGGGTGATCTCGGTGTATAAATTTGTAAACACATACTAGCTTGCAATGATATTGGTACCTTGTGTCTCCTAGAAAGTTTGTATACTTGAACTATCAATGGGTGGTGGAAGAGCACTAATAAATTTATCTTATCTAGACTGACGAAAAGTTCTGAAAATAATATGACATGTCCTAGTACATTACCAAAAGGAGAGAGTGGTGAGAAATTCTATGGATTGAGAGAAACACCACAGTCATGACAACATTATAACATTTGTCAGACAATTGACATAGTAAGAGATGAACCTGTACAAAAGCTAGTTATCCAACTAAATTTCCAGGAACATGTGAATGAAATATTTGAATATGTCCAACATGATCCTACTGAAAACATCAAATCTGTTGGTTTAGCCCAAATGAAATGATATAGTAGCAATAGGATCCCCATTTGCTTGTAAAGGAGGTCTTTGGTTGGCCTTCTTCAGCAATATTTACTTGACAATATTTGTTGAAATCATATGTAACTGAGGAAAGATGTTTATTTTGCAAACATCATAATATCCTCACTATAAATTATCAGAAAGAGATCAAGTATGATCACCTTGAATATTTTATTTATCATTTTACTATGCCATTTTTTGAACTTTTTGTAATTTTCTACGTAATAAATTTGCAAACTTTTGGCCCTTCTGTAATTTCAAATTTCAAAGATATAGATACTATGGATTAAATATACCTCAAAAGAAAATGCATGTTTTGATTCTTTAATTTCAAACATTTCAAAGTTATTCAGGCATCAGTATCTTAATTCATGTTATGTAGCATACTAATATACTATAAGAAAGTAAACATTTAGTTTATTCAAGACAACAAAAATGTAATCTCAATAAAATTATTTATCTTTATGTACTAGAGAATATTTATAAAATTTATCTCAACAGAAAACGTTCATTCTCTATCTAAAGGTACAAAAAACATGTATGTTTTCGTGGAGGAGGGATTTTGACTACTGGTTGTGTACTCAAAGCTGCTGGTACAACAACTCCTAACACATGTGGCACAAAGGTGGCTACAGGTTGGATATAAAACACTCACTCCAGATGCAGTCACATGATTATTGTACTGAGCAAACTTGGGAGGTTGAGAAACTTGTTGTGCCAAAGAGCTTACTCCAAGCCCAACTTATACACTTTATATGGGTGTCATAGGAGGAATACTTTCTACAACATAAACAGGACCCTGAACCACTATAGATGTTGTTGGTATAGGTGGAGAGAAACATGGCGTATAGCTCTTTATATTTGGATTAAGCTTTAATTCCTAAAAAACAAGGCCAATAATTTCACAACATAAACGACAGGAATCCGAAGGGTAAGGAAGGATTTGGTTTTCTATCAAGATCATTACTCACCCTCCACCTGGATCTATCGAACAATATCTCTAGCATTCTTTTGAGAACGATTGATGTTTCTGTGGCCACCAAAGCTCAGTGCTTAGAAGAGGTCTCAAGTATGAAGAAATATGCCAAATTTCATCGACTGTAAGGTATTCTTCCTCCCTTAGCATCCTCGATTCCAGGAAACAGGAGCTGGATGAGAGAAGATCATATCTCAGCTCTCAAGTCTTCGGTTAGCAGCTAGAGCTTTTTGAACTCTTCGATCATGTAATGCAAAGAAATTTGTAGTTGTGTTGATCTTGAGGCAGGTTTAACCTCTGAGTATTTCTCATAGAATTGTCTTGCGTGTTCAAACCATTGATTGGTTGTAATATTATTTTCTATTTGATTCTGCCAAAAAAAATTTGGGTTATTCTAACCTAGATTTATTGACTCCTCTCGCCTTGTTTTCATGAACTCATATTTTTTTCTTTTTAGTATCTTTTTTACTATGCGATACTAACATATTCCCATAACTTTTTTTAATAAAACAAATCACACTCGATTAAAGAAAGAATGGTAAAATTTTGTCAATAATAGAAATTTCTGATACAATTTGATTAAAAAAAATTGTAAATCTTAGTTATAGCTATCAAATTTAAATATTTGGAATAAATAGTGCTAAATCTATTTCCACCATAAAAAAGTATTCAAACACAAATTAAATTTCTTGAAAAACTTTTCATGAAATTCTCAATTAGAAATTGTAACCTCGAGATATAGGCAAATGCCAAAAACAATGAGTTTTACCTTTGACAGCCCAACTTACTCAAAATTCCCAACCTTGTTAAACCTCACGTGCGAGACAAAGACATGGGAGCTACCTCCATTTCTACATTGAACGACTTAATAATAAGTGTATTCTAATTATCTTGTGCTTTAGAAAATACAGTGCATTCTAATTATTTTTAAGTTGCTGTGATTTATTATTTATTAAAATTTCAAAATGACATCGAATAAATTTTTCCGTAAAGCTCCACACCCATTTCCTCATGCGTAGCAAAGGCTGTGTACAGAGCACATAACGACCCACCGAATTTTGATAAGGATGACATTGGCATGTCATTGTCGGGGTGAAAATTAAGAGGTGCTACCAACCAATCAATTAATGCATTTGTGTGGATCAAGCATAAACAAAAACACTCACCTGGTAAGACTTGGAGGTAGCGATAATTGCTTGCATTTGTTGGATAAAGCAGAATACAAAAATACAACCTCACCTGGTAACACTTGCAATGTACCAAGCATTTGGTAAATCAGAAGGAGAAACAAAAATACTTTTCACTTCTCGATCAATTTTCGTCTTCATATCTCTAACTCTACCAGAAGAAGAAACACAAATATTTTTCACTTCGCCATTAATGTAGCTCTTCGACCTCTTTCGATGTCACATCGGAACTGGTTTAAATCCAGACTTTTTCTCTCAAAATTGGACCAGCAAGGATGGCGTCTGTTCAATGAACCTTGTGATTTCTTTTGACCAATCTGGTGTTACTTCTCACCTTGTTCGTTGCTCAACGTTTGGACAATCTCAATATCTGAGCATCTCAACTTTCAAAATTCGATTCATGGAATCAAGAAATCATTTCCAAGAGTTGACACCCTCAATATCCCACCACAAATAAGAAACTTGTGGGATGATCGCCATCTCCATTATTTATTTCCTGCGACGAAGGACTAAATGGATTCTTGATCTGTAAAGCCAACAAATCCTTTCTACAAAGGGAAAATGCAAATTGAACAATCGTATTTCGGAGTTTACAAAGAGTTTACAATTAGAATTCAGATACAGTTTTTGGAAACAAATTTTATAGGAGTTTGTTGTTTTTAATGGGTTTTCTTTTTGGCGAATTGTGGAGATACAAATTGAGAGAAAAAGATGCAGTAATCATCACTTGGTTTATATGTATATATAGGATGAATCTATCAATACTGAAATAGTGAAGTTTACGGGATTTTTTTCTAACCTATGTGCGCAGCTTTCCTTCAGTCGATCCGTCCCTCCCTTCTCAATCATTAACCACTCTCCTGGTCAAACCTCCTGCCTACGCAAACAGCATACTCTCCAATCGGTCTTCCTCTTATGTCGCTCTCCTGCTCAACCCTCCTGCATGTGCAAATGGCACCCCCCTCCAATCAATCTTTTGCTTATGTACCTAATAATTCGTCACCCTCCTCACCCCTCCTTGAAACCCCCCCTTCCTCCCCTGCTAGTTCGAACTCCCCTTCTAATTTGAATCCCCCCTGCTCCATCCCTATCCTTTTTCCTTCTCAATCCATCGGTCTTCATTGATAACCTTATGATTGACCCCTTCACCTATAACAATTATTTTAATAATAACTCCATCAATTTTGTTAATTCCTCGCCCTATGTTCGTAATCTTCTTGAACCCATTTCATTTTCCCATCCTGCCATAATTCTGTTTTTAACAACAACCCTAACTAATATAATTCTCATTATAATTATAATTTATTCAAGAATAATCCCTCATTAATAATCATCTCTCTAATAATATCCCAAACAATAACATTAAAAATAAGGAAACTCCTAATATTATTAATAATTTGACTAATAATACTCCTAATAAAAAATATAATTTACTAATAATAGTCTCCTCACTAATAATTCCCCTAACAATCAAAATAAAAATAAAAATATTAATAATAGCCCCAATATTAATAATAAATCTTCCAAAACCTCTTTTAAAACACATCATTTCTTTTGAATCTTTATCGGCTTTATATGTGGCATTTGCAACATCACTATCTTTCTGTATCTTCTCTTCAATAGTATTGGATGAACCAATGCTCGAATTTTTCCTATTTTTATGGGTAGGAGAAATAGTGTTATTTTGAGCTTGAATTTTTTTCTTCAATAATTTCCTTTTTTTCTTCACATTATGTGAATTTCCATTAGATGATCCTATGCTAGATGTTTCCCTATTTTTCACAATCGAAGATCTACTCCTAATGCTCTTTGAAGAAGCCATCCTATCATTTTTTTGGTGCTCATCTTTCAATTCAACCCTCAGTGGATCAGTTTCAACACTTCTTCTCATACTAAACATTTTAAGCATGTGTAACAACCCATATTTTTTAGGCATTGCAACTTTGAGTTCTAAAATTGTTGATTGATAGTGACCATTTCCAGATGGGATAGCTTGTGCATCTGTGTGATTCTTCAATTCCTTCCCACTACCTGTAGACTTTGTAATAGAAGCTTATGACATGGTCTCAATATTAGATTTGTGCAAGATAGCTTGTGTCTCATTGTCATCATCAGGCTTCTGTAAGGAAGTAGTTGAACCCCCATTAGAATTACTATTTGAATTGTTGAAGTTTGCAACAAGAAACAGTGAAATTGGCATCCGGAAACAACATCCATGATCCTAGTGAAAATTAAGCACCTACACTAGGGTGGGGCCCACACAGGCTATTTTTAGGTGAATGGCTATATTTAGGTGCATGTCTATTTTTATTATCCCTTAATTTAGATGGACTTTAAACTATAATATATTCTCAATGCGGACTTGAAAATAGTTAACTGAAGTGGAAAATCAGTTAGCTAAGTGAATTTCGAGTCAAGAGTTTGATTTGTGGGACATGCAGGCTGACTTTAGTTGAAACTGAGTGATTCGAGTTGTTACAAAGTTGGAAGTGCAGTGGTGCATGAGTTGTCCATGTTGTAAGTAGTTAAACTCAGTTAAATGAGTTAAACTTAGTTGTGCTAGTTTTAACTTAATATAAATTAGTGAGAGATCAAGTGAATTAATTATTAATTAATTCAAAAGTAGTGATCTCACATGCAACTAAAGATTTACTATTATTAGCTACATGCATGTCAAATCCAGTGGAGACCCAGTTGAGTTCTAGGTGAAAGGGAAGTAAACTATCAGTTGTGACATTATCCGCTTGCACACATGCAAGAACACACACATTGGATGTGCCCATGAGGATTACATAGTCAAGGCAGGAAAGAAGGCATCAAAGCAGGGATTTCTTTCAGCAGGGATTGTGCAATGGAGGCAAGCTGTCTTAAGACAGTAAATTGGCTAAGGAACTTGCCAATTTTTGTATGACAGTGTTAGACAATTAGGTGATGTACTGAGTGTTGAACCCTTAGTTAAACTAAGAGGGGGGGGGGGGTGAATCAGTTTAACATATTCATGGAATTTTAAAACTTTTTCCTTAAAAATTACTCACACCTTCATTTCATGTTCAACTTAATATGTGAGTAATCTTAGAATGTGAGCAGCAAGTATCAAGCAGATGTGTTAATGTAACAGCAGTGTTAATATGTGAACAACAAGTAATGAGTAGATTAGATAAACCACATCAACACATAGACATCATGCACAGAGACACCAGATATAAGTGGAAACCCATCAAGGGAGAAAACCACATCTTATTATTGTTGTGATGCAAAGGCAAGCTCCAACTCCCTCTCACCACTGATTTTCTGTAGGCTCCAACCCACAGGAGGCTCCTACCTCAATTCTGCAAGCTACAACTTACAAGGAAGCTCCAACTCCCATCAATTTTCTATAGGGACCAACCTACAGGAGGCTCCAACCTCAGTCAGCTACAACTTGATGTGGAAGCACCAACTCCCATCTATTTTCTGCAGGCACCAACCTACAGGAGGCTCCTACCTCAGTCAGCTCCAACTGACATCTATCAAGCTACAACTTGATAGGGAAGCTCCAACTTCCTTACTCTTTCAAAAGAAAACACTTGCTTATTTACCTTGGATATCAGCTCTGTTCTTTACCATCTTCACTGTTGTGCATTAGTCTTCATATCAGCCTTATATCATTTCTGCATCTTCTCAGATTCACTATCAGCTCCTCCTTCTCTGCTCATCTCCTCCTTCTTCTCTGCCTCACTGCTTCATTTCTGCATTCTCTAACTTTTCACAGCATCTCATTCTGCTCCTCCTTCTTCTTATCTTTTCTGCCTCAATTCCGCATTCTCCAACCTCCTAACCTCTCTATGTATATCAAGGTGATATCATTTATAGATATTTCCTTATGATTGTTAGCATTCCTCAGGGAATTTGAAATGGACCACCATGCCTCTTTGCCTTCTGCCTCCTCATTTCTTTTACCAGCTTACTCAAAAAAAAATACAACAATATGTACTCATTTCAATATTACAATTGAATTTTTGTTTTCCTCCGGAGACTTTCCAATGCATCACAAACAATATAAAATCAATTACAACATTTACATTCACATTTACAGTTACATAAAAACAATTTCACTCAGCCCATTTTCTGGCCTTTGGCTTTGCTTGGTTTTGTCTTTTCTGCTATTGTTAAGAAACTGTTCTACATATCTCTGTTGTTCACTACCTTTTTCAGTTTCTACACACTCTCCTGCTTTCTGTGCATGTATACCTGTCAAATTCATTCTTGTTCACTGCAATTGTGTGTCTACTGTATATATATAACTGCTGACTTTAAATCTGGGCACTCTCAAACTAATGATTTCGGAAATTTATTTCCCTTTTCATCTTCGAAGGAAACCTTATTATGAACCCACTATATTAAAATCGAATAATATTTGATTTTTCATTAGTTCAATGTTGTGTTAAAACTTCCATTTAATAAATTCCCACGACCTTTATAGTTCACTCTCATCAAATGTAAATACCATGACTAACATAATATATATATATATATCAACGTGCACTATGACTCCACTCAATGAACTTTGACCAACACGTTCATCATCACTT
Organism: Pinus albicaulis; assembly: GCA_034641835.2. Taxonomy (NCBI): domain Eukaryota; kingdom Viridiplantae; phylum Streptophyta; class Pinopsida; order Pinales; family Pinaceae; genus Pinus; species Pinus albicaulis. The sequence goes on from CM076580.1 coordinate 1,437,030,109, forward strand.
ATAATTAAGTTGAAATCCTCGGGCCCACAGTATTACCTTTATGCTACAGCTTTGAATAGGCACGCCTTTCTTCAAACAGGCTCAATCTTGGTTATAATATAACCCAATGCACACCTTAACCTCTGACCTTGGCTTCTATAAGCTTTATTTAGGACCAATATAATGATAGCTCATGGCGTTTCTTTAAACGTAACATATCAATATATTATACGTGTTCCGACCCAACACCATATGGTATCCTTGACCTTAGGTTTAAACCCAAACACATCCTTATAACAACTCTATGGCACATTAATCATCGGAGGCATTCATTCAAGTCTTTCTTTGGTTATTAACTCCGCCAACACATTCCATTCATAATATATGTCAACATACATTACGTTCTTCGTTCGAATGTTTACGAAACAGTCGGTAAGCCTTAGTCTTCATCAACACCCATTAAATTTATAAACCTCGGGCCCACTTGCCGAACTTTTCTTATTCCCGATGTGATGAATCACTTCTGAATACTTCCGATTGTGATAGTTCCAATGCGATTAATCGCAATCGCAACTCTCAATAGTATGTTCCGATGTCCTGCTTTTACTCTGATGCAATTGATGCCTTTGCGATGGATCCGATGCGATTAATCGCAATCGCATCTTTCAACAGTTTGATGCGATGAACAAAGGGTCCCACTAGCTATCAAGCGATTCACATATCCGCCATCCATCCCTCATCAAATCTGATGGTTGTCATTCGATCGCTCAATCGTAATCGCAATTTCCAATTTGTTTGCCTCTCTGCATTTCTCGTTCTCCGCCGATGCGATTGAGTTCTGCGGATCCAATGGATCATTTACTCGCTCTATAACATTTCAGTTCTAGCCTTTATTCTTTCCCTTGTCCCCACATATTCAATGGTTAAATTTCAATGTTTGACTTTGTTAAACCAACACGTTGTTGCATATATCAACAGGGAATTTTGGGCCCACAACTCTATTCACCCGCATACAAATTCATTATACAAGGTTCGGCTTTACATATATATCAATACACTATAGCCGATTTCAACAAACGTTAAGAACCATTATAATAGAGTCTTGACTTAGCTTTACCCCCAGTGAGAACACATATGACGTCTTCGGGCCCACCTTCATCCATGTTGTATTAATATATACTTCTTGAGTGTAACATTATAACTGCATTTCACCATCGTATTCAATCACCTTTTATTATGTTTCCTTCATCACTCTGCCACTGAAGCATCATTCCGCGCAGGCTTCATTCAACTCCGCGTTTCTAATTTCATGTCAGGGCTCAATCTCACCGTAAAGCCAAACATGCCTTCGACCCCTTCAGCCTTCGATTGCCATTATCAACTAAATACTCCTCCTTCGTGGTTCCAACCAGGAACTCTCATCATGTTATATGGGCAACCTTTATGTTGCTTCTCACAATGAATCAACACACTGACATTACTATAACATAGGGCTTTATCACACAATTCTCTTACACTGGCTCCTAAAGTGCAAGCCACTCATACAGTAGCCTTTGCTCCTTGACTGATGCTGCTCCTTGCTTCTCTTTTTGTTGCCTTTGCTACCTCTTTGCTGCCTCTATTTCTTCGAATGGCCTCTGCATCCTCTTCAAGTCTCTGTTGCCTCTGCTACTTTGCTTCTCTCTTTGCCTTGTTGTTGTTTCAGGTGCTTCTCCTTTTCCATCTCCTTTGCCATCAATCAAAACATTTCCAACACTGAGAGCTCTTGTGATTAGAGTTTTGTATGTTATTGTTTCATGATCCAAGATATAATATAAAATAGAAGTAGTGGGGTTTTTAGCTGTAAGCTTTCCCCGGGAAATTATCTCTGTTTTGTGTGATTGATCTTTCTTCAAGCTTATGTAATTGGTGATTACGTTTTTAATTCCCTAAATATTTGTAGAAGCGATTCATTATTTAACTTTAGTAAATTGTTAGATCAGGTGAATCCAAGATATACATACATATTGTATAATTTCTACATGAATTGAGTAATAATGGTTTTTCTCGTGATTGCCTATAATATGGATGAAATAAACATTGAATAAATTACCTAATATAAACACAATTGCTTAAAAAATGACTTGAAAATCTATCTAATCGGGAGATATTACTACACTACACCTGGTATGGTAGTTTCTTTATTTATTCAATTCATAAAAGTTTAATTGAAGTTATGCCAGTATTCTCCTTGACTAGTCATGGTTTTCACAAGGATGACCCCTTGATTTTTAGATTCAATTCATAAGGCTTGGAGAAACACGAAATGACTGTGGGACCCTGCCCTTTAATTTAAAAAAAATTGGAGAAGCCGATACCAGGTCACGGAAGGATTACTCATGAAACCTGAGAGAAATTTAAATCATCATAATTATGCTAGTATAATGTCTCAAATCAACATTGAATACCATTACACAGTACAATCCACATCCATTCTAATTTCCTCAAGATTTAAAATGTTATATTGCAGAGGTTAAAGGTTAAAGAGAGTAGGGTCTTACGAATACATAAAGTGGAACCAACTATCCTCCCTAAGCATCGAGTACAAAAATTTAAATGGTAGATGATAATTGTAATGAAATTGAAAATTATTTTTACTTTTCTTCTTTTTTGGATCTTCCCTCTAGTGCTAAATGCACCCACATGGGGGCCTCTATTTCAATGTGCAACAATTCACATTATCCAATAAAAAAATTGTATAAATATTTAAAAACACAAGGTCTTGTTTTCCAATATAACCCTACGCATTTGTAAATTCTAGAATATGCAATAATGGTTGGTTAAGAATAATTCTATACATTACCATGAATTCCCAAGAATTGAACGATCCATACTTTCCCTTACTAGTTGATTGACATGGTTTGGAAATCTTCTGCGGGGATATTTACGATGTTCGAATTTGAACTTTCTTGCACCTCATAAAATAGCTTAAACCTTCAATTATTTTGTGGCTCCTTTCGAGTGTATGATGTTATTTGTAAAAATCATTACCCATTAAATTCATGAGCAGTTCCACCATGGATTTTCCACGATAATGTGGATATCTGGATTTTGAATGTAATGTTTATCATAACAAAACACATACTAGTACAATTTTTGGGTTTGGAAAAGCATAATTAATTGAATTGGGGATTCAAAAAAATAATTGATCATATCAACATGGGTCTAAAACTAGTCTACTAGCTTTAAAAAATGGAATTGGTTTCACAGTTTTGGGGAGGGAAAATGATCTCATGGATAGTGAAAAATTATCTCATGGCAGGAGATTTTGGTTCGATGAACTTTGTTATTTGATTTATATTTTATCTATTTAGATTCTTTCATTGAGAATGAAAGACACATTTTGAACATCTTTACTTATTTAAATTAAATTATATGGTAAAAAAAATAATATAGAGATATAAATTCATGTGGGAATTTAGATGAATTTTACTTTTATAAATGTTTAATAGTAGATTAATGTTAATGTAAATTTAAGTAAAGGGATAGATTTAAAAGTAAAAGAGAGAATTTATTATTATGGAAAAAGTTTGATTTAATGATAAAATGTTGAGAAAATTTTCATCATTGAACAATGTTTAATTTCATTGAGGGTTGTTTTTAGGGCCCAAGTTCGGAGTGACTTTAATCGACGCAAGGTGACATACTCATTGCACCATTTGTGATGTTTATATCACATATAATACAATTTCATGGAGGAATTGGTAGAGGTTTGAGCAGTGGTCCAAGGCTTCAATGACCCCAAGACAATGGAAAATAAACCAAGATTTGGAGTTTCCACTTGGGTGCATTGGTTTTGCACAAGGATTTCTTGGTGAATGGGTGCCATGAAGGATGCGACATGACCAACCATCCAAAATTTCCTAAGCAAGGAAGAACCAAGGTCGGTGAGAACGCACATGAGCTTGGTGGCACGGGAACCACAAAGGTGTGGCACGACTAAAGAGCACACCCCCAAGAACGAGTCTGAACAAGTTGACCAGAGTCCCAATGGATCTAATGCAAGGTGAATTTGGTGTGGTTAGACCGACAACAGTAGACGAACATGGAATGAGTTGAACATTGGAGGTCCCCCCCAACAAAAATAGTATTATGGAAGAGACGCTCATAGAGACAAGATGACCCAACTAAATGGAAGGGCCACAAGGCATAAGCTAACTAAGGGGGTGAAGTCGCGTATATATATAAAGGACACACATGATGGATGGGAAGAAAAAAAGCACATAAAATAAAGAAGCGCCAAGGGAGTCCTCCACTATCTTAATCCCTCGCTCTTCTGATTTGGGAGTGCCATCAGAAACCCTTACAGGTACGTAATCCACTAGGTATTTACCACCTTCCTCCTTTGTAGCAGTCGACCCTTCATCTACCCCTTCACGGTTCTCCCCCGTTACCTCTTTTCCTTCATCTAGTTGCTTTGGTGGTGGCCCTACTCCCCTTCCTAACTCCTCTAACTTTGTTGCTAGGGTTATCTCATCTGTAGGACTAACTGTCAATGTTGGAACCTCTTCATTAGTTCTTTAAATAAAGGAGGCAAAAAATCCAAGTTTTTTTGGGTTAACAATAAGGGAAGTCAATTCACTCTCAGGGAGGGTATCCACATGGCCGATGTTATCAACATGGTGGATAGGGTTTTGGTTGGCAGGTTTCATGGGCAGAATTACACTGCATCAAGAGTAAGGATGTGGGTATCATAAATTTGGGGACAAACCATGGAATCCCTCCCTTTTTTTTTCACTTTGTGCAAAGGTTATTTTTTCATTCAGTTTCAATCAAAACAACATGAAGACTGTTTCCTTTCTCAGTTCTGGGACATTGGAATGGCGCATGTCCTTCTCAAGCATTGGAGCCCCCCTATTTGATCCTGAAAAAGAACATTTGGGAGTCAACCCCATTTTGGTCACATTGCCTAGTTTACCTACGCACATGTGGTCTGATGATATTTTTAAAAGTATTGGCAACATTCTTGGTACCTATCTCGATCATGACCAATCCTTTGCAGAGATAGAGAAGATGGCATATGCTTGCATATTGTTTCATTGTGACACTCATGAAGGTTTGAAAGAAAATATGAAGATTCAATGGAGGAATACCACTCGGGTGTAGATTTTGGATTATGAAGGGGTACCCTTCCACTGTCGTCAGTGCAATAAGGTTAGTCATGTATTCAAGGAATTCCCTTTAAAATCTCACTTCATTCCTCCTCAGACTACTCCGGGGGCAAATTTTGATAATGATGGGTTCAGTGTATCATTGAATCGTCAGAAGAACAATGTAGCCTCACACTCTCCTACTATCGGTACCTCTCCACAGATGCCTCCAAATGATTTTTCCTTTCATTCCTCTTCAAGGATTACCAGATCTCAATCAGTGTATTATGGTCCTCCTCCAAGTTCTGGTACCTCTCCTTATCCTCCTCCTCCCATTGTTTCTTTTGTGACACCTGATGCTCTATCTCAAATTTTAGATGTAAATGTTTCTATACATCACCTTTCTTCAATTACTTTCCTTGATGTGCCCTCCCCAGATGTTTTTTCTTCTCCCCAACCCTTTATCCCACCTCCCTCTCATGCATGCTTAGTTGTCTGGGAGTCTTACTCTAATATGATATCTATTAATAACTATAATATTCACTCTAACATTAAGATATCAGAATCTGGTTGTGGGTTAGGAACTAATCCTCTACCTATCTCGCCAAAATAATCCCGTGGAAGACTCTTAAACATCTCTAAATCCATCCTAAAAGCTAGTATTGATGTTTTAGAAGGTATTCAACTCTCCATTGAAGGGGTTCTTTGAGAAAAAAATGCCCCCCCCCCCCCCATCCCCCCACCCCCCATGGTTTCCCAATGAAATTCCTCTCTTTTAAATGTCGTAGGTTGGCTATCTTTGCCAAAACGTTTAGCCATCAAGAGACTCTTTGATACTATGAAGGTGGATGTGATACTTCTTCAAGGGACACTGGGAACCTTTGAACATATTATCCCTACACTGACTTCCCTTTTACCTGGATGGAGTTTTTTTATTTAGATGCTCATGGTCGATCAGGAGGCATTGTTATTGGCATCAACCCTAGGTTCCTTAGACTTAACAACATTTGGTGTAGGGAAGGAACCCTGGTGGAAAACTTATTATCTGAACAACTTGGGATCGATTTTATATTTGTTAACATTTATGGCCCTTGCCACAATAGACAGGAATTCTATAACTCTCTCCTGAATTCTTCGTTTATGTAATCTGACAATATTATATTGGGGGTGATCTTAATTTTTCCTTGGGACTTGTTGAATCCTAGGGCTCACATGCTCAATTAGATCCTCTCTCTGATAAATTTTGGTCATATTTAGATCAATTCCACTTGATTGACATTTTTATGCCTCGTTTACAACCTACCTGGCGCAATAGGAGAACCGATGAAGCAATGCTTGCTAGGAGGTTGGATCATTTTCTCATCAAGGAAGGATTACTAAATAGATTGGCTTTATATAGGAAATGGCTTGGATTTTGGGGTATTTTTTATCACTCCTTTGTTTATCTTGAACTCTCTCGTATTTCCCCAAAGCCTCTTTCCCCATTCAAATTCAACTCGACCTAGCTCGAGGATGAATCTTATATTAAATTAGTCAATGATGCTTGGAGGACTACGCCAATTCCACCTAATCAATCTGTCACCCCCTCCTTTTCCAGCAATATTATTTACATCAAAAAGAAATTGATTGAATGGGAAAAGGAAAAATGGATATAGGATGATAATGATTTAAAACATATTGAAGAGGAGCTTTCCTGGCTTGATGACCCTAATAATGGACGTTGTTTCTGATCTGTTTCATTAAAGGATCGTGTCATCAAATTGGAAGCATATAGACTTTGGATTCTTAAGGATAGGGAATCGACTTAGAGGCTCACGAGGCAAGCTACATGATTACTTGCAGGGGATGAAAATACCAAATTTTATCAACACTTTGCTAAGGGACACAATACCATCAACACTATTTTTTCTTTGGACAATGAGGAAGGGAAACCATTCTCATCTTTTAATCTGCTCACCTCTTTAGGTATCTCCCATTTCAGACGTCTCTATAGAGAACCTCATGAAGCCTCTTTGGCTGAAATTATCAAGATTGTTGCACTCTTCCCCAGGTTTGTGGATGATGAAACAACGAAGGAATTAAATTTTCATGTCTCCATGGCTGAATTAGAAGCAGTCATTAAATGGTTCAAAAAGGATAAGAGCCTGGGACCGGGTGGTTGGTCTGTTGAATTCTATATATCATTTTTTGAATTAATGGGCCAGTAAATTCTCTGTGTGGTTCATATTAAATCACCAAGGTTAATATCAAAAAATTAATAAAATTTCATACACCATTAAAAATTTAATTAAGGTTCATACCTAAATTAACAAAAGTTCATTCATTCCCCGATGGAAGTGAGGTATGAACAACACATGGAAGGCGTCTCGCATGAGTAAATACAAGTGGAGTGAGGGTGAGGGAGGATACTCCTGATCCCTTCACCATAACACATGCAGTGGGAGAGGTACTGGCTTCACATTGTAAATTCATGTGAAAAATAATTGTTCGTTGGAGTTCGGGGGTGGCGAAAGGTTAAGGTGAGGGAATATGAGGGAGCCTGACATTCGACTCCTCACTCTGGTTTGGTGTTGTTCCTAGTGGTGGCCTCCGGAGAGGAAGCTAAAACGTCACAGGAAGGTTTACATAGGGAGTGGCTTGTTTGTGCTTGTCGTGGGCATTTGTTTGTGTCGTGTATTCAATTGATCCTTGTTGCTCAGTTTCTTAGCCATTTTCTACGTCTGGGTTGAGGTTAGGAAGTTGAAGGGAAGTGAGCTCACTCGTTTCGATTTTTCTTGGCTTTTGGTAAGCCTTTTTTTTTGTGCTAAGAGAGGAAGTTGGAATCTATAGTCCAGGAAACCTTGAGGGTGGTGGCGGAAAACTAGTTTCTTTTCCAACTTTCATGCCCTTCAGCGTGGGTGTGACTTTGTTTAGTGGATTGATGTGTGGTCTATGTGCGAAGAATTTGGAGGCTGGTCATTGCCCTGGGGGAAGTTATGCTCAGGCATCGGCTATTGTTCCGTATTTTTTTGTTTAATTTCATGTTTGGTTTGGTGGGTGGTGGTATTCAGTTTTCCTAGTGGTGGTGGTCTTTATCTGGTCGTGGGAGGTTGCTTTGTGCTTCCCTGCGGTGATGGGTGATGAAATTTTGCTCCTTTTCTCGTGGTGGTTGTTTTCTCTAGTAGGGGGTCTAGTCTCTCGACTCTCCATGTGGTGGGGCTCCTTGACCTTGTGAATTATGAAGCCCCTGGTGCGGTGTGGGCATTCTCCCTCCTAGGGCATCTATGGCCCTATGGCGATGGGAGACTTGGCAATAATCATGGTAGCTCCACGCAGGGGTGGCAATACTGTTGGGCATGCGCAACTCGCTATTGTGGGTGCGTGTGGGAGCCGTGGAGAAGGTAAGGAGTGGACTAACAGGGTTGGGGGTTCGAGGGTTCAAAATCATATTCGTCGAGGCGAAGGAGCCCATGGTGGCAATGGGAATCTGCACAGGTTTGATCGCTCTAAGGTAAATGAGGGGTAGGGTATCCAACATTGTTGGTTTGGAGAACTGTCATGCACTGATCAACAACCTGATGGAAATATTTGACACAGTTGAGAGAATTTTAACACTGCAGATGGATTCAAAGACTCTTGTAGTGAAATGTAACACTTCGGTATCAAAATTGAAAATTTTCATTTATGGAGTGACGCAATTAAAAATTACTGACATAAATGGCTAATTCATATACTTGTCGTACTTGTTATTTGGTTATAATTTTATTCTTGGACTATAATAGTCATTTACATTAATCATTATTAATGCTGTCACTTATTATCTAGTCATATTTTTTAAACCTAGACTAAATTAGTCATTTAAGTTAGTCACTTATTATCTAGTCATATATTTTATCGCTAGACTAAATTAGTCCTTTAAGTTAGTCACTTTTAGTTTAGTCACTTATTATCTAGTCGTATATTTTATTCCTAGACTAAATTAGTCATTTAAGTTAGTCATTTTTAGTTCGGTTACTTAAAAGTGCTCAAATTTAGTAGTAATTCACTTGAAATAATTTCAATGACTAACTTTTTTAGTCAACCGGTCATTAATTTCTTCATTTTTTACTACTGTTTGTTCATTAATTGGTTTTCTAGGGTGATCATTTAGTAATATATTTTGATGTATATTTGGTCATTAATTGTGACAATTAATGACTAAATCAATGACTAAATTAATGACCAAATTTAAGAATAAATATACTACTAAATATAAATTTGAGACAACTAATTAATGAGTAAGCTAAAAACGACTAAAAGTTGGTCGTGTTAAAAGATACTGTAAATTAGCTACTATTGGTCACAGATTGAAAAATAGTCATTTATATGCAAATTTTAGTCATTTTTTTAGTATCTAATTAGTCATTTTGTACTAGTGGATCAAGGGTACCAAGGTAATCAACCGAATGCACCCCCAGGGAACCAGCCTAACACTACAAACCAACAACAGGGCGATCAACCCAAGAAGAATAAGCCTCTTCCTATGAACAAGCCTTGTTCTTTTTGTGGTGTCCATGGCCATTATAATCATGATTTTCCCTTTTACCCCAGATGCGCCAGTTTTGGGAAGCACAAGCAGCATCTAGAGGTCAGCAAGCCACCACTTCCATACTGCACCAGCTCAACCAATTGTGTTCACTAATCCTTTCCCTCAACAAGGATATGTAGTTGCCCAAACCCCTCAAGGTCAAGCCACCCCTCAACCTTCACAGTCTAGTATCCTAGACTACCAGATTCTCATGATGAATTTTGAAGAGGTCAATACCACTGATGTAAACCTTCAGACCCAGTCGTGCCAATATGACAAGAAACTCGCTAAGTATGCAACCAAGTCCCAAACCAAAGTTTCCACAAAGTCCATTTTGACACCCAATGCTCCCTTATAGATCCATCAGCCTCGAACAAAGGTCAGTCACAAGATCCCAAAGGGCCATTATGTTGAAATATTGCTTTTTCTAAAGTCGCCCATGCCTACAGCATAGTAGATGACTTGGCACAATCTCATGCTTCCATGTCAACACTGGAAGTCCTCCAGTCATGCCAATCTCAATGAAAAGCTCTACTATCTACTTTAGGCGATGTGGATCCTTTAGATGATCATTTTATCATCTAAAAAGTTGAAAAATCATAACATCCCCCCTTACCTTCATCTGTCACCTTCCAAATACTAGTCAAGATTCGTAATGCCAATGTTTTGTGATGTATCATTGACGAGGGCACATCCACCTATAAGCTTGGATCACCCAACTTAGCCCCATCCGCCATCACTTTGCGTGCTTGGGATGGTCACCCTTATTAGCCCCTTGGCATGTTCTCCAATTGTCATGTCACTCTTGTGGGAAATACTATTTGTGTTGACGTTGAAGTCATTGACCCCCCCTTGGATTATGATATCCTCTTGGATCATAGCTATACCTATGCTATTTCTGTTTTCGCATCTGCAAATCACTATAAGATGTGTTTTCCTCATAATGGGAAGATTTTCACCATCGATCAGTTGACATATTACGAACCAAAGTCTCAGACCTTCCCCAATTCTATCATATCTTCGGTGGCCGATAAACAATCAATCACACCACTCACCAGTGTTTCACCAGGAGTCTATAAATATTCCACCTTACTTGGCTCATTTCCTGTTCACCCTCCTCTATTCATTGACCCAAACTCATCAAATTCTTGCATGATGCAAGCGTCTTGAGCTAGCCACAAGCGGTCTGGTTCGATCAGCCAGTCGCCAACACCTCCACAACCTGCTTATGGTCATTTGACCAAGCCTTTAGGACCTTCTCTTCAAGGAAATTCTTCTTCTACTGGTGTCTCTTCCAACCTTTTTCAACCAGTAACGGTTCCCCCTAACGTCAACCATTTGGGAGACATTCCGCCAGGCCATTACCCTTCCGATCAAATACTATTTCTAGCTCCTCCTTCTGGAGTCTTTTCGGTGCCTGTTATGGCTACGTTGAGCCTTCCTAATTTAACCCTGGGGATCCCAGTATGGTACATTGATCCCCCAACAAACACTACATCTTTTCATCTTAAACCTTATACCACTTTTATCCTGGTCCAACCGATCACTATGGCCCCTCCCTTTGCTTCAGTGTCTCAACCACCTCAATAGGAATCTACTTATGTTTTGAAAGCATCTAGTGAGGGGGGAAAATACAAAAAGAAGGAACCTAAGGACAAAGCCCCCCAAAAAAACTCATGCTCCTCCCAAGCATCCAAAGTAGTCACCTCTGTGTGCTTTGTGTGATGTTGTTTGGCATGCCACCCATAATTTTCCTGAGCTTGCTCATCTCAAACCTGTGGAAAACAAGACGTTTCTTGAATCTAACATCCCAAAGGTCCATGTTACCTTACCCAATTCAGCTAACAAACTCAAATTGTTGTGCGCAAACCACCCCTATGCTTTGTGTGATCTTTATGGCCACTATTCTCATCATTATCCCTGTCTCAAATACTTTCGCAACACCCTTGAGGCTGTTCACCAAATATAGGCCGCTCATAGTGGATCTTGTACCCCTCTACTTGTGAGTTTTGCTTCAGAAAAATCGGAGGACATGTCTACACCCATTGTGATACCTCCCACCGATGTCGATATGACAGACCCTTTGGCCACTATTCTCTATCTATCATCATCCACGAGATCCATGGTGGAAGACCCCTCTAGGTCATCCCCTTCTGTTTCAACTCAACCTCCTTCGATGATCACCCTGGGCTCAACATCATTAGATGTTTCATCTACTAGCTCTTCATCTACCCTCTGTAGCGATGCATATGTGAACCAATATATCTCTCATGATGATGCATCAGGGAGCCCCTCCGCATCATGTGGTCTCCCTTCCGCCAGCCCTCCCATCTTCCATTCTAATGAATACATTATGGAAGCCATGACCACCCCTAATTTTCCTTGGGATGATATGCACCATCGTGTGTACTTCCTTTCGTAGCAGTCCCATGACCAATATGTTGTGGAGTCTAAGGAATTCATCCATAGTGAGGTCGATTGGTTGTTTCCCCCCTTACATCGAACTCATGAATTCGATCTACATACACCTTGTGGCCATTACATTGACACCAAATGTTTGGGCAAGGTGGCATACCTTCTAGAGGATTTCGAAGACCAACTCCTTCCTAACCCTCGCAATGCACTTTACCTCAAGAAATTTTACCTATAGGATATCCCATTGACATGCGTGTTTTATTTCTATCATGCATTTAGGTAGCTTGAATTTTCAATCATATCATTTGTTGCCTTGTGGCGCCTTTCAGATGGATCCACCATCCACATCTTATATAGGCTATGCTGACGGTGGAATCGATTCTCCCAGAATCTAACCTTAGCAACTTGGGCCATTTTTACCCCCATGAATTTGCTAGTCCTCTCCAGCAGCATATGCATTGGATCTGCCACCAATGACCAAGCCAAATACGATGCAATGATAGGTTTTCTAGTCGATTCCCTTGATCATCTCATCCTTCATCTTCGTGTTAATTTATACTCCTTATTGCTGGTCATGCAATTGAATGGTGTGTATCGTGTGAATGACCATGTCATTTTTAAAATATTTTTACGAGTGAAGTTATTAGTGAATGAATTTGAAACCATTACGTTCAGTCATGTACCTAGAGCCAAAAATCACTATGTAGATAACATTGCAAACAATATTCTAGATTGGCACTTATCACATGCATTTAACACAAGACAATCATAAAAAAAAAGGTGAACCATATACTCGTCATATATAAAAGATGCATATCCATATTATGTATCAACAAAATCATAATTTTTTTGGAGTCCACTACTCTAAATACATAAGACATGCCCATTGCATGTTACAAAAAATCAAAACTGGGGGCACCACATGCCCCCTACATCTAATCACTATCTAGAGGGTCCCGAGCCAATGGCTCGACTCCAGCAGCACGCATATCATGAACTGCTTGTCCAGCCATCACCATACGTTGCATGACCCCTCGCCACTCAGAGGATAGCCCTATACATCCCTTGATGTACTGGTCCTCAAGATCATGCCATTCATGCTCAAATACATTGGTCATAATTAGCTCAAACTTATGGCGAACATCCTCCAGCAGATCCTCGTAGTTAGGTCTCTGGTCTCCTCCCGCTCCACTAAACTCTGCAGCCCCTGGTGTTGCGGGTCATCCCATATACCATGTTGGCTTCATCGGTGCTATATCTTCATAACAAAAGTAATGAATAAATACCACATACATATTATAAAAACTTTAAAATGAACCATAATATATAACAACTTTCACTTACCATCTGGTCCCCATGCTCAACCCGGTGCAAGTGGCAAGTCAGGGTCCCCCTGAAATTTCAGACCGTTGCGTGGATAGTTGGCTATAAATAGTGGAATTTGATCCTAATGTGTGAAGAACTCGGGTCGAAACACCTTCCCGAATCCCCCGCCTCCTCCTCTCTGCAGTAGCTGCCCCGAGCAGTGCACCCTGGGCTCCCATGGGCCCCCATCCTTCATCTGCACCTGAGGCCGAAGTGTGGGGATCTTCTTGCAGAAGAACAAGCACAACAATGTACCAAAAGCATAGTCATAGTTCACCTATCCTTGCATAGAGATAGTTTTTGTTTCGCTGACGACAACATCATATAGGCCCACCCTTAGTAGGTCCCACTCAAAACACTCTCAACCAACATCATCTACCCCCCAGTGATGTGATGCAATTCTTGGTTGCCCAGGATCCATGGTACTGTTGCGGAAATAGCTCGTGTCTCTAGCCTCTCTAGGTCACCAATCAGTATGGTCGTGCCCTTAATATGAACATCTGATCTACAGTTGCATTCCATGAACTCTGATATGTTTTGCCCTCATGGTAATACTAAATATATATTTCCCACCACCCCTAGTGGCAGGAGTCTGGTGAAGAAGTAGATGTCCTAAATGGCCAACTCGATGTTGTGCCCCTGTACCATAAAGGCCTCCTGGTCTGGATCCCAGTAGCTGACTATATTGGACAGCAAGGGCTCCCCTACCCTCATCAATGGGTTCTCAACCAACTTGAGAACATTGTACCTCGCAAATGCACCTCGGACCACTTGATCCCCTGGATCTCGGCACGAAGTGCATCCAAATCCCTCTCTCGCCAGTTGATATTCATCTCTACCATACCTACACAAACCCATCATGTTTTTCAGCTCAAAAAAGATAAAATAAATCCTAACCCATCAAATATTGGTCCTCGACCAAAAATAGGACAAATCCCACCTCCCGACCAACTCACAGTTTTCAGGACTTGTACCTGCGAACTTGCATTTTTCCCCTCTGGAAACTACGAGCCAGGTCGTAGTACAGACCCCAGAAAGTGCGAGCTAGCCGTGAGGAAGGGTAGAGTGTGTTGAAATTCAACAAGAAAATGCACCACATACTAGTGCGGGATTCTAGGTCACACATGAGTGAGGAATTCAGTGACACATTAATGCTAATGTGGGCGTCCAATTTTAAAATAAAGTAGAAAATAAATTGTAATATTATCTCATAAAAACTTGTAATAGTTAACTAAGTGTGATAGACTTAGTTAGCTCAAGAATTTCGAGTTGAGGGTCAAAGGGTAGGCATGTAAAGTGATTCTATTATTTACAGAGTCCAGTTGCAGTTGTAGCACTAGTGTGATGTGAGTGCAATCAATTAACTCAAATTAATTGAGTTAAAATCAGTTTAACTAATTCTAACTGAATGATGATCTTGTGGAAGGTCAAGTGAATTAAAAGATATTTGATTCACAAGTAGTGATCTACCATGTAACTGATTATTCACTATTAATAGCTGGATGCATGTCAATTCTGATGACGACCCATTTGAGACAAAGGTTAAAGGTAAGTAAACTATCAGTTGTATTATTAGCGAATTTCCCGAGTGCAATTATAAAGTCATAGGATGCCCATGATGGATTGTGCGGTCAAGGAAGGTTGGAATTCCTATTTAATAGGAATTATTTTTCCTAGGGATTGCATGAGAAAGGTAGGTTGAAGGTGGGCATGAAATTAGCTATGTATTGGTCCAATTTTGCCTAGATCAGTGTGAGACAATTGGTAGAGTGTATGAGGTTGTGGTGAGCACACGTGCATTATATTGTTTCATGATTCCTTGGTTGATTATACAATAAATATGGAGGGGTTTTGAGTAGTTTCTTTCCCCAGGAAAATATTGTGTTGTGCGATTGATTAGAATCTGGACAAGGGGAAAAAATTAGCTCAAAACTGAAAGTGCTCATAATTGTACCAAACTAGATTCAAAGCGACTGGCCGTCGCAAGGAATCCAACGCAACTCATTTTTTTCAAAACCGAGTTCAAATGAAGGAGTTATGGTTCATTGATCGTCGTTCAGAACAAGAAAATTTAAAAAAAAATATTGTAGAACAGGTACAGCTGATGACATGGCAGTCCAGTCAGCATGTAGAGAATATTCTGTAGTTTTTAGCCAACGAGACTGTGACAAGTGTCACTGTGGGATTCACTAGTTTGGTTTGTGAAAGTAAAAATCGCCTAATGTCCTCCAAGGTTGAATGTGGGTCAATTATATTTATGGGTGGGAAATTTTTTTTTTATTATATATTAAGGTTGGATATATATATATATATATATGATTTAATTATCATATATTATATTAAATTATTATATATGTATTAGTATTTAATATTAATTTAAAAACATTATATATAGATACTTAAATTCCACATATTTTAAATTAAAAAAACCAAATTTCATTGGATTTAATGGCTAACACAATCCAAATTTAATGTCACTAGGGTTTGGATGCATATACGTATCAACACGAATTTAATGGCACTATGGTTTGGATGCATATACGTATCAACATGTATGGCTATTAACCATTGGACCGAAGGTGAATGCGTATTCTTGAAATGCAAAGTTTATTGGTGCAAAAAAAAAGTAAGGAGGGGCGAGGTCGGGGTTCAACCCCGTGACCTCCCCCATACCACTCACACCCTTTACCAACGCACCAAATATTCAATCCTTGGAAAAAAAAGGCACGCAAAATCTAATTAAAGTGTAGTTCATATTCCAACATAATAGCAAAAGGGGCCAACCCAATTTCCGCGGAAGTACCAAATTTGGTGGAGCTAATTGGCAGTTTTCCAGATTTAGGGGCATAATCTAGGGGAAACTTTAATGAGGCCTATCTTGGTCAATTTTTGACCAATTTTTTCTCAAGGATAGTAAATCTTAACAGATTGGCATGCTCTGAATCCATTAGAATAGCTTTTAGAGGCAAGGGAGCTCATCTACAGGTGTTTTTGGTCACTTGAATAATTTTGAAGTTAGGGCCACCAAGAGGGAAGGCCATGCCCAGATCATCTGAAGGCCAATTTCAATGAGAGAATAGTCAATTTTTTATGTATCTGATGCTCTAAACAAACTGGTATATTTTATAGAGGCATTGGAGCACATCTAAAGGTGATTTGTCACTTTGGATATTAAACAAGCCCATTTCCACCGGGGTTGGAGGTCAAGCCTACAAGATCTAGTAACCAAATCCAGATATTGAATAGTCATTTTGGGGGTTTTCAGGTCTTTTGAAGCCAGTGGAATAGTCATAAAATTCATTGGAGCATCATAGATACCTTTAATCATAATTTTGACTCATAATCCCAAGAGGGCCTAGCTAGTTAAAGCAGGTCCATGGAGATGTAGCCCAGGAGGGGTGAACTCCATCATCATCCATTGTGTTATGTTATTGTTGTGAGTTATGTTTCTGCATTTTATTTTTTGTATATGAGTTTTTAATTGTTAATTAACTCATAATTTGATCCTCAAGAACACATGAAACTACACACATAAACCCCTTCACAAATGGTTAAATGAGATGATCCTTAAACACATTTTTAATACTGATGAAGGAGCTTGCATAGCAACAGCAAGTTTTCCCATATTCAGATCAAGTTGGTATAAGAGAAAAATTTTATCTCATTTTAGCCAAGGTTACCTATTGGTTCTATAGCTATTGATTATTGTATTTGTGCAAGGAGAATTTAACAGTTTTCCAAGTTTACGTGTGAAGGAAAAGAAGTCATGATTGAGACTTCATATTCTCAAAACATAGAAGAGAAGCTTTGTATGCATTGTAGGTGTGATGGAAGCTTCATTAAGCAATGTTTCTAGTCAATATTTCTTACAAAGACTCTTTGATAAAGAGATGTTGCAGAAACTCTACATCATGATTGATAGGATGCAAGAGAAGTATGAAGATAAGAGGGAGAGCATTAAACTTCAAGATAAGTTGATTGCCATGAAGGAGGAGAAGCAAGAGCTTCTTGAAAAAATGCATGAGATGAAGACTCGGCTCCATATTTCAAATGAGAAACTAGCAAGGATGCATGAGATGGAGACTCAAATCCATACTACCAAGGAAGCCTTAGCCAAGCATGTGCTTGAAAAAGAGGTATGAAATTCAAGTTTATCTTCAATTTCCTCTCAATATGAATGTGTAGGTTATTTTTAAAGACACACAAGAGGAATAGGGTCCAAATTGTTAATGAAGATGGGCTATGAAGGTAAAGGATTGGGAAAACATGCACAATTCATAGTTGAGCCAATTGTTGTTGAGGAAAGGCCTAAGTATTTGGGTCTTGGTTATCGACAACATGATGGAGAAATATCTAAATCCAAGGAGGCACATGAAGGTGTTCCAAGAAGGACTTGAATTTCATGTTCATTACCTCAATATTTGTGAAGATTGTGTTCATGAGGAATGCAAAATATTTACACCCACTTTATAAGAAGGTGCTCATAAGCATGCAACTAATGAGAATGGTGAACTAGAGGATGTTGAAAGCTCTACAGTCTTGGAATGCATTGTTTCTATTCCGAAGAGAGCCATTACCTCATAAAATTCACCTCCTCAAGAAGGCGACAAATATGAATGTTCAAGGTATAAATTTTATTTTAATCAAGTTGTTTTTTATTATGATAAACATGGTAAATTCTCACATAAGATTTGGAGAAAAGTTGCATGTTATTTTTTGTGGTTTGGATAACCATAATGTTTCAAGGTGTTGGAAGAAGATATCCATGCATAGGAAACTTTTAAATCAAAGGGGGTAGAAAGCCAAAGACAAAGCAAGTCATGCTGAAAAGAAGATCCAAATGTTTTGCAGTCATTGCCATAAGCAAGGTCATCTTGTAGACAAGTGTTGGACTTTGTATCCATCAAATCATCCACGGCATTTGAAGAAGGTGGAGAAAGAGAATGGCAAGAATGGAAAAGAAGATTCCATAATTGATGTGGGTCATGATGATTCACATGATGATAATTTGCAGCTAAAAGAAGCGCCATTGAAATGGTTTAGTAAGAGATGGTTAGATTTCTTATCCAATTAATACTTTGCATGTCTTTTGATGTTGATGCATTTCTTTGCCAATGGAATGCATGTTGAATGTTTACGCCATGAAGGTGATTGAAAGTGGAGAATTTTGACTCACTTTATTGCAACAAAATTTGATCATTTCAGCTTTAATTACATGTACATGGGATTCTTGTACTTAAGATTGTACTTGTGAGAGAGTTGAATAATAATATACATGCATGAGAGTTTGTGTATGAACAGTGGAATTTTGATGATTTCATTGTGCTTGAGCATGCATGAGTAATTGACTTGTGTTGGTCAGTTTCTTTGTTTAACATCTATGTTGTCAACTTGATAGTGTTGATCATTTGCACATGCATGAGTGACGACATGTGTTAGTCGATTGTGTGTTGCATGCATGTCATATCGACTTGGAAGAGTTGGTTTTGTCTACAAATATGGAAAGGAGATGTTGACGAAGTGTTTCATGAGATGTGAAATTCTTTTGCTTTGGGAAAAGAATCGTCAAGTTTTTATACATGCTTATGCTTGACTTGGGAGTCATTTGTTTGAAGAGGCATGTTTTTGTCGACTTGTGTTGGTCAATGAATGTTGACACCAAGATGTGAGAGTACATGGTGATGTTTACATGATGTGAAATTAGTTGCTTTGAAGGAGCAAGAGGATATTTCGTCAAGTTGTTTCTTACATGAGTGTTTGTGACAAGATGTCAAGAAAGTTTGTAACCATTGTAGACCATGTTATATGTTGACGCAAAGAAGAGAAGGAGGTGATGAATGCATTCTTCCAGATGTGGAATTTGGAACCGTGGAGGTAAAATAATGGTCATTTATTTTCTTTTTATTACTAATATTTGAATTCATTTTTGAAGTTCACTCAGATGGGCTTATTGGAAAAATGGTTTCCAAAATAGAAGCTTGCATCGAATGCATGTGTATGCTAAGGAGGAACATGATTCTCAGTGCGAAGACAAGGTAGTTTTCCAAGCACATAGGGATCACAATGGTATAGCAAAAAGAGTTATATCAGACAGCAGGTGGTGGATTTGGGTCAGTAGCAAAAGGAGAATAGTGGTTGAAGAGACAAGACATTGACAAGGCAAGGCATGTCAGTGATGAAGTGGTTTTCATAGCGATTTCTCCAAGTAGAATCAAGATGATAGAACTTTGTAAATAGAATTGTTCAACACTCATGAGATAACCAGCTTTTGTGGGTCCAAACGCATGTCAGTGGGAAGGAGTGATTAGAATCTGGATCAGGGGCAAAAATTAGCTCAAAAATTAAAGTGCTCAGAATTGCACCAATCTAGATTCAAAGTGACCATCTCGTCACAATTAATCCAACACAACTCATTTCTTTGAAAACCAAGTTCGAATGAAGGAGTTATGGTTTTTTTATCGTCGATCATAACAGAAAATTTAAAAATATATATATATTACAGAACAAGTACAGTTGATGACATGGTAGTCCAGTCAGCATGTAGAGAATCTTCTTCAGTTTTTATCCCAATGGGACTGTGACAAGTGTCACTACAGGATTTGCTAGTTTGGTTTGTGAAGGTAAAAATCACCCAATGTCCTCCAAGATTGAATGTGGGTCCATGATATTTATGTGTGGGAAATTATTTTTTTATTATATATTAAGGAAAGATTAATATATAATATATATGTATATATAATTTATATTTTATATGATTTAACTATCATATATTATATTAAATTATTATATAAGTATAAATATTTAATATTAATTTAAAATCTTATATATAAATATTTAAATTCCACATATTTTAAATTAAAAAAAATCAAAGTTCGTTGGATTTAATGGATCGCACAATCTGAATTTAATGTCACTATGGTTTGGATGCATATAAGTATCAACATGAATTTAATGGAACTATGGTTTGGATCCATATACGTATCAACATGTATGACTACTAACCATTGGAGCACAGGTGAATGTTATTCTTGAAATGCGAAGTTTAAAAATCAAAGTTCGTTGGATTTAATGGCTGGCACAATCTGAATTTAATGGCACTATGGTATGGATTCATATACGTATCAACACGAATTTAATGGCACAATGATTTGGATGCATATACGTATCAACACGTATGTCTATTAACCATTGGAGCGAAGGTGAATGTGTATTCTTGAAATGCGAAGTTTATTGGTGAAAAATAAAATTGAGGGGCAAGGTCAAGTTCTCCCCCATACCACTCACACCCTTTACCAACGCGCCAAACATTAAATCCTTGAAAAAAAAGGCGTGTAAACTCTAATTAAAGTGCAGTTCATATTCCAATGGAGGAGCGGGAGGGACAAGCCCTATTCCGCATGAGACCTCACCATACGACCTTGGTTGAGCACCTAGTTAAGTGCAGATTAGTGCGCAATTATTGCACAGTTAATATAAAGTTAAGGATAAATTAATTTGCATTTAATTTGGTGGATTTTTAGCGGATTCCCCAATTTCGGCGGAAGTGCCAAATTTGGTGGAGCTAACTGACAATTTTCCAGATCTAGAGGCGGAATCTAGGGGAAACTTTAATGACGCCTATCTTGGTCAATTTTTGACCAATGTTTGCTCGAGGATAGTCATTATTAGAATATTTCCATGCTTTGAATCCATTTGAACAATTTGCAGAGGTAATGGATCTCATATACAGATGGTTTAGGTCACTTGAAGAATTTTGAAGCGTAGGGCCACCAGGAGGGAAGGCCATGCCCAATCAGCTGAGGTCAATTTCAGTGAGTGAGTAGTAAATTTTTGATGTATTTGATGCTCTAAACACATTGGTATATTTTATAGAGGCGTTGGAGCACATATGAAGGTGATTTTGTCTCTTTCGATATTAAACAAGCACATGGCCACCGAGGTTGGAGGTCAGGCCTAGAGGAGCTGGTAACCAAATTTAGAGATTGAATAGTCATTTTTTAAATTTTCATGTCTTTTGAAGCCAATGGAATAGTCATAAAATCCATTGGATCATAACATATGCTTTTAATCATACTTTTGACTCATAATCCCAAGAGGGCCTAGCTAGTTAAAGCAGGCCCATGGAGATGTAGCTCAGGAGCGGTGAACTCCATCATCATCCATTGTGTTATGTGATTGTTCTGAGTTATTTTTCTGCATTTCATTTGTTTTATATGAGTTTTTAATTGTTAATTAACTCATAATTTGATCCTCAAGAACACATCAAACTACACACATAAACCCCTTGACAAATGGTTAAATGAGACGATCCTTAAACACATTTTTAATACTGATGAGGGAGCTTGCATATTAATAAAAAGTTTTCCCATATTCATATCAGCGATTGATTTACTTATTTCTCTTACTTTCATGTGATTGAGCGATCGTGATTTATATTCTGAATATTGTAGAAGGATTAAGTATCGTGTTATAGTACATTGCATTATCATATTGAATCCATTGGTGTAATTTCTACAGAGTGTTGTTCCTGAGCCCCAGGCACCTAATATGAAAAATTGAACTGCTCAAAAATTAGAGTAGGATTAGGCCACCAACTTGCAACTGACGGATCTCGATTCCAATGGTCGGTTTGTCCGCTACAATAGCCACAAGATTTAGGGCCTTCTCCTCCTCTCCACATTCACCACAGCTCCACTAGAAAATGTTTAATATTCCCAATTTTCCTTCAGATAATTGGAATATTAGATTTCTTCATTTTCATAATTAATTAAGTAAATAACAGGGTGGAGGGACCCACAAACCCCAAAGATGAATAAAATCCACTTTTGATGTATGTATGTGGATATTTTAGATGTAGATTTTCATTATGAAGTAGTGGATCAGCTTCTTAAATGAAGGAAGAGCCGAGATCATGGATCTTAAATGTAAAATCATGA
Source organism: Pinus albicaulis (assembly GCA_034641835.2). Lineage (NCBI taxonomy): Eukaryota > Viridiplantae > Streptophyta > Pinopsida > Pinales > Pinaceae > Pinus > Pinus albicaulis. Next base: position 1,437,052,479 of record CM076580.1, read on the forward strand.
GGATCTTGGAGGAGGTCAGCTAAGATCATAGTGCATTCAAAGTAAGATCATAAAGAACTTATGATGAGATAGTGGAGGAAGTGGTGCATCTAATGCACACATGATGGATAGAGTGGGAATTAAATGCAGACATGATGGAGGTCATGGAGAGACAGCACAGTCTTCATGGAGGCTAGTGGCCACATAGGCAACACAGTTATGAGGTGGGCCAAGGCTATGGATGGCTCACAATATATATAATGAAGATGAAGGCACAATAGAAGGCGGGATTTAGATTATTATTTCTGATCTGTTTAGATCTAGATTTTTCATGTGACATTTCTATGCACGCTTATGATATTTAGCTAAGTTTGCGGTGATGTTTAGCATAGGGTATTTCCGAGCGGAAATCTCACCCTTAAACACGGGGGACTTCAAATGCCTACTCTGGGAAGGTTTCTATTAAACTTTATTCATCATCAGGCATTGGTGCCATCTTCAGCCACGTGCATATGTTCTTACAGCTTCAGGAATATGTCCAAGGGTTTAAGAGGTGGCAGTTGTTTCTAGCATTTTAGCTAGGAAACCGATGGAGGATTCATTATTTCACCTTGTGTTAGTGTGAATTATAATCGTAAGCAAACGAAAAAAGTTCACTTTAGTTGTGCATAACAAACATCCCTAACATCAAAGATGGCTTCCAATTTCTTTAGATATGAAGTTAGTTGACCAAGACAAATGCTACAAAATCTAGATCTATGCAGTTAAAGACATGAAATAGCAAATAAAAGAAATATTTTCTCCATGCATCCAATAGACAATACAAGAATATTTTTAAGAATTTTGTATTTATGACACCTAGGAAGGGAACATAGAAATATGTTACCAGTCCCCCTCAATGAGATGGGTTATATTATGTCCTCAATGCTTCAGATCTAAGATCTGTCTCTCTTGATGGTGTAGAAAACCCAAACAAAAATGGAACTCAAAGGGAGCCCTTAAGCAAAATGGTATCAAAATATGTCAATGATGGAGGATCAAAGTCATACCAAAAGTATAGATCCAGAGTGATCCTTAGGCAGCAAAGGTAGTGAATGAATGGGAAAACCCTTCTATTTATAACAAAATATTGAGTTAGTCTAGATATTGGTGCATAATTAAAAAATTTATTAACCAAATCTAGATCCAACTTTTATGGAACATTTTATTATTTTTGTTGGAGGGAAAAAGAATTTGAATATGGTCAAATCCCTTTATTTGTAAATAATAAATAAATAAATGATTTATTTATTATATTAATAATTTGGTTGAGTAATAATTAAATAAATAAGGATTTATTCAATTATTTATAAATGATTTAGTCAAATTTAACAAGGAATATTATTTAAATAATGTTTAAATAATTATTCCTAGAAAATAATAAGATAAATAGTGATTTATCTAATTATTTTCCTGTTTTGAGTTAAATATGACGAGGAATATTAATTAAATTGCTATTTAATTAATTATCCCTTGAGGAAAATCAAACACATAGGGATTTATTAAATATTTCCTTATGGGGTTTCTTGTTTAGACCATAAGCAACTTAATAAATTATGGATTACTAAGTTGTTTTTCATAGTGAAAGCAATTTTACTAGGGTAAAATTGGTCTTACATGGTGTACTTTGGTCCATCTAATAGTAACAGGTTAGATGACCAAAAACTGCTGTAACAAATTTCCCCCCAGCGTGCGAGCGTTAGGAGCTAATCGTATGACTGAAGTACGTTGTAAGAACTCAATCACTAGACACCGAAGGGGGAGTCAGAGAGAGATAAATATAAGGTAGACTAAAGCGTGAGATGACAAGACCCTAAGGAGGCGAGACCTACAAGTGTGACAAGTCTCTTTTATGAGTGAGTACCTATTCTACATGAGGTTAGGGAGGCATACCTATCCCCGCCGAGATAATAAAGTGCAAATAATAATGCGTCTAGTAAACAAGGGATTGAAATATATAGTACATGTTGGCATAAACATGGTCCAGATAGAGACATGATAATGGATCCCACATACATATTTTTCCTGGGACAACAACTAGGACTTATACAATAATATCTGAGTACATGAGATATAAGTACAACCAAAGAGGCCCTATAAAACAGGAAAGGGCTCTGAAAATCTGAATGATACATGAAAACTAAAAGGTGCTGCAAGTGGCTGAGGCCAGAACCATAAAATCTATGGATTTGCATCCAAGGTTGTAATAGAGAGGTCATCCGGGCTTGTCGGGGGCTACCTGAAGGGCCACCCCCTCATGAGGTCTGAAGCATCTCACACAAACCTGGGAATCACTAGTACAATCTGTTGCATCACTGAACCATCAAGTATACGGATCTCGATCATGTCGGAAGGAGCTGGAGCTAAGAAACAATCAAGTCAAAGGGAAATAAAGAGTCCCTTTTCCTGATTTGAGGCACCAAACAAGAGTGGAAGCTGGAACCAAGGTACACCACCCTCTAGACCTATCTTCTAGAATGAATAAGCTGATGTCGACATAAGGAGGTCCGCCATAGGTGAGGTAATAAGGGATCCTCAACTAAGGCACGAGAGATAATAGTAGAGCGACTGATAGACCGACACCAAGGATAATGATGGAATGGGGGTACTGAGTAGCGGGCTGACGACTTCCCTTGTTATAGAATAAAGGGCACGAATGACCTGCCAGCAACTAACACAATATCATAGGGGATAGGGGACAATATGAATGAAGGTCAAAATTGTGCTACACGAGAGAGGAACAAAGCAATGAAGGATGGAGGACTATAGCGGGATATAAATGGACTCGGGATAGACTCCATGGATGCGATGATGACTCAAATCAGATGCTCTATACAAGGGGGACTCGATGATGCTGCCACACAGAATAGGCCCGGTGGGGACCATAAAAACATGAGTACAAGATGGTTACTCATGACAGAAATCGACACAAGTATGGACAAGTATGAAGGCAAAGAGGTGCCCCAAGTACAAGTGTTACAAGTGAAGAAATTCAATTTTGATGAGTGGTGAAGTGACCCTTCTTGGAAAAAATGTGTCTAGGTGAAGTATCAAATCACAAAAAACTAAATGATCCTCATTTTAGAGCTCAGTGAGAGCTTTCCAATGGTGCTGACGGTTTGTCAAACCAAGCTACGGTTTGGTCGCAGCTAGCGAAAGAAAAATCCAGGCTTTCTCTTTTAATAAGGCATTTTCACTCCAATTTGATTCATTTGCAGTTGTAGCTGTGGTGAATGTAGAGAGGAGAAAGGGCCCTAAATCTTGCGGTGATCGTAGCAGACAAACCGACCTTTGGAATTGAGATCTGTCAGTTGCAAGTAAGAAGCCTAACCATACTCCTTCATTTCATTGGATTAAAGTTTCAAATTAGGCACCCAGAGCTCAGGAACAGGCTAGGTCATACTTTTTGGGGTCTGTTCTGCAACCTGGGTAGCACGTACTGGGCAAAAAACTACGACCTGTCCCCGAAAATGACCTGAAAAGTGCGACCTGTCAGAGAAAGGGGGTTTTAGTGTTGTTTTTGGCTGAGAACAAGGATTTTTATGGTTGAGGGGCATAAGTGCCCCCAAGCATGTTATGGTCATGCCAAAATGTATTTAGAAAAGGGGAATCTAAATGCATTTTTATGATGTGGTGTGCCATTTGTTTTCGTTATGGTTAAGCAGTTCGAGAAAGGGAATGGAGGATTAACAATATCTTTTGGTAATACATATATGAAGTAAATGGACTAAGTTTCTGGGTTGGCATACATGGTGTCACTATCCCAAAGAGTGGATTTTGAGATAATGAACTGGTGCTCTCCTAGAAAACCCACAAGTTGATCAACAACAATGTCTAGGGGACACGGTTGTTGATGTAACAGGAAGGAATGATAAGGGAGATCATCCCTAGAGTGATCTAAAGTGATATGGGACTCTAGAGGCTCTTCGAAACAGGTAAGAATGATGGTACCAGAGTCGACATGACCAGATGAACTATGAGGGTTGTGGAAAATTAATTCTCCTGGACTCTAAAATATGGGTTCCCCCTTACCAAAAAATTGTGTGTCAATGTAATGACCACAATGTGTATGTGGTTCGAATGTATGGTTTCGATGTAAGGGGGGATAGATAAAGTCAGGGGTGGTGATTGCTTCCATAACGTCGTCAACGTAATAGAAGATGGGGTGACTAGTGGAAGAAAAACCATCTGAAGTGGTGAAGCTACCTAACTCATCATCATGAGAAGAGAGGTTCACATGCGCATCTTCAAGGAGGGTGACTGAAAAACAAGTAGATGAACTATCCACCGATGTTGAGCCCAAGGTGATTGTTGAAGGGAGGTCAGGCGAAATAGAAGGGGAAGTTCCAAGGGGGTCTTCCACCATGGATCTCATAGATGATGACAGGTAGTGGATAGTCACCGAAGACTCCGTCATCTCGACATCAAGAGGGGGAATTTCAATGGGAGTGGATGTGTCCTCTAGTTCTACTGAAGAAAAATGCAGAAATAAGGGAGTAGTGGACTAGTTGCGCTAAGCCTTGAATTGGTGACATGATTCCAAAGAGCAACGGTACTCTTTGAAGTGGGGACAAAGGTAAGTATAATGGCCATGGAAATCACACAAAGCACAGGGGTGATTTATGTGAAAATTCTTGAGTTTCTTGACTGAATCAGGTAAAGTAACATGGACTTCATCGATATCAGACTCCAGAAATGCTTTGTTGACCATGGGCTTGAGATAAGGAAATTCAGGACAGGTATGGGTGGCATGACTGAAAAAATCACACAAAGCACACTGGGTGGTATGCTTTGGAGGATGAGGAGAAGTAGGGGTTGTCTAGGCAGCCATGTCCATAGGTTCCTTCTTGCAAGCTTTGCCCCCCCCCCCCACCCAAAGCTTTTGAAATAGGAGTAGGTTCCTTTTGAGGTGGCTGAGGCATAGAAGAAAAGGGAGGGGTCATGGGGACCGATTGGACTGGGATCAAGGTAGTATAATTTTTGGGCTGACCAGGCGGAATAGTGGCTGGGGGATCAATGTACCTGACTAGGATCCCTAGGGTCATGTTAGGAAGAGATAAGGTAGGCATCACAGGTACCGAAAATACTCTAGGAGGGGGAGCTAGAAACGGTATCTGACTGGAGGGGTAATGGCCAGGCGGGACAACTCCAAGATGGTTAAGGCTAGGAGGAATCGTTCCAGGAGGGTAGATAGGCTCATGGATTCCAGTTGCAAATTAGGGGCTCAGAGGAGGGGGTCCTGAAGGCTGAGTCAAGGTGCTAGGAGCAGGTTGCGGAGGGCAGGGCTGCTGACTAGTCGAACCAGTCTGTTTGAGGTCATACTGAGACAATTGCATCATGAAAATGTTCGACGAGATGGGATCAAAGAAAAGAGGAGAAAGACTAGGGAATGAACCAAGAAAAGAGGAGTCTTTATAGACTCCAGGTGAAACACTAGTCAAAGGTTTGATTATTTTTTTATTGGCCACTGAAGAGATGATGGAGCCAGGGGAGGACTGAGACTTTGGTTTGTAATACGTTAATTGGTGAATGGTCATAATATTTCCATTTTGAGGAAAGCACATCTTACGGTGAACTACAGATGGGATAGCAGACATAGCATAAGTGTTGCTACGACCCAATAGAATTTTGTAGTCTGAGGGGGCTTCGATGACTTCTACGTAAACACAAATAGTCTTGCCCGCAAGAGTAATAGGACAATTGCAGAACAGGCCAATGGGCTGGGAAGAGTGGTCATTCCACGCTCAAAGGGTGATAGTGGAAGGAGCCAACTCAGAAGATCTAAGTTTCTTCCAAACCGAAGCAGACATCACACAGGTGGATGCCCCCTCATCAATGATACAATGGGAGACGTTGGCATTATGGATATTGACAGGGATTAGGAATGTGATGGAAGAAAAAGGGGGGGATTTTCTAACCAATCAACATCAAAGATGATCAAAAGATAATCTAAAGGATCCACAGTGCCCATGGTAGTTAGTAGATATTTTCTTTGTGAAGGGCACGACTGGAGGAGTTCTAGCATTGAGATGGCAGTAGAGGATTGTGCCAAATCATCTACTATACTATATGAGTGGGAAGCTTTACCAGAAGTAGAATTTTGGCATTATGATCCCTTAGGGATCTTGGTATGAACCTCTGCCTTAGGCTGAGGGATCTGTAAAAGACCATTGGGTGTCAAAAGAGGCTCTGTGGGACCTGAAGAAGGGGGCTCGGGGGCAGACGTAGCAGGGGGCTTGTTTTACTGAAGGGACCGAGTCTGAAGGTAGAGATCAGCAATTTTGGGTTGGTTAGAGTTCATCATGAGAATCTGGTAATCAGAGGTACCAGATGGAGAAGGTTGAGTGGCCGCCTGACCTTCGGGGCGTTGGGTAGCCACGAATCCCTACTGGGGGAAAGGATTGGTAAACACAGTTGACTGGAAAGGTGCAGCATGGGGAGGAACCAATGGGGAGGCTTTCTTTCCTCGAGATGCTGCTTGAGCTTCCCATATTTTCCGCATCTGAGGTAAAAGAGGACAATTGTGGGTATAGTGACCATAGACACCGCAACAAGAACAAGGTTTTTTCATGCGAACAGACCTGCCCTGCTTGGGTTGAGTGCCCTATTGTTAGTTAGCAATGTTAGGTGTATTCCCTTGGGGATTATGTCCTAGATTACCTAGGGCAGATTGGTTTTGGTTTCCTTTCCTCTTCTTTTTGGAGGTAGGAGAATTAGTCGCGCCCTGTTGTGCATACACCTACCCCTGGGGGGTGGTGGTTGTTGTTGCGGGGGTTGAGAAGTCAAGGGAGACTGAGGTGCTAATACTGGAGGAGCTGGAGAACCAGGGTGCGGATATGGATAATAAGGAGGTTGGGAAAAATTGTGGTAAATAGTTTGGGCAAAAGGAGGAGGCATGTCATATCCTGGATACATGCTACCGAGAGGGGGAAAAGTGTTGGAGGAGCTGACCCCTCCTTGAGGGAAACCATAACCCATGGGAGGATGAGTGTACAGATGAGAAAGGGCTCCAACGATAACGTCGATGTCATGGGATGTCCCCGGTGCATTGGCACCACCAGGACTAGGGAGATCAGGTAAGATGGTATAAACATAACAAAATTGTGCGTAGATTAGGTCATATTTCAACACAATATAGAGGGAAACTTCTTCAGTCTGAGGGAAATGAGATGTGACATCTTTGCCAATAGTAGGAAAAATGGATCTGATGAACCAGTCCATGTAGACATGGTCTGTTACACCATTTTTTGGTCATCTAACCTATTATCATTAGATGGACCCAAGTACACCATGTAAGACCAGTTTTACCCTAAGTAAAACTGCTTTCAGTATGTTAAAACGGGAAACCCCAAAAGGAAATATTAAACAAACCTATATTTGTTTGATTTTCCTCATGGAATAATTAATTAAACCATAATTTAATTATTATTCCCAGTCATGTTTAACCCAAAATCAAAGAATTTAATTAGATAAACCTTTATTTATCTTATTATTTTCTAGGAATAATTATTTAAACCTTATTTAGACGATATTCCTTGTTAAATATGACCAAATCACCCACAAATAATTAAATAAATCACTATTTATTTAATTATATTTCAACCACTTCCTTAAATAATTAAATAAATCATTATTTATTTGATTATCTTCTAACCACTTCCTTAAAAAGATAAATAAATCATTTATTTAATTATTTTTTGACAAATTAAGGGATTTGACCCAAGTCAAATACCTTTTCCCTCCAACAAATATAATAAAATATTCCATAAAAAGTGGATCTAGATCTGGTTAACCCATGCACCAAGATCTAGAATGACCCAATATTTTGTTATAAATAGGAGGGTTTTTCCTACCATTCCTCACCTTTTGTTGCCTATTAGATGACTCTGGATCTATACACTTGGTCACCATTTTCTACCATTTTCTCCCATTGAGCTCTACTCTTTGCATTGGGTTTTCTGCATCAACTAGAGAGAGAAATCTTAGATCTGAAGTGCTGAGGACTTCCAAGAACCCATCCCACTGAGGGGAATTGGATACTCCTTCTGGTTTTCCTCACAGGTGCCCCATTAATACAAAAAATTCTTTCAAAAATTGTTCTTGTCTTGTCTATTGGTATATGGAGCAAACCCTTATTTTTTCTGCTTAATGTCTTTCCATGCATAGATCTGGTTTTTTGCAGCTCTTTTATGTTCAACTAACCACAGATCTGAAGATATTGGCAGCCACTTTTGTTATTAGGGCTATTAGTTATGCGTAGCTAAAGTGGTCCTTTTTCGTACACTTCGACAAAGGATTCATACTAACAAATGGCGACTCCACACGGGTTTTAAATTACGACCGTTGTCGTTTTTCATATTCCTGCATATCCAGCTACTTCAGACCCTAGGGTTTCTTTTTAGCTTTTTGTTTTTCCTATTTTCATGGTGTTTTTCCCCTATAACACCCTAAAACATTAAAATTTCTAACTTCCGTGTGTTTCTGGCCCTATTGCGCAGGTAAGCGACATCAGCCGCAACTGAGACGACATTTTTTTTCTGAAATCTGCCGCCGGGAGTGCCGGAAGTGCAGGTCGCAATTTTTGGCCCAAAAAATGCGACCTGGAGCTTCAGGTCGCAGAAAATAGCCCCAAAACTGCGACCAGAGCGAAAAACTGGTCAAAAACTGCGACCTCGACATTTTTCTGCTGTTTTTCTGAAATTTTTCTGGGTTTTTCTGAAGCTTCTGTCAGGGTTTTCCAGCCTTTGTGTCAGCCCGTTTCGACCTGTTTCTGATCTGCTTTTGCTCATATAAGTGGGAACCTAGCCCCCTAGGGCTTCAGTACCCTCCACTTTTGGTGGAAGAGTTTTAGCTGTTTCAGGTGTCTGTTTTTTCAGAGTTTCAGCCTTCCCTTTTTCAGATCTGATACCTCATCCTCAGATCCCTTTTAATCAGCTTTTCTTCCTTTCAAATCACCTCTTGTAGTTTTGTTTGGACCTCCCTTTAGGACCTCATCCCTGTCCCTTCCGCTTTTTGCTGATTTCCTCCTTTTTCCAGCCACCTTGCCTCTGCCTCTTGGCTGTGATCTGCACCTCTTTTCAGCAGCTTTCTCCTTTAGATCCCTGTCCCTTTTGACCCTAGATCTATTGGCCTCTTTTTTGTTTTGATTAGATTTTTTCCCTCTTTTAGATTAGTTTTGAGAGACCCGCCTTCTTGGGTTAGATAGATGCACAAGTAACTATTAATTTTCTGTTATTTCAGCATTATATACTGTTCTCTGTAGGTTTATTTTCAGTTACGCAGCACACTGTTTTTCTTTCTCTCAAAACGGAAAGGGTTTAAAAATTAAAATTAACGCACGCCACACACTGACCCTAAGTGAAGAAGCGCCTGGTTAACACCGCCTGGCAAAGACTCTAAAATCAATTGTCCCTGCACCTTTTCTGCCCTTGACCTCGCTTGATTCTGTCCCTTTCTGCCCTTGTCGGTTTCCTTCTTCCCATCATCATTGCGCCCCCAAGGCGCCTTTCCCGGAGACTTCTTGGCCTTCACCCTCAGTTTCCGGTCGATCGACCTGCTCCGCCCCGCCGTCGTCGAGCCAGTCCTCCCCCGACTCCTCTCCTGATTCATTGGGTTCTCCTTCTCCTCCTGGTTCTCCCCCCTGTCACCTTCACTATGTCTGGTCCAGGGACTAACGCTAGTGGTGCTCCAGGCCCTAATGTCGGAACCACTACTAGCCGAACCGTCACAGGAACTACCTCGGCTGTGCCCTTGCTCCCCTTCTTGGCAGGCCTCAGCCTCCCCGATTTGGACCGGTTGATAAATGACCCTATACACCATGATGCTAGTTGGCCTACTATGCCGACAAAGCTCCCTTCCGACATCCCAAAGTTTGAAGGCCATGCTGGAGAAGATCCTTCAAATCATGTTCGATCTTTCCACATGTGGTGTTCATCTACCTCCATTACCGATGACTCTGTTCGTCTTCGATTGTTCCAACACACGCTTACAGGCGAAGCTTCTAAGTGGTATGTTAATCAACCCACTTCCTCCCGTACCACCTTTGCAACTCTTGCCCAGGCTTTTTTATCTTACTTCCAGCTTCCCCTTCGTTATGATACTGGTATCGAACTCTTGACTTCCTTCAAGCAAACCTCTTCGACCCGCCTTTCTACCCATGTCCAGGAATGGCGAAGAAGACGGAGCCTATGTCAATCTCCTACCTTCGAAGACTGTGTCTACATGGACTGGTTCCTTAGATCTCTCTTGTCCCCTATCGGGAAAGATGTCGCATCACATTTTCCTCAAACCGAAGAAGATGCCCTCCAAATGGCGTTAAAATATGACCTGATCTACGCTCAGACAGGTTATGATCATACTGTCCTACCTAATATCCCCAAACCTGGTGATGCCTATACACTGGGGGCACCTCATACCGCCGACAGTATCGTTGGATCTATCTCTCATCCATCTGCTCAACCTCTCATGAGCTATGGTTTTCCTGGGGGAGGGGGCACCACTTCCCACACTCCTCCCCCTCCCGGTAGCACGCATCCAGAATACAACATGCCTCATCCCTCTGCCCAACCTCCTGCTTACCTCAATGCTGCTCTCAAATCCCAGCTCTTACCCTTATCCGTGTACTGTGTGTGCCGCCCTCTCCAGGATATGTGCTTTCTCGCCTCCCTTGCCTTTCCTCAACCCCCGCAATGCCACCCCATCAAGCCCTCGAAGATCGGTGGATGCACAATGTGATCTGCGATACACTAAAGCGTGCATGAATAAGGCTACTCCACCTCCCCCTTCTGGTTCCTCCAATTACCAGATCCTCATGATGAACTCTGCTCCACCTCTAACCGTCGACCTTAACCTTCAAACTCGGTCTCGCCAGTACCCCAAGCCTCCTGCTTAGTCTGCCCCCGAGCCTCCTTCTTCAGGTTCTACAGAGCCTCTTTCGACATCCAGTGGCCCCTTACATATCCCTCAACCCAAAGTTGGGGTTCATCCCAAGATTACTAAGGGACCATTACGTCGAAACGCTGCTTCCAGTCGAGCTGCTCATTCGTATAGCATAGTAGACGATTTGGCGCAATCTCCTGCTGCCATTTCCACACTGGAACTCCTCCAGTCGTGCCCTTCCCAAAAGAAGGCTTTACTATCTGCCATGGGTGCTGTAGATCCTGCTAATGACCAAATGATTGTTTTCGACGCCACTCAATCGGACCATCCTCCTCTTCCTCCTTCCGTCGCCTTCCAAATCCCAGTCAAAATTCGGAACGCCAACGTTTCCCGGTGTATAATTGATGAGGGGGCATCCACCTGCGTGATGTCCGCTTCGGTTTGGAAGCAACTCGGATCCCCTGAGCTGGCCCCTTCCATGATCACCCTTCGAGCGTGGGACAGCCACGCCTCCTAGCCCATTGGCCTCTTCCGTAATTGTCCTATCACCCTTGCCGGTAAGACTGTTTGCGTTGACGTCGAAGTCATCGACGCCCCGCTAGACTACAACATTCTATTGGGGCGAAGCTACACCTATGCTATGTCTGTTGTCCCATCCGTGGTTTTTCGCAAGATGTCTTTCCCTCATAATGGAAATATAGTCACCATTGACCAGTTGACATATCATGAGCCAAAATCTCAGACCTCACCTGAGATGACCATCTCTTCTGTAGCCAACAAGCAAACCGTCGACTCCTTGACCAGTGTCTCTCCTGGCGTCTACAAAGACTCTTCTTTGCTAGGAACCTTCCCTGGTCTTCCTCCTCCTCCTATCTCTGACCCCAGCTCATCGAATGTTTGCATGATGCAATCGTCTCGGGCTGCTCTCAAGCAACTTGCTTCGGCTAGTCAGGAACCTTGCCCTCCACAACCTGCTCCTAGACCTTCACCTGCAGTTGGTAGTCATGAGCCCTTGTCTCCGGCACGGTTCCTCCAAGCCTTAGCCATTTAGGAGCCGTCCCACCTGGCCACTACCCCTCTGGTCAGATACCGTTCCTAGCTCCCCCACCAGGAGTGTACACGGTACCGGTCATGGCCACCCTCTCTCTTCCTAACTTGACCCTTGGGCTTCCCATCTGGTACCATGATCCTCTAGCCGCAACCCCACCTGGTCAACCCAAGCCTTATATTTCTTTGACCCCAGTTCAACCGGTCCCCCCGACGTCTCCCGCTGCAACAGTGCCTCAGTCACCTCAACAGGAACCGCCTCCTATTGCGACCGCTTCAGGTAAGAAGGGCAAAACTCGCAAGGGGGCATCAAAGGACAAGGCTGCCCCGACAAACTCTGCTCTTCCTCAGCCTCCAAAGCATACCATCTAGTGTGCTTTGTGTGATGTTGTCGGGCACGCCACCCATACCTGTCCCGAATTGCTTCATCTCAAGCCCATGGTTAATGTCACGTTCCCTGAGTTTTCAGTCCCAGAAGCCTCTGTTCCTTCCGCGACCGTGGCCAAGAACCCCAAGACTATTCACACCAACCACCCCTGTGCTTTGTGTGATCTCCATGGCCATTAAACCCATCTTTGTCCCCGCCTCGAGGACTTCCGCACCTCTATCGCCGCGGTCCACCAATTCGAGGCCAAGCGCAATGAGTCCACCTCTCCCCTATTTGTGCATTCTGCTTCAGCAGAACTACCAGATATGACTACTCCGATTGACATTCCCCCTCCTGATGTCGAGATGACGGAGCCTTCGTCCAACATTTTCTACCTATCATCATCCATGAGACCCTTGGGGAACATTCCATCTGAATCCTCCCCTGTTGTTTCGCTTGACCTTCCTTCAGCGATCATCTTGGGCTCAACATCGGTAGATCCTTTGTCTACTTACTCTTCGGTCACCCTTTGTGACGATGCGCATGTGAAACTCTCTTCTCATGATGATGATTCAGGTTGCTTCACCACGTCAGGTGGTCTTTCTTTCACAAGTCACCCCATCTTCTATCACAATGACGACATTATGGAAGAAATCCCCACCCCTGACTTTATCTATTCCCCCTTACATCGAACCCATGCGTTCACACCACATCCACCTTGTGGCCATTATATTGAAACCCAATGTTTGGGTAAGGGGGCACCCACATTTGAGAGACCAAGAGAAGAAATTCTCCACAACTCTCCTAGTGTATCTGGTCATGTTGACTTTAGTCCCAGTAATCTTCCACATTTAGAAGAACCTCTAGAGTCCCATATCACTTCAGATCACTCTAGGGATGATACCCCTTATCGTTCCCTCATCTTACATGAGCAACCCAGTATCTTAGACATTATTGTTGACCAACCTATAAATTTTCTACGAGAGCATCAGTTCATTATCTCCAAATCCTCTTTTTGGGATAGTGACACCAGGTATGCCAACTCGGAAACTTAAAGTCCATTTGATCCCTATATGCAGTACCAAAAGAGATTGACAATCCTCCATTTCCTTTCTCAAACTGCATAACCATAACAAGAAAAAATGGCACACCACATCATTAAAATTTTTCTAGATTCCCCTTTTTCTAAATACATTTTAGCATGACCACATCATGCTCGGGGGCACCTATACCCCTCAACCATAACCCTCCTCACCTCGTTTTTGGAGAGGAGGCTGTCTTACCTATCGAGTGTGAACTTTCTTCCCTTCATCTGGCTGTTGAAATTCTCCCTGACTCCCAACCTCTAGAACAACGACTTATCATGCTCGAGCGCGCTTCTGAAGACCGCCGTGTTGCCTTGCAAACCATGGAAGCAGCCAAAAAGCGCACCAAAGCTCAGTATGACCGAAAAGTCCAGCCTCGCACTTTTCATGAAGGCGACCTTGTTCTAGTATATGACCAGGCCCATGATGTCCTTGGTCATGGGAAGTTTGACTCATTATGGCTAGGCCCTTACATCATTAGTAAGGATCTTGGTAAGGGGGCATACCTTTTAGAGGACTTTTAAGGCAATCCTCTTCCTAATCCTCGCAATGCACTCTATCTTAAGAAATATTACCCTTAGCATTTCCCTTCTGAGATGTGTGTTTTATGTTCTGTTAGATAGCCAACATCTTTTTTGTATTTTCATCCTTCGCCAGGAGCTATTTTGTCCAAGAAGGATCACTTCACCTGTCCTTCAAATCGAACTTCCTCACTTACAACACTTGTACTTGGGGCACCATTTTGCCTCCTTACTTGTCTTTGTTCGTGTCGATTTTTGTCATGAGTTACCATCTTGTACTCATGTTTCCACGGTCCCCCATTGGGGCCTTTACTGTGTGGCAGCACCATCGAGTCAGTCCTTTGCTTAGAGCATCCAAGTTGAGTCATCATTCCCTCCATGGAATGACACGCATCCCTTCGTACCCCACCATAGCCCATCCTTCATTGCTTGGTCTCTCTCTTGTGTCGCACATTATGAACCTTTAGTCCCCATCGTCCCCTATCCCACATGATACTGTGTCAGTCGTCGCCATGTCGACCACGTTCATGCTCAATGTGTGTCGTCCATTCGCTACTCGGCTCTTTCCATTTCACTATCATCATTAGTATCGATCGTCCGTCGCTCTACTCTTTCTTGCCGTGCCTTAGTTGAGGGTCTCTATTTACTCAACTATGCATACCTCCTTTCTCGTCGACATCGGCCTATTCATTCCGTGAAGCCGGGTTCAGAGGGCGGTGTACCTTGTTCCAAATTTTTCACTCGTTTCGGTGTCGCATCGAAAGGGATATCTCCTTTCCCTTTGGCTTGATCGTCTCTCCAGCTCCTTCAGCATGATCGAGATTCGTATACTTGATGGTCCAGTGATCCAGCAGCAGCTCTTGATGATTCCCGGGTATGTGTGAGATGTTTCAACCCTCATGAGGGGGTGGCCCTGCAGGTAGCCCCCCACATGCCCGGATGACCTCTTCTTTGCAGCCTTCGATGCAGCTCCAGATATTTGATGATGTTGGCCATAGCCACTTGCAGCACCTCTTCGATTTGCATGTATCAGTCAGATTTTGTGAGCCCTTCCCCATGTGCAGGGGGCATTTCGGTTGTATTTGTATCTCATGTACTCAGATATTATTGTACAAGTCTTGGCTGTTATCCCAGGCATAGCATGTATGTGGGATTCCTCATTGTATTTTTATCCGGCTCATGATTATGCCAGCTGTATTTTATGGTTCGGTCCCTTGTTTACTGGACACACTATTCTTTTGTACTTTGTCTCGGCGGGCATAGGTATGCCTCCCCCGCCACCTTCAACACAGGTACCCTCTCATAAAAAGAGACTTGTTGCACCTGCGAGTCTCGTCTCCTCAGGGTCTAGTCCTTTAGCACACTATCTACCTCACATTTCTCTCTCTGACACCCCTTTTGTTGTCTAGTGATTGTGTTCTTACAACGTACTTCGGTCATACGATTTGCTCCTGACACTCGCACGCTGGGGGGCAATCTGTTACACCATTTTTTGGTCATCTAGCCTATTATCATTAGATGGACCCAAGTACACCATGTAAGACCAGTTTTACCCTAAGTAAAACTGCTTTCACTATGTTAAAACAGGAAACCCCAAAAGGAAATATTAAACAAACCCATATTTGTTTGATTTTCTTCATGGAATAATTAATTAAACCATAATTTAATTATTATTCCCAGTCATGTTTAACCCAAAATCAAAGAAATTAATTAGATAAACCTTTATTTATCTTATTATTTCTAGGAATAATCATTTAAACCTTATTTAGATGATATTCTTTGTTAAATATGACCAAATCACCCACAAATAATTAAATAAATCACTATTTATTTAATTATCTTTCAACCACCTCCTTAAATAATTAAATAAATCATTATTTATTTGATTATCTTCTAACCGCTTCTTTAAAAAGATAAATAAATCATTTATTTATTTATTTTTGACAAATTAAGGGATTTGACCCAAGTCAAATACCTTTTCCCTCCAACAAATATAATAAAATATCCCATAAAAAGTGGATCTAGATCTGGTTAACCCATGCACCAAGATCTAGAATGACCCAATATTTTGTTATAAATAGGAGGGTTTTTCCTACCATTCTTCACCCTTTGTTGCCTATTAGATCACTCTGGATCTATACACTTGGTCACCATTTTCTGCCATTTGCTGTGTGAGCTCCCTTTGAGTTCCATTCTTTGTGTGGGTTTTCTACACCAACAAGAGAGAGAAATATTAGATCTAAAGTGCTGAGGACTTCCAAGAACCCATCCCACTGAGGAGAATTGGATACGCCTTCTTGTTTTCCTCCCAGGTGCCCCATTAATATAAAAATTCTTTCAAAATTTTTTCTTGTCTTGTCTATTGGTATATGGAGAAAACCCTTATTTTTTCTGCTTAATGTCTTTCCATGCATAGGTCTGGTTTTTGCAGCTCTTTTATGTCTAACTAACCGCAGATCTGAAGATATTGGCAGCCACTTTTGTTGTTAGGGCTATTAGTTATGCGTAGCTAAAGTGGTGCTTTTTCGTACACTTCGACAAAGGATTTATACTAACACATAGGATTGAAGGAATAAGGGACTTTGATTGGTAAACTTATGTTGTTTGTTTGTGGTCTGAAGAGTTTTTGATCAAGGGAAGGAAATGATACCATTGGAAGAGGCTTGTGACATCAAGGCAACTAGGTTGTGATCTTGTTTTCACTTTGAATTTAATACAAAATATTTTTTCTTTCCTAAATTTATCTATTTTGATGTTATATGGGAGATTCCTTGATCACTCGCATGATTTATGACTAATTATTGATTCAATTATATGTTTTATGCTAGATTATGGATTTCATTTACCTTTTATTTCATATGTGAGATGATTTGATCCCTTTAAATGTTTTTTTCTATGCAGATCTCTTTTGAAGCATCATGGAGAAGTTGTGGAAAGCATTCAAAAATCCTTTAAGGAATTGAGGAAAACATGGTTGTGGAGAGAGCTGAAAGGAATTTTACAAACACTTCATTAATAGGTAAGTTATCCTTTGCATACTACATGTTTCATGTTTTAGTGATAAGCTAAGGAAAGGTAACAATTATTCTGATGTTTGTTACTAGGTTTTGTTGGAAATACAAGGAGATTGCTCTTGTCTGCAAGAGGGATTTGTCTGCTTAAAAATGAGTCTATTCCTCGCATTGTTATTATTACTTTGGGAAATAAGTTGTACAGGATACCAAAGGTGGAACTGCCTACTGTCATCTCTTTGGTCACTATGAAGCAGTGCAGTAAGATCATTTCCCAGAATGGGAAATTTGTTTTTCTTATGATTCTCCCTCAGGGAAAGAAGAATATTGTGGCCACGAACTCTAGAGAAGGTTCTCCTGTGCGGAAAAAACATATGGAAAAGGTCATGGAGTACATGGACATCTTCAAGTCACTTACATGGATACCTCTACACTATTAGGTCAAGCACTCCATCGATCTGACCCTGGGTGCGATGCTACCTAATGGACCGATCTATCGACACTCTCTTATGGAGAATAATGAATTCAACAGGCGGATTCAGGAGCTGTTGCAGATTGGGAAAATCAAGCCAATTTTATCACCCTTTGGGAGCCTGATCGTGTTAGTACAAAAGAAGGAGGACACCTGGAGACTCTGTATTGACTATCGGGCATTGAACCAGATCACCTTCTAGAATAGGTATCCAATCCCATGGATCGATGACCTTATGGACAAAATCAAGGGGGCCAAATATTTCAGCAAGATTGACTTAAAGTCCGACTATCACCGGGTACCAATCAAACCCTCTAATGTGTGGAAGACTGCCTTCAAAGCCAAGGAGGGACTTTTAAAATGGATGGTCAGTCCTTTCAGGTTGACGAAGCCTCCTACAACCTTCATGAGGTTGATGGATGATATATTGCGAACCTTCACAAACTCATTCCTGATGGTGTATTTGGATGAAATACTAATATTCATCCAGAGTTGGGAAGAACACCTCCACAATATTCGAGAGGTCCTCCAAACCTTGCAATAACACAAGTTGTGTGCCAATTTGGAGAAACACACTTTTTGTATGACCTAGGTTCAATATATGGGGTACATCATTAATGAGCGGGGTGTGCATGTGGACCTAGCCAAGATACAAGTCATTCAGGATTGGCCAACCCCAACCACTCTAATAGAGCTCCACAACTTTTTGGATCTTTTCATCTTCTACCACAGGTTCGTGTTGGGATTCTCTCATATCACTTGGCCTTTGAGTCAAGTCACCAAGGGAGGAGTGAAAGAAAATTTCTTTTGTTCTAAATCCCAACAGAAGGAATTTTCTAAGTTAAAGAATCACCTCTTATCTGCACCAGTGCTCACATTACCAGACCTGCAACAACCATTTGAGATTGAGACATATGCCTTCGACTATGCTATTGGTGTAGTTCTTATTTAGTAGGGCATCCAGTGGCATATCATACTAAGACACTTTCAAACACAATCCTAAAGTATCCCGGATATGAAAAAGAGATGTATTCCATTGTGCCGGCCTTCTGATAATGGAAGCATTACATTCTGGGGAAGGAAACGATCATCCACACAGACCATCAACCCTTGCAGTTCATACAGACACAAGGGAAGTTACAAGATGATCACCATAATAAATGGTTCACATAATTGCAATAATTCCATTTGATCATTAAGTACAAGAAGGGAAGCACCAATAATGTTTCAAACTACCTCAGCTGATCACTGGTCATGGCGCTAACCACTATGCTTGACTCTTGTGGGCACGTGACTTCAAACTGGTCGACGCTTTACAAGAGTGATCCAGAATTCGACAAAACATACTAGATGCTCCTGGAAAGCAAGAAAGTTCCAAATTATCACCTCTAGGATGAATTTTTATGCCACATGGGACACCTTCGTGTTCCTTCAAGCAAGCGTACCAAGATGATTTGGGAAGTGCACTAAAGTTGGGTCACTGGACATTTAGGGGTAGAGAAAACAATGGAAGTAGTGCAGAATTTTTTTTATTGGTTGAACCTTCAACAAGATGTGGGGAAGTACATCATATCTTACACTTCCTGCGCCATTGCCAAAATGACCATGAAGAAGAAAGGCCTATATACTCCTCTCCCTTCTCCTAGTTGACCTTGGGAATCCATCTCCATGGATTACATGTCAAGCCTTCCTTCTACTAAGCATGGAAATGAATGTGTTTTCATGGTCATCGACAAATTCTCTAAGAGGGCCATTCTAGCTGCTTACAAGAAGAGTATCATAGCAGAAGGCACTACTAAGCTCTTCTTTGAACGAGTGTGGGTAACTTTAGGATCCCACAGTTCATTATCTCAGATCGAGAAAATATGTTCCTAAGTAAATTTTGGTCAAGTATCTAAGTGATTTTGGATACCAAGATCAATAATTCCATGAATTTCCACCCCAAAACTGATGGCCAATTAGAGGTCGTCAACATGATGATTGTACACATTTTGTGCATGTACAACTCAAAGCATCCACGCACGTGGGATGAAATCCTCCCCTATGTCCAACACAACTACAATAGAGCTCTCCATAGCTCAACTGGCCACATCCCCTATCAGGTGGGGTTGGGATTATAGCCACTATGTCCCATTGATGTGGCCATACCATTTGCAGCTACTTAGGAAGGTTCAACTCATATCCATTCTGAAGCTGACAGGGCTAATAAATTTATTGAGCACATTTAGCACATATGCCAGTAGGTCCATGACATATTGGACTGATTGAGGTGGATATTGATGACCATCTGCCTATTCCACCTAGACCCCTAGTCGGTTTTATCAATTTCCTTGTTTATAGCAACATTTACTATTTTTAGCAATTTTGACCCCCTAAACGACATTTTTTTGAGCGATCTTTTCAAGAATACCTTTGCTTCAAATGGTATTTGATAGATCTTTCCGACAAGGTATCGTACATTCCAAACAGAGATAATATGACCAAGATACGACCCTGAGAAGTTGGTTGTCCAACTAACCCCAACAGGGCCCACAAACTCTTAGCATTCCATCTTGTCGAGTTAGGATTTTGGTTGTTTAGGGTTTTCCCTTATTGTTCAATAATAATAAAAAGGCCCTTGAGCCTCATTCTAACACATTTCAGAGGAATGTAGTCACCACATCTCTTATCAGAGATAAGCTACCATCGCCCGAGCTAGTTTATTTCCTTTTTGTATGTAAGCATATTTTAATTCTTTGATATTAATGAAATGATATTTTATTCTTGTTGCACTTCTGTGTTTATATTTATTTGTGTATTCTATTGTGTTCCTGCATAAGTTCAAATCAATGGTATAAGAGTGGTATTCTCTTTCTCGATTTTTCTTTGCATGTCCCCAACAAGGTTAGGGTATAACGAGTTAGGAATCAATTTGGCTGAACCTTTGCAAGATTAGCCTCACAAACCCCGACAACCTCCCATGGTAGAAGGAGTAGAAGATCCTTAAAAATTATTGCTCGAGGAGGTGCTCGAGAAACAAAGGAATGCGATGATGGATAAATTTTCCCAGATCCTTCGACGACTACCGACAAGTGACGCATATTCATCTGATAAGAACTTTGGAAGCCCCACACCTTATACAAGTTAAATTTGACATTCCCATATTTGAAGGCCAGATAGATTCATATGCTATAGATAAATGGTTAAAATTTTTGGAAGGATTTTTTTCAGTTCATGAATTTTCTAACCAGGAAAATATTACTTTTTCACTCCTGAAAGTTGCCCCCCATGTCAAGGATAGGTGGGAGACCTACTGTGAGAAAAAGGAAAAGGGGGAACCCTTATTGTTCTCAGCTACACCCACTTGGAATTATTTCTGATATGCCATCAAGGAACAATATTACCCTATTAGTAGTTTTGAAGATAAATACATAAAGTGGACCACGTTGCAGCAGGGAAGGGACCAAGATGTGTAGGATTTAACAAATGGTTTTCATGCTCTTCACATGAAGCTAAGCATCAAGGATTTCGAGTGGACTTTGGTACTCAAGTAACACGACTTTTTGCATATATACATTTAGGATAAAATGGATTTCCTAGACATCTCCTCACTTAGTGTTGCCTATTGATATGTTTTGAAGATCGAGAAGAAGTTTAAACAGAAGAAGAAGGACTTTGGGTCTGTGAATATGAAGCAAAGGAAAGGCAACCCCAAACTGCAGAACAAAGGACGAATCCAAGGCGGGGCGACCCAGGACAAACCATCGAAGCCTCAACAAAAGAACAACACCATGAAGACAAAGAAGGACATGGGAAAGTGGTGTGAGTTCCATAAGAGCTCCACTCACAACACAAGTGAGTGTCGAGCCAAGAAGTCACTAGTGGCCTAGCTGAATGCTTCCAAATCAGATGCATGCTCCAAATCTGAGTCAAAACCTGATAAGGGGAATGAAAAAGGGAAGCAAATTATTATTGTGGAGCCTAATGCCACCATTTCCACCACCAAGATCTAGAAGGATGAGCCCAAAGATACAGAGGAGGGGGAGCATGTCTTCCACTCACAAATGTGGGTGAAGGGTTCTTCACTACAGTTCATTGTCGACGACCCAAAAGAACCTCATTTCAGTAAAGGTTGTGAAGCAACTAGGCCTACCGACCACATCACACTGAAAACTGTACACCATCGGGTGGCTTCACCAAGGTCGTGATCTTCACGTCAGCTAGTAGTGTCGCCTTCCCTACAACATCAAGCCCTTCACAGATGAGGTACTATGTGATTTTTCTCCTCTCTAAGTTTGTGATGTATTATTAGGCCAACCATACTTGTGGAAGCAAAATGTTGTGTATGAATCTAGACCCCGCACTGTTATTATTACTTTGGGAAATAAGTTGTATAAGAAACCATAGGCAGCACTGCCTAGCGCCATCTCTATGATCACTGTGAGAAATGCAGTAATATCATCTCTCAGATTGGGAAATTGGTTTTCCTTATGATTGGCCCTCAGGGCCAGAAGAATATTATGGTCATGGCCTCTAGACATGGCTCACCCACATGACAACAACAGGTGGACAAGGTTGTGGAGGAGTACAAGAACATCTTCAGCTCTATCGTAGGGGTACATCTACACTATCATGTCAAGAACTCCATCGATCTGACCCCGGGCGCACTGATACCCAATGGACTGGTCGATCGACGTTTTTATATGAAAAACAATGAAATCAAGAGGAAGATTCAGGAGCTTCTGAAGAAAGGGAACATTAGGCCAAGTTCATCACCCTGTGGGATCTCGATCGTGCTGGTACATAAGAAGGATGGGACTTGGAGTCTCTGTATTAACTATCGTGCGCTGAAAAAGATCACTGTCTGGAATAGTTATCCAATTCCATGGATTTATAACATGTTGGAACAACTCAAGGGGGCCAAATATTTTAGCAAGATTGACTTGTAGTATGGTTATCACCAGGTACCAATCGAACCCTTTGATGTGTGGAAGGTTGCCGTCAAATCCAAGGAGGGAATTTTTGAATGGTTGGTCATGCCTTTTGGGTTGACAAGTCCCCACAACCTTCATGAGGTTGATTGACAACATCTTGCGACCTTTCACTAACTAATTTGTGGTGGTGTATTTGGATGACATCTCGATATTCAACTAGAGTTGGGAAGAGCACCTCTACCACATTCGACATGTCCTCGAAACACTGCGACAACACAAGTTGTGTGAAAATTTTGGGAAATGCACTTTTGGCATGACCCAGGTTCAATATCTGGGGTACACCATCAATTATTGGTGTGTGCATGTGGATCCAACCAAGATATAGGTCATTCAAGATTGGTCAGCCCCAACCAATCTAACAGAGCTCCGCAAATTTATAGTTCTTGCCAACTTTTACTGTAGGTTCATTTTTGGATTCTCTCATATCACTTGGCCTTTGACTCAAGTCACCAAGGGAGGGGAAAAACAAATTTATTTTGGTCTGAATCCTAACATAAGGCATTCGTCGAGTTGAAGAATCAACTTTGTTATGCGCCAGTGCTCACATTACCAGATTTGCAACAACCATTTAAGATCAAGACAAATGCCTACGAATATTTTATTGGTGTAGTTATTACTTAGCAAGGGCATCGAGTGGCATATCACAATGAGACATTATTTGAGGACGAGGTAGGGAATCCAATAGTAAAGAGCATTCAAAGAGGAAATTCCATGAGGATGTGTTAATCCAAGATGGGAATAATCCTAGAAGGACATACCTTATGAACATATGGATGGGGTATGTGCCTTGGGAGATAATGATGAAGGTTCCTATAAATCATTGTCTCCCCAACATTATGTTCTGTTCTTGTGGAGAGATAGAGTTTTTATTCAAGGAATTGATATATGACAATGTTTTTTTTTCTAAATTGAACTATTTCTATTGAGAAAAATATAGTACAATCAAGAGAGACAAGAAACTGGCCGACCGAAAATGATGTAACTATCAACCTTGGTCCCAGAGAAGGAATGAACCATGCAAGTAGCTACAACAAAGACTTGAAAGCAAAAAGACCGACTTCTACCCCACATGGGCAGAATTCTCAACACGAAATTTTTTCCCTTTCTTTTTATTGACTTTTGTCCAGCCGTCCTGTGGTGTATGAGCTAACACAACTTGAAGACTGGAGTTCTCCAACAGGGGGATCTCCTTATCTGATTTAGAGGAGGAGGTCTCATGGACGCATTTCTAGGTGGTTGCTGTGACAGTGGTATGTGTAGGAGTAGCAGTGGACAGATCCATCGTCTGAGGCACCTGGTCTGGTTCTGCATCGCTCCCCTCATCTTCCGAGCTTGAGGATTCAGAGCTCACTGTTGGAGGCAGAGCACAAGGCGTCGAACGCTTGGGTTTGGTCTTTGAAATTTTATCCTTTTTCATTTTAGCAGGGAGAGATGGGCAAGAATTCTGCAGGTGCCCTGTTAGGTGATAGTGTCGGCAACGGAAGGCAATATTCTTGTAATCTAGGTTCTGAGTCCAAACAAAGTCGTTGATCTTGAGATTGATTTGGTCTGGAAGTCCCCTGATTAGATCTAATTTCACACATATTCTGGCATATGTGTAAAGGCCTTTTATTTTCCTGCCAGTAATCTCCCATTAAAAAGCGGCCCAAGGTGTTGCCTATGCCCCTATAGACTGCAATATGCCACAGGTGAGCTGGTAAGTTTGGAAGCCTGATCCAGACAGGAGTTTTGGTGATAACTGCAGTTGCTGGGTCAAAATCTGGGAACCATGGAGTTAAGAAGAGCCTAATAGTTCCCATAAACCAAGGACCTTCTTCTAAGGCCTGTTCATAGTGCTTAGGATTGTTGAACAGAACTATAAAATATCCTTTTGAACAGAAGCTGACCTTGCAATGGTGAGTCCAGTTGGCATGGATCCAGTCATAGAGGTCCTTAGAGCACGGCCAAAGCCCATTGAATCTACATATAATGGCCCTTTCTGCAAATTTTTGAAGGTCTTCTGCAAGGCCAAGGTGGGAGATCTCAACAGAGGGAACCTCCTCCAACTTGTCAACCAGAAAAGGCTTGGGTATGGGGACCTCAGGGGGTTTGGGTTTCTCAGAGTGTACTGCATCTTTTTAGGAGAAGGGAGGAGTAGAAGAAGATTGTCCTGCAACGCCACCTCTTAAACGAAGGGAAAACACTAAAGAGTTATTACTTTTTATGCTGTAAGAAGAGAGGGGAAGAAGGTCATCGAGTTGTTTACCTTGAAATAGTAGTCTCTGTAGGGTTGAGGGTATCCTAAACTGGTGTTCCAGGTTTACTTTGAGATTCTACACCAGGTCTGAAGGGTGGACCCATTGCAGAATGGTCTTGCCTGAAAGCTGTGAGATTTGAATCTGAAAGGGGGCAGAGATATTTTTAAATGCCTTCTGGACCGACACAGTGCCAGATTATTTTAGATCTCCGATTGCTTGACTATCTAGAAGAAGTAGGGGAGGAAATTGCATCTGCAGATGGAATCTACCACTCCAACACAGATCCACTGCAAAGGATAGGGATGCAGAACCGTAGAGGGGCCGAATGTTCATTTGCAGCTGACAAACCCCTTCCCCGCTGCCTTTATGGAGTGAATCGAGAGAGGCCATCACTTGGAGCACATCTAGGGTCTCTGTCGTGAGAAAAGAGTCTGGGATGCAGTCAAGAAGGGCTTTAGAAGATTGGCAGGGGCCACCAGCAAGCTTGAGAAGATGCTGGCCATCGATCGGGGGTGTAAGCGCCAATGCTGCAGAGAGGGGGCCTTGTAGAACATGAGGAGCTGGGGAGGGATTGGCTGCCGCAGGGGAGAAAGCAGTCTGAATCCCAAGCCTAGTCGGCGCTGAAGCGCCAAATGAGAGAGCAACCGTTAGTGGGGAGAAAGAAGAAACCCTAGTTGCCATTCGGCTCCGCTCTAGTCCTTTCTAACACTAAGAGGATTGAAGCTTGTTTTGATATATGACAATGTTGGTTGATATGATGAGATGTAATAAGATAAGTTGAATAAATAACTTATGGGATGGCTTAACAATCTAACTCTTCTGATGATAATTCCTCATATGAGAATGTCCAAGTACCTTATATGGATTGTGAATACCCTCCTAGTCAAGAGGGAGTGTTGAAATGTGTAACTAGTTTTTGTATTCATAATGTCTAATGTAAACATGATTTTATGCATTTGATGAAAAGAGAAAGAAGTTATTACTATTATTATTTTGAAGCATGGGTTTCACAGTCAAGGTTATTTTATTTATAGTTCAAGCAATCATTGAGTGATTCTAGGTTTTGTCATTGAGTCAAGAAGTCAAATAAGTCATTGTCATATGTATAAGACCCATTTGGGCATCATGTATCAAGTCAAATAAAATTATTGTAAAGTAAAATTGTCAAAATACACCCTCCAAGACAAGTTAACCTTTTGCTACAACAATTCACCCTACATGAAAGGACAAGTCATCCTCATTAGGGCCATTCGAACACCATGAAGTAGCCTATATATAAGAGGAGCTCGACCTCACCAGAAGGACACTCATCAAGTTCATTGAAGCACAAGAAAAGAAGTGAAATAGCCAACGAAGATAAGGAGGACTAAATAAAGAAGAAGTGAAGGTTTGAGAAGATTTTTTTTGGCTACCATATCCTGACGCGTTCAAAATTAGGGTATAAAATCTGTAGTAACAAGAACCAATAACAGATCTGGGTTAAAAGTTCATATAATAAAGTTAATAAAGGAAAAATAATACCAAGGTCAAGGGACACTTATTCCGAGCTGAATGTTGGGAAAAATATCCTAGTGGGCATCACTTGATGTGTTTATGGTTAAGGGAAAATTGGCAAAGGATTTGAAAAGGAAAATTGGCATTTTTGGCACTTTATTTATTAAAAAAAAATAGGAGAAAAGGAAGGTAAAAGGTCACAGGTTGCACGTGAGGAGGAAATTGAAGGAAAATGAAGAAATTAGAGGCATAAATAATAAAAAGACATCAGAGCATCAATTGACATCATTTTGTCATTTTCGTTTTGGAATTGGTTTCAGAGAGGATAAGAGCACCAAGAGGAGAAGGAAAGCAAGCAAAAAAATTAAGGACAAGGAAAACATGGAAAGAAAGGATTAAGCAATGAAAATTTGGATCAAGTATCTTTGACAAGAATACTTGCATGTAACAGGTTGCATATTTTCTTTCCTCACTGGTTTTGGCATGCATGGTATATGCATGTGTATATTTGCTTTATTTGATGTCGATGGCATGGGTTTTTTCGGGTTATGACTATGGTTTTAGCCTTTCCTTACCATTTCCAGATAGCCATGGTGTGATGGGACTATTTCTTGGTTGGTATTTGGATTGCCAGAAAGTTTTGGATTTGGGTGAGATGGTCTTAGGAAAATACGAAGGGTTGGGGGTGGAGATGGTTTTCTTTGGAAATCCCTTAACAAGTGGGTGGAGACAAGAAAATTCCTCAAGGGATGGTGAATGAATTATGATGCATCCAATTTCGGTTTGGTTTTGTGATCTTGGCACCTGTTTAGGTGAGATCACGGTATGGTGAGGGTGGAGGTCGTTTAAACTCTAGATTCCCTTAGTTTTTTTTGGATTGGTTTATCCCATGACATCTCACATTCATGCTTGGAATATGACACAAGGGTGATTAGCTGAAAGAAATATTTGATTCAACCCAATCTATGGTCGAGTGGTACGTGGAAGTACCAAACCTGGTTGGATTTTGCATATGCTTAATAAGAGCTAAGTTTATCTTACTTTTTGATGAGTAAATGTACTTGTTATTATGTTGATTTAATGGTTGTTCCATAATTGTTATATATCTAGTTATATTATGGTTATAACAACTATTTTGTGAAGGCATCGGTCCTTCTTGTTAAACCTAATTTGTTTTATGATAGCTATTGTGCGAAGGCATTGGTCCTTCTTGTTAAACCTCACATAAGTTTCCAGATTCTTATGTTAAGATATTCATTCATGACCTGTAGGTTGCATGTTTACCAAGTGTTTGATAGAATTTTAATCCCGGTTGGGAGAGGTCAGGTCAAGTCTTGGTTTATAAGCTTTGTTTCTATGTCATTCATCATTTCTGGAAGTTTCAATGATTTCTGGGCAGAGGGATGAGTCCTAGACCTGAAAAAGTGGCTCAAAATTTGGGGTCCCTGTCATAGAATTGATTGGAAAAGTCCATAGTCGTTGGTAGGTAGGCCTATGAGAGTGACTGAAGAATTATAGCCACTTACATGCTGTGGAAAGGGAGCAGTTGAGGCTCTATTTCAATGAAAAATAGATTTATCTCAGGGGTTGGATACCTGGAGGGGTTGGGTTTCTCCTGAAGGTCCTCTAACACCTGAGGGAAGTCAGTAAGGTGTTAATTTTTTGACCCCATTTCCTTAAGTTCATATAGGAGGTTAAGTCTTATCATAGTGACCCTCTACTCATGTTTACCCTAGGCAAGCCGGTGAAAGTGGGTAAATGTGGGAGGAGTGTAGTTACAGGGTGGTAACAGAGCGGGTTGCGCTCTCTTTGGATAAAATCTAATGGTGTCAAGGTTATGGTTTTTATGCATGGGATCATGGTATACAGTTGGTATGGTCATGACTGATGTTTTTATGTTGTTATATGGTTATGCTTATGATTATACATGTACATGCTAATGTGGATTGATCTTGCAGATGAGATAAGCCTCCCCTCAACATCAATTAGGTATGGATTTAATTTTAGTATCTATTTGGTTTATCTGACATGGTACACTTGTAGGAAGAAGAGAATAAAAAATGATGAGAAAACTGGTAGACTATAGTTCCCGTGACTCTCCTTACAAATCAATTGGGAAGCAAGGAGATGAGTATTCTCCTGGTATATAATATACAATGAGGATTTTGAGGGTAGAGATCAAAAGTTACAAAACATACCATGACAGGTTGGTTGAGGCTCGGGAAACACTTTCAAGGGTGTAGGAGAAGCAGGTAGAAGTCAATGGAGTGATTCTTCAGAGCTTGTTAGATTTTCATAAATAGGGATAATTGAGTATCAGTCAAGAATGAGAATAGAAAACTAATGGACCCTATGGTAGCATATCTCAGTCTGTATACAGGTTGGATATAGGGGACACAGTCAGAGGTGGCAGATCAATGGATACACCTGACGGGAGGACTGGTATGTATGTGCATCATTCTAGTTCCTCATCTATGAGAAATCGTCACAGTCATCACTGTGATCATACTTATAGGAGGAGGGAGTATTTTATTGAGGAGTTCAAGAAAGTGAAGCCCCCTACATTCGATGGATATATGAAGAAGTTAAAAGACGTAGAGGCATGGTTGCTTGGGATGAAGAAATTCTTCAGATTGCATAGCTATTCAGAGAACATGAAAGCCAAGATAGCAACCTTCAATTTCAAAGGAAAAGCAAATATTTGGTGGGAAGATGTAAATAATTTCAAGGGAATCCGGGAAGAAGAATTGATTTGGGATGAGTTCGATAGGATCTTGAAGAATAAGTACTTATTGGAGAGGTAATATGATGGCAAAGCTAAGGAATTTTATGAGTTTCAAATGGGTTCTATTACAGATGATGTGTACACTAGAAAATTCTTGGAGTTGTTGAGGTATGTGACTTATCTTAGGGATGAGAAGGCTAAGATTCAGAGATTCATCAATGGATTGCAAAAATCATATATAGATCGGATTGAGATTGACGAACCTAGATCGTTGGAATATTCCATCCATAAGTTGAAGAATTTTTATGAGAATTCAAAGCGCAAATCTGAGCCTAAGCATGATTTGAAACGAAATGAGAAAGTTAAAGGGAAATGGCCACCAAAGCGGGGACGACCTCAAGATGCAGGTGAGAAAGAAAACATGAATCCTAACAAGAAATTCAATGAAGTTGAGAAGGGACATGGGCCACAGCTTGGAGAGCAACATAATAGAGGTGATGGTAGAGGACCGTTGTAGTGTTGGATATGTGGAAAATATCATCGCAAGAAGGATTTTCCATTGTACCAGGGAGGTAGGTCTCAGATCTATAATGCTCATGAGGCACAAAAAATTGGGGATGTTGGTCATAGAATTCCTCAGATTTATGTATTTGGGGACAAAAAGAAAGCATATCATCAAGCATCCATTATTGAGATGGAAGGGAAGCTCTTTTGTTGAGTTGTTTCTATTTTGATTAATCTTGGATCTAGTTATATTTATGTTAATATTGACCTAGTGGATAAGTGTGGCTTGAGAAAATAAGTGTATGAAGATTCTTTGTTGATACAGTTGGCTATAGGTACTAAGAAGAGAGTTAATCATCAAGTAATATCTTGTGTGTTTGAGTTGAATGGTATGCCTACAACGACACATTTGAATGTACTTCCATTGGGATCGTATAGTATGCTTTTGGGTATGAATTGGTTATATATTCACATGAACAAAGTAGATTTCTATTACAATGCTATTGAATGCCTGGACGATAATGGGGAAAAGATAATCTTGCAGGAAAAGAAGAAGCCTACATCAGCGAAGATGGTCACTACTATGCAGGCTAAGTGCAGTTGTAGGAAGGATTCTGTGATGTTTCTAGTTCATATTTCTAGTGACAAGGGTAAGGATGTTGAAGATGAAAAAATATTCAAGTCTGGTATCCTGTATTGCAGCAGTTTCAGGATGTATTTTCCACAGAGATTACAGTGTTGCCTCCTCACAGAGAAGTAGACTTTTCTATTGAGTTGGTACCAAGGGAAGCACCAACATCAAAGGAACCTTACAAGATGAGTGCTCCATAATTAGTGAAATTGATGTTGCAGTTGAAGGAAATGCTTGATAAGGGATACATTAGGAAAAGTGTATCACCTTGGGGTGTGCCAGTATTTTTCATGAAGAAGAAGGATGGCACTCTTATATGGTGCATTAATTACAGGAAAAAGAATAAGGTGACGATCAAGAATAGGTAACCATTGCCAATAATCGTTGAAATGTTTGATTAATTGAAGGGATTAACGATTTTCTCAAAGATTGAATTGAGATCAAGATACCATCAGGTGCACATCAAATAAGAGGACATTTACAAGACTTCTTTCAGGACTGAGTATGGGAATTATGTTTTTTCTGTAGTTCCATTTGGTTTGAATAATACTCCAACTACATTTATTTGCTTGATGAATAGTGTGTTGCGTCCTTATCTGGACAAGTTTGTTATTGTGTTCATTGATGATATATTGATATATTCTAATAATGAGGAAGAGCATGCTAAGAATTTAGCAGCAGTGTTGAGATTGCTAAGAGAGAATCAGTTGTATGCCAAGCTTAGCAAGTGCAGTTTATTTCAGACATAGGTATATTACTTGGGACATGTTGTTTCCAAGGAAGGCATAGTAGTGGATCTGGAAAAGATAAAGGCTATCATGGAGTAGGAAGCTCCTAGAAATGTGGATGAAGTCAAATCATTCAAGGGGTTAGTAGGTTACTACAGGAGGTTCATAAGGGACTTCTCACACATTGCATATCTTATTCCATCACTATAGAGAAAAAGTAAGAAATTTGAATGGATAAAGGAATGTGAAATAATTTTTGAAAACCTGAAGAAATTGTTGAAAAATGCTCCAGTTCTTAAGATTACAGATGTGGATAAGGAGTTCTCAGTGTGTAAAAATGCTTGCAAGAGAGGGCTTGGTAGAGTCCTTATGCAGGAGGGGCAAGTGGTACACTATGAGTCCAATAAACTGAATGAGCACGAGCACAACTATGTGAGTCGTGATCTTGAGTTGGAAAATATTATTCATGCATTAAGGATGTGGAGACATTATCTTCTTTGCAGGAGGTTTGTATTAATGAGTGATCATAGTGGGTTGGGATATTTGTTTGACCAAACGAATCTAAATGTTAGGAAAGATAGATGGTTGGCTCCGCTTAGTGATTTTGACTTCGAGATTAGATACAATAAGGGAAAGAAGAACAAGGTTGCAGATGCTCTCAGTAAGAAAGTGCAGTTGAACCATGTTGTAGCAGTGAGCTCATATGGGACATATTTACAGGATTGGATCTTACAGTTAGGTTAACAGGATTATAGGTACAACAAGCTTATGCACATTTTACAACAAGGTACAAGGGACCAGGAAGTGGACTATCATCTTACAATAGATGGCTTGGTGAGATTTAGGGACATGATCTATGTGCCAGATGAAAATGATCTTAAGAGGCTTATCATGAGAGAGTTTCATATAAATTCGTATTCAGGTCATCTAGGATATCAGAAGATGTTGAAAATGGTAAAGAAGTTCTACTACTGGCCGAATATGAAGAAGGAAGTGGAAGAGTTTGTGGCTAGGTGTTTGGACTATCAGCGGGTTAAAGAAAAGTGTAAGAATTCAGATGGGTTTCTTCAGCCTATTATGATTCTAGAATTGAAATGGGAGGTGATTTCGATGGATTTCATTACATGTCTTCTGAAGACATCAAGGAAACATGATTATATTATGGTTATGGTTGACATTATGAACAAGGTAGCTCACTTCATTCTAGTGAAGACTATTTATTTAGTTAGTGAGGTAGCACAGGTCTTCATTGGGGTGATTGTGAGATTGAATTTTGTTCCTAAGAATACTGTATCAAAAATGGATGCTAAGTTCACATATAAGTTTTGGAAGGAGTTTTTTACATGATTGTGGATATATTTTTCCTTCAGTACAACTTATTATCTGTAGATAGATGGAAAAACAGAGAGGGTCAACAATATAATGGAGGATATGTTGAGGATGTATGTAATGCACCAGCAGAGGAGGTGGGAGGAGTATCTTCCACTGGTTCAGTTTGCCTACAACAATGGTTATTAGGTCTCATTAAGGATGAGTTCATTTGAGGCACTGTATGGGTAGAGTTGTAATACTCCCATCAGCTGGAGTGTTCCAGTGAACATGGTACTTATTGAACCAGACATGGAACAGGAAATGTACATTATAAAGAAGAATCTAAAGGCAACACAAGACATGAAGAAGATTTATGCAAACAACCATAGGGAATTTAAGGAGTTTCAGGTTGGGGATCATGTTTATTTGTGCATCAAGCCCAAGGAGAGATCCTTAAGGATCATATCATGTCCCAAGTTGGAACCATGGTATTGGGAGCCTTTTTAGATCCTTGAGAGGATTTGACCAGTGGCCTACAGGCTTGCACTGCCTCCAACAATGAAAGTCCATAATGTTTTCCATGTTTCATTGCTTAAAACATATGTAAAGGATGTTGATAATGTTATTTATTGATATTTATTGCAGGTGGAACCAAAAGGATAATTACAACTAGAACCTCAGTGCATATTGTAGCGGAAAAAACTCATGCTCCATAATCGCGCAAGTTAAAGTGCAGTGGAAGAACTTTGGGCCTAATGAAGCTACATCGGAGATGGATGATCACATGCGGGCTATGTATCCATCATTGTTTTTTGGTGGAGGAAATTGAGTTTTGGTATTTGTAAATGTTTATTTATGGTTTCTATTGCAAATATCGCCATGAGCTAGGTTATAAAGCTTCAACAAGCGGTATGGTTTTCATATTGTCATGTTTTTCATGATGGTTTTGATTTTGAGTTTTTATTATAAATACTGCAACGGGCTTGGTTGTAAAGCTCCATAGGTAGCATGTTTTTCTTTTCAAATTTTTTTTTTTGGTTGTGGGTGTCATTGAACATTGAGTATGGTGTTCCCCTAAGGGGGAGGGGTATGTAACAACCCCGAGTTAAAATTTCACGTGATAAATTTAATAAAGGAAAAATAAGACCAAGTTTAAGGGGCACTTATTCCAAGTTGAATGTTGGGAAAAATATCCTAGTGGACATCACTTGATGTGTTAATGGCTATGGGGAAATTGGTGAAGGCAATGTCAAAGGATTTTAAAAGGAAAAAAATAATTTTTGGTGCTTTATTTATGAAAATAAAAAAAATTAGGAGAAAAGGAAGGTAAAAGGTCAAAGATTGCATGTGAGGAGGAAATTGAAGGAAAATTAGGGAAAGTGAATAAATTATAGGCATCGAGAATAAAAAGACATTAGAGCATTAGTTCATATCCTTTTGTTAGTTTAGTGTTGGAATTAGTTTCAGAGAGGAGAAGAGAGCCAATAGGAGAAGGAAAGCAAGCAAGAAAAGGAAGGACACGGAAATTAAGGAAAGCAAGGACCAAGCAAGGAAAAGCTGGATTAATCATATTCAACAAGAATACTTGCAGGGAACAGGTTGCATGTATGATTTCCTAGCTGGTTTTGGCATGCATGGTATATGAATGTGTATATTTGGTTTATTTTTTATCAGTGGCATGGGTTTTGCTATGTTTTGACAGTGGTTTTAGCCTTGCCTTGTCATTTATGGATAACCATGGGGTGATGGGATTATTTATCGGTTGATATTTGGATTGCTGGAAGGTTTTTGATCCAGTTGAGGTGGTATCATGAAAATCCCAAGGGTTGGGGGTGGAGATGGTTTTCTCCGGGAAGCCCTCACCAAGTGGGTGGAGAGAGGAAAAATCGTCAAGTGATGGTGAAGTAATTATGAGGCATACAAGCTCGGTTTGGTTTTGTGATCTTGACACCAGTTTAGGTGAGATCATGGTATGGTGAGGGTGGATGATCAGGTCATCATGTCCTAAGTTGAAAAAATGCTCAAAATTGGAATTGTTCAGAATTGGTTGAAACCTAAATGAATGAATAGGCCTAATCGCTGTGATTCTGGCGTCGCAAACGACACTCAAATCCAACATCGTATGTGAAAGTTATGTAGGTTTGAAGTTTTTAGTAACCTTCAAAAATCCAGTTTGACCAGAGTTGACTTTGACTTTGGAAATTATTAAAAAAGGATATTCCTTGGAATATTCTAGGAATATTCCTTGAAATATTCCCTAGAATATTCCATCTAAGAGAATGGGAAATCGACAAGTGGCAAGTGCTCATTCTCCATTAGGTTGACTGTGTAATTTTTTGACCAATAATAGGCCGCCACGTGGCCCTAGGTCGAACAGAAATGGCATATGTTAAAAATTATTTGGAGGTCTGGGGAATCGAACCTGCGACCTGCGGTCTAGCGCGCCCACACCTTACCATTGGGCTATTCGTTGGTTCTTAACACCAATGGAGTTCAAGTTTATGTTAAGGCTGAAAATATTTGGTGGCGGAAAACTTAAGGGGCTAGCCCCTCAAGACTAGCCCCGCACCAATGTGACCTCTACCCGCGACCATCCTCTAAACCCTTCGACGATTACGTATTGACAATTTATGTTGGCAGGTGTATTAACGCCATGTGGCTAGCATGGAGTCAAGTATTATGACGGTTTTAAAAAAAAATGTTAAAATTGTGGTTTGGTCAGAGTTTGGGGTGGCGGTCACCAACAATAAAAAGTAAATGCCACATTTTATTGTTACGAGCAGTTAACGTTAAACGAGCCGACGGGTTCGGACAGCTCATGTGACCACCCCGTATTAAACTTTAATGCCAACCTCCTAACTGCCGATAGATTTGGAGAGGGTCCACTATTTTCGGCGGATTGTGCCAAATTTGTCAACGTTAACTCTAGTTCTCCCACATTTAGTGGGGTTTTTACTTGACATTGGGAAGAATCTTGTTTTTATCATAAATTCTTCAATATTGGACTATGTTTGACAAAATTTTGGTCAATTTTGGGTATTCTGAGAATTCTGGAGCCATTGGGATAGGTTTTAGAGCCAACAGAGGTGTTTTTCAGGCATTTTTTCTTCAGGTAAGCTTGGAGAGCCATTAGGGCCATGTGGGAAATGGAGCTGCATTGGGCTACACTTCACTGTTTGAGGTGAAATAAAAGCCATATTTAGCTTATTTATATCTTTTGAATTCATTTCCACAGCTATTTCAGCATGTTTAGGCTTCTTTCTCACTATAAAACCAATTTGAGCATCATAATATATCAAGGACATGCCTATTGGGAGCCTTGGACCCTACAGATGTAGCCCAGGAGGGGTGAACTGCCTCATCATGTTGTTGTGTGTTTATGGTGAAGTTATTCTGCTATGTATTTTAGAATCAAGATGTTAAACATTAATTTTAATTAACATTCCCTCACACTGAAACTCATAAACAGTTACCAAAAACACTTTGTTTTACATGCAAGACATTACAAACACTTTGCACACTTAATTTAATGGAAATGAATACTTTGAACAATAGTACAAATACTTTCATTTTCAGATCATATGGTATCAGAGCTCAGGATTTGAGTATTAAGAGCTTAAGGATTTAAGCCTTAGGAGCTAGAGTTTTACTCAACATTTGTTTTATGCAAAGATATAGTTGATTGTTTGCAAGTTTTGATGCTTACTAGGCTTAAACTCAAGAGAGGTGAAGGACACTTGGTTAGTGCACAAATTAATCCAAAACCAAGAAGGTTCAGAGAGCCACCTCCAAGAGCCATAGAAGCAGCTTCAAGCATATATTCAAGAGAAGGAGAAGCTCCTGAAGATATGGATCCCAAAGAAGAAGAACAGGTATTCCGAAAATCTTTCCTAGACATGACAGAGATGGTAAGGATACTCTACCAAGAAAGGAATGATAGGTTTGTAGAAGAAGGGTATACACACCAGAAAGAAGGAGAGGGTTCTTCAGGAGGAAAGAAAAGTGATGACAAGTCAAAGAAAGGACACAGAGGAAATGGTGATCCACCACCCCCATCTTCATCCTCTTCCTCTACATAGTCATCCTTTACCTCGGTGAATCAATCTCACAAGTCTAAAACCACTGGTGAAAGTCCATTTTTAAAGATTGATTTTAAATTTGAGTTGCCTATGTTTAACGGTGAAGTCAATGCAGAGAAACTTGACAATTGGATCAGATAGTCAGAAGTTTACTTGAGGATACAAAACCTTCATGAAGACGACACCAAGATTCAGTTAGCCTCTTTAAGAATGGAAGGAGCTGCATTGGTATGGTGGGAGGCCAAAACCAAGGATGAAATTAAAAAACATGGTAAGATCACTTTATCATGGGCTGAATTTATTTCCGCGATTAAGCAACAATTTTATCCATTAGCTCATTTACAAAAGGCTATCATGAATTGGCAAAGTTTTAGACAACTTAAAGGAAAAAGTGTTCAAGATTACACTCAAGAGTTTAGAAGAAGGGCTTTACTACTTGGAATTGATTTTCATATTCAAGATACCTTGCTGAAATATATAGGTGGTTTACACAATTAACTTATACATACTATCCTTATTTTCAATCCTACTAGTCTAGACGAAGTTTGTGTACAAGCTACGCATTTAGAGGCTAGAGGTAAACAATATTTTGATGGGAATATGGATAGTGAATTCAAAGGCAAAGGGAGGAAAAGAAATGAAAAATCTAGGAAAGAAAAAGGAAAGTTATTTTGTAAAAATTGTTCGAAAACAAGCCACGATGAAGACCATTACTGGAAACTTCATCCAGAGCTGAAACCAGAGAAATTTAAAAACAAAGATAAGGCCAAAGAAAAGGGAAAAACTGTTGCAACTATTAAAGAAGAATTAGGGTCTGAATCAGGTGAAAAAACTAAAATCATAGCCATGGTAGTAAGGAACATAAAGGGGAAATATATTGTTAAGGAAATAAATCCCAGTTCTAGCACTTTAAACTGTCACATAGAAGCTCAAAATGAAAAGAGGAGGATAGAGCTATTTCATATAAGGATAATCTCAAAACACACAAATATAGACACACTATTTGATAGTGGGTCTCAAGAAAATATCATCTCAGAAGACTTAGTCAAGAAGCTAAAACTTGAGACCATTCCTCATCCAAAGCCATATCCACTTGGATGGATTTGCAAGGATGCTAATTTACAAGTCTCAAGAAAGTGCATGTTGCGCTTCGCCATAATAGCTCATTATGTTGATTGGGTTGAATTAGATGTGGTACCTCTTGAAATTACAGGTGTTGTGTTGGGTAGTCTGTACTTATATGACAGAAAAATGATCTTCCATTGCCATGAGAACAAGTATCATCTGTTCAAGGATGGAAAGGAGTTTATTGTGAGAGCACATCGGAAGAAGCTAGAATCTTCTTTAGTCAATGCGGGGAAATTGAAAAGGCTTGTCAATGCAAGTCAAAATTTGACTTTGTTGATGGTTAAGAAAAAATATTTTGTACATTATCCTTTTCATGCTATTGCTAATGTCAATGATGATATTTTTCAGCCTTAAAGAAAGTCGTCTTTTGAAGATGACAAGATGTTGCAGAAAGTGCCTACTGTCGATCGGTGCAGAGAACAAAGTGTCGGTGCAAAGTAGTGCAAGAATCCAAAAGATGGAAAGGCATGCAAGCAAAGAGGAGACAAAGTTTAGCATGAGTCAATGCTGGTTTTAGAATGGCAGATTGGCATGGCGAGAAAAATTGGTCGGGATTCGACGCAAGTACATGGCTCATTTGTCAAAAATTCACCATGAGGACAGTTGGCAAGGTGAATCTTATTTTTAGTCTCCTTTTGATCCGGATTTATGCAGGAATGCAACAGAATAAACATATAACCATAAATACAGAGATGCAGCGGAAATAACACTTCATTTCATTAATATCAAAGAACTGAAATTTTCTTACAGACAGAATGGAAATAAAACTAGCTAGGGCGCTGGTAGTTATCTCTGAGGAGAGATGTGGCGGCTACAGGCCTCTGAACTGAGTTACAATGAGGCTCAAGGGCCTATTTATTATTGAGAAACAATGGAGAACCCTAAACATCCAAAAACCTAACCCTAGGAGATGAAGCGCCAAAACTATGGGCCCCATTTGGTGTTTCAACTTCCCAGGGACGTAACTTTGGCATACTATCTCCGTTTGACGCTCATGATACATCATTAGAAAGCTCTATCCGAGGAATACAAATTTCACCATTAATATCATTTCAAAACAAAATGATATTTGCTGGAGGCGCGATGCCCAAAAAACGTTGTTTAGGGCCTCAAACCGGCTCCAGAAGTTCAGGACCCGAAAAAATGCTAAAAATAGTAAGTTATGCTGAAACTGAAAAGCTGAAAGAGACAATGGTGGGGGCCCAAGTGGAATAGGCGGGTGGCCACCAATATCCACCTGGATCATTCCTCCCCCCTTAGGAAGAAATGGTCCCCATTGCGTTAAGTTCCTCTGTCAAACCAGGAGGTAACTCCTCAAAATCAGAATGTGTATTAGCTGAAGAATGCATATGGATTTATACATGGAGGTGAGGCTATTGGGATTCATCTCCCAATGACTCTTAGCCTTCCTTATTTCCTACTATTAATATATACAATATTAAATATGCACACCCATCCATAGGATTAGGTGTCAACATTCCCCCCTTTAATCCGAAGGGATGTTGGTGAGTCCAAGCATCGATCTGAACTTTTCAAACTTTTCTCTTCCAAGTGCTTTGGTGAAGATGTCAGCAGTTTTCTCATTTGTGGAACAATGATGTAGATGGATGGTTTTGGCCTGAACATGATGTCGAATTATATGGTACTTTGTATTGATGTGCTTTTTTTGATCATGGAACTTTGGGTTCTTGGCCAACTTTATTGCAGAAGTGTTGTCGATCATGAGTGGTGTGGAATACATTTGTTTCATCTGCAAATCTTCTAGGATTTTCCGGAGCCACACAATTTCCTTTGTTGCTTCAGCTGTTGCCACATATTCTGCCTCGGTTGTGGAATTTGCTGGAACTGACTATTTGCATGATCTCCATGAGACAGCTCCTGATCCAAGACTCATGGTGTAACCTGTAGTAGACACCCCTGTTTCTTTGTCGCCATCAAAGTCTGAATCAGAGTATCCGATCAAGTTGAAGTCGCCTACCTGTGTATATTTGAGTCCAAAGTCTTGAGTCCCCTTCAAGTACCTTAACACTCTTTTCGCAGCAGACCAATGTCCTTCACAAGGTTTTTTCATGAACCTTGAGAGGATTCCAACAGCAAATGAAATGTCAGGTCTGGTGGTGGTCAGGTAGATAAGACTTCCTACAAGCTATCTATACTTAGTTGCATCCTCAAATTCCTTCCCTTCAATAGATGTGAGCTTCAAGTTTTGTTCCATTGGAGTGCTTAAGGGATTACCGTCATTCATGCCAAATTTGTTCAAGAGATCTCCAATGTACTTCTTTTGAGAAAGAAATATGAATTTAGGATGTTGAATTACTTCAATACCCAAATAGTAATGAACATGACCCAAATCATTCATTTCAAAACCTTTCTTCAACTCTTTCTTCATGGATGCAATATAGCTCTCATTGTTTCATGTTATCAAAAGATCATCTACATATACCACAAGATATACAACTGTTTTTCCAACTTTCTTAACAAACAAAGTTGCATCATCAAGATCAAAATGTTTGAAATCAAGTTTCAAAAGATGCTCGGTCAATTTCTCATACCAGGCTCGTGGTGCTTGCTTGAGGCCATACAAGGATTTTACAAGTTTGCAAACTTTGTGTTCTTGACTCACAAATCCTTCTGGCTGGGACATATAAACTTTCTCCTTTAGATCTCCATTCAAGAAGGCTGTTTTTATATCCATCTGATGGACTTTCCATCCATTCTGAGCTGCTAAGGCAAAGAGAGTCCGGATGGTGGTCCATTTTGCTGTGGGAGAAAAAGTTTCTTCATAATCAACTCCTTTTTGTGCGAATCCTTTTGCCACAAGCCTGGCCCTGTGCTTGTCAAGTGAGTCGTCTGCTTTGTACTTGTTCTTGTAGACCCACTTACAACCAATTGGTTTCGTTCCCAAAGACGGATCAACCAGCTTCAAAGTGCCATTCTTTATCAAGGCATCATACTCCTTCTGCATCGCTTCTTTCCATTCATCATGAGAAGCGGCTTCTTTGAAGGAATTTGGTTCATGATCTGTAGACAAACTCAATTCACAGTTATAAGAAATATCCATATCAACAGGAGAATCAGAATTATCTACATCACCTTCGATTTGTTGAGTGGAACTTCTTGTTCCTGTTTTTCCAACCTCATCAGGATGAACATTCTCCAGTGTCTTTGTCAGCCATTTGGGAGGACCTTTCTGAGATGGCCCAGGCTGGTCATTTGACCGAGTTGGGATTGATTCAAGATTCAATCTCCCAATTCTGTCAATCACATCATCCAATGTGTCATCCGTGGTTGTTTCTTCATGTGGGGGAGAGTGTGGTTCAGGATATGATTCCACAGTTTGATTCAATATCGGAATCCCCCCTTCAAGATGTGGAATCACATTATCAAACTCTTGGAAAGACTTTGCATGTGTGAATCTGTCCAGGCGATCAAGTTGCCGCTCAACAACTTTGTCACTCTTGGAAGATTCAAGAAATATGACATCTCTTGCTATCACAAACTTCTTATTGGCTTCATCATAGAGACGATATCCTTTGGAGGTATTGGAGTACCCCAAGAAGATACATTTTCTGCTTCTAGCACCAAGTTTGTTCCTTTGACCCTTGGGTATCAAGGCATAACAGGTGGACCCAAAGACCTTGAAATGATTTACCGAAGGAATGTGGCCATGCCACATTTTAAAAGGAGTTTTGTTTCTAATTGAGCTTGAAGGACACCTATTCTTTATGTAAACAGCACATAGAACTGCATCAGCCCAAAACATCAATTTTACATTCTTGAAAAATAACATGGAGCGGACCATATTTAGAATAGTTCTGTTCATTCTTTCAGCTACACCGTTCTGTTGTGGATTATATGGCACAGTGGTTTGATGTTTGATTCCATGTTGACGAAGATAATTTTCAAATTCGTTTGAAGTGTATTCTTTTCCATTATCAGTACATAGAGAGCCAATATGTGTTTGTGCATCATTTTCAATCCATGCATGAAAATTCTTGAAAGTTTGAAAAGCATCAGACTTATTCTTCAGTAAGTAAATCCAACACATTCCGGTGTAGTCATCAATAAATGTCATCATGTATTTGTTTCCATTTGCAGAAGCAATAGGCATAGGGCCACATAAATCTGAATGAACAAGTTCAAGTTTCCTATGTTCTCTTGAGTGTGAATCATGAAATGGCTGTTTGCTATGCTTTTCTAGAATACAAGCATCACATTCCTTAGGTTTTCTAGGAATTGTAGGCAGTCCATCAACACCATTTTTCTTCAACAAATGAAGGCTGTCATAGTTTAAGTGTCCAAATCTAGCATAACATAAAAGACTTGATGGAAATGTACCTTCATCATGATATGAACTGAATGAAAAGTTTTGAGCATGAGCAGATGAACCTTTCAGCTTCAAAAGTCTCCCTTCTTCTATTCCCTCCATGACAAGTGAGTGATCTGATGCTTTTCTGACCTCTGCCTTGCCATCAAACAAGTGAACTGAGTGTCCTTGCTACCGGATTTCAACCAGGGACAGCAAGTTTCTCTTCAACTCAGGGAGGTATAGAACCTCATGTAGGATATGATCAGGAAGACCAGGCAGTTTAAGCCTGACTGTGCCAAGCCCCGATGGCTTGAGTTTGGATTTATCTGCGAAATATACTGCTCCATCAACTTTGTCAGTGAATTCTTCAAAAAAATATTTTCTAAATGTCATGTGACATGTTGCTCCTGAATCTAGCAACCAATCATCTCTCCATTAAGTAAATGAAACATCAAATAGGTTTTCAGTTACTCCATTGTTACAATGTGCTAGAACAGAATGAGCTGATTCAGCTGGTTTACCTTTGTCTTTGTCATTAGTTTTACCTCTGTCTTGATTTGTTTGCTGCTGAGCTTTAGATTGTCTGCCCCCCTTTTCTCTGAAGTTTCTTCTTCGTCTTCTGTCTTCTCTTCCTTTGGATGGACCTGAAGCATGTCTCTTTTCTCTCTGTGCCAAGTAGGCAACCTCTTTAGAAGATGAAGGGACTGTCATCTTCTTTTGAAGGAGGAGAGAAAAAAACTTTGCTGGAAAATTTCTCTTGAAGGAGAGAAAACAAAAAAAATCTTTGCTGGAAAATGTACTCAGTTTAAAAGGACAGAAACTCTTTTTTCTAAAAGACTGAATTTAAAAAACACAAGCTCTTTGCTAAAAACACTGATTCTGCACCAATTTTTTTTTATTTTTTTTTTTTTGTGTTTGAAAAAGAATTGTATTTAAAGTATGGTTGGGGGGGGGGGGTATATGACTGGGGAAGCGGTATGGAATATAATGAATGGTGGTATCGAATGTATGAATGTATGAATGTCAGTATCGAATTAAAATGGTGGTAGTAAATACAATATGGAGGCGCAGTATTAAATGCAAAGGGCAGTATATAATATATGGAATGTGAAGTGTTGAATATGTAATGGACATCGTTTTATATACCACAACGTTTTATATACCACAGCGTTGTGAAATGAGCTGTATGGATGGTATTATAATACCACAGGCGGCGTTGAAATATATGACAGGCAGCGCTAGTGGAGGGCCGACAGGCCACGAAGAGGGCGGTATTACTGTTGTATGCGGAGTGTGGACAATGGACAGAAATTTCATATACCATATACAATGAACAACGTTTTAATATTCAGCGTGGAGGAGGGCCGACAGGCCATGGGGGACGGAGGACTGTGTTGATATATAGTCGATGTGTATTGGAAAGCGTATGCAGCGTGGTATATATGTGATAGATGTAGCGTATTACATATGGAGGAGTGTTGTTATATATATGGGTGGTTCTGCATACAATGTATTATATATGTGATGCAGACAGCGGCGAGGCGAATATGGAGGTGTGGTATTTTGTATGATGTAGTGACTGTTAAAACAGTGAAATGGGCGTATTAATGAATAGGCGTATGAGAGCGTAGTTGACAGGCGTGGGAGATGTAGTTTGAGGGGAGTAGATGTGAGGGAGAGGGCACAGAGTTGAGGGATGAGGGATGGGTGAGGGAACAGGGATGAATGTGGAATGTAGGGAGAGATAGAAGTGAGGGGGCGAAGGAGAAGGGAAGGCGTTGGGTAGGTGGAGGATTGAGGAGGCCCAAAGGGCC
The DNA here is from genome assembly GCA_034641835.2 of Pinus albicaulis. Classification (NCBI taxonomy): domain Eukaryota; kingdom Viridiplantae; phylum Streptophyta; class Pinopsida; order Pinales; family Pinaceae; genus Pinus; species Pinus albicaulis. Next base: position 1,437,095,811 of record CM076580.1, read on the forward strand.
GTTGCAAATTTTTTTTTGAAATGTAATCTTGCAGAATGACAGAGCCTGCAATTTGCAGAATGACAGAGGAGCCTGCAGTCTTCAAGAGCTGCAAGAGCTAGAGCTACAAATGTCAGGGCTATATAGGGAAAAAAAAATGCAGAATAACAGTCTAGCAATTAAAAGCAGCAGAAAACTATTAATAAAAAATTGACTAAGCAAAGGAGAGGGAGTTACACCACAGGCAGAAATGCCAATAGTGGAGCTGGCTCTGATACCATGTCAAACCAGGAGGTAACTCCTCAAAATCAGAATATGTATTAGCTGAAGAATGCACATGGATTTATACATGGAGGTGAGGCTATTGGGATTCATCTCCCAATGACTCTTGGCCTTCCTTATTTCCTACTATTAATTAATATACAATATTAAATATGCACACCCATCCATAGGATTAGGTGTCAACATCCTCCATGAGATGAGGAAATTTCTGCTAAACTTGGTCCCTAGTGAACCACTTTCCTTGGTGCAGGATTTGGCCAGCTTTGACAACCCGATACAGTTGGATCTTCTATTGGCGAGTGTTATTGATTTACATGTCCATGATACAATCTGTGGTGGTCTGTTCCATGCAGTCTGGGTTTAACTCTGTTGGTGTGAGTTGTTCTGCAATGTCTGAGGTGTCCAGTAGAGGTGGGAAGTAAGGACGAAGGCGATCCACATTGAAGACTGGGTGCAGACCAAGGAATGGAGGAATACTAAGCTCAAAGGCATTGTTCCCTACAGCCTTGGTGACGGTGTACGGCCCATATCGGAGCGGGCGAAGCTTGCGGTGGGGTCCAGTGAGGCGCTCCTTCTGCAAATGTAGCCATACTTTGTCGCCCACCTGGAAGTTGTGTGGCACTCGGTGTTGATCATGGCGTTGCTTGTACTTGGCATTGGCTCTGTCCAATATATCATGAACCTGTTGGCGGATGTGTTGAATGCGCTCGATGAAGCTACTGGCTTTGTCAACTTCAGACTGGACATGAGCTGAATGGGCCTGAGCAGCTGCAAATGGCATGGCTACGTCAATGGGACATAGTGGCTGGAATCCCAAGCCCACCTGAAAGGGGCTATGGCCGACTGAACTGTGGAGAGCCCGATTATAACTATGTTGTACATAAGGGAGGCTCTCGTCCCATGTACGTGGATGCTTTGAATTGTACATGCGCAGAATGTGTACAATCATTCTGTTGACGACCTCTGTCTGGCCATCTGTTTGGGGATGGAAAGCTGTGGACTTGGTGAGCTTTGTGTCCATCATTGACCAGAGGCTGGACCAAAATGTGCTGAGGAACCTGTTATCTCGATCCGATATGATAGACTGTGGGATCCCAAAGTGCACCCATACTCGTTCAAAGAAGAGTTTAGCAGTAGCTTCTGCTGTGATATTCTTCTTACAGGCCGCCATAATGGCCATCTTCGAGAATCTATCAACGACCACGAAAACACAGTCATTTCCATTCTTAGTAGAAGGCAGGCCCGACATGTAATCCATGGAGATGGATTCCCAAGTTCGACTAGGGGTAGGTAGTGGAGTATATAGGCCTTGCTTCTTGATGGTCGGTTTGGCAATGGCACAAGCAGTGCAGGATCTGATGTGCTTCTCGACATCCTTTCGAAGGTTCGGCCAATAGAAATACTTCTGTAGTATTGCTACCGTTTTCTCGACCCCGAAATGCCCAGCGACTCGACTGTAGTGTGCTTCCCATATCATCTTGGCACGCTCGCTTGAAGGAACACAAAGGTGTCCCAGGTGACATAAAAGTGCATCTTGGAGGTGAAAATTTGGAACTTGCATGCCCCCCAAGAGTGCCTTGTAAGTGTGGCCGAATTCCGGGTCACTCTCATAGAGAAGCGGCCAATCAGAAGTCTCGTGCCCACAAGAGTTGAGCACGGTGGTGAGCGCCACGATCGGTGGTCGGCTGAGGCAGTCTGCAACATTATTGGTGCTATCCTTCTTGTACTTGATGTTCAAATGAAACTGTTGCAGATATGTGGACCACTTCTGATGGCGATCATTCTGCAACTTCCCTTGTGTCTGTATGAACTGCAGGGGCCGGTGGTCCGTGTGGATGATTGTTTCCTTCCCCAAAATGTAATGCTTCCATTGTCGACAGGCTTGCACAATGGAATACATTTCTTTGTCATAGGTGGGATACTTGCAAACTGTCTCAGACAATGTCTCACTATGATATGCCACTGGATGTCCCTGTTGAGTAAGAACTGCCCCAATAGCATAGTCAGAGGCATCTGTCTCAATCTCAAATGGCTATTGCAAGTCTGGTAAAGTGAGCACTGGGGCAGAACAGAGGCGGTTTTTCAGTTCTGTGAACGCCTTCTGTTGAGGTTCCGACCAAAACAATTTTGCTCTCGCTCCTCCCTTGGTGACTTGACTCAAGGGCCAAGTGATATGAGAGAATCCCAACGCGAACCTCCGATAGAAATTAGCAAGACCCAGAAAGCTGCGAAGCTCTGTTATAGTGGTTGGGGCTGGCCAATCCCGAATGACTTGGATCTTGGCTGGATCCACATGCACCCCCTTTCATCAATAATGTATCCCAGATATTGAACCTGGGTCATGCCAAAAGTGCACTTCTCCAAATTGGCACACAACTTGTGTTGCCGCAGTGTTTGGAGGACTTGTCGGATGTGGTGAAGGTGCTCTTCCTAAGTCTGGCTGAAGATCAGAATGTCATCCAAGTACACGACTACAAATGAGTTGGTGAATGGCCGCAAGATGTCGTCCATCATCCTCATGAAGGTTGCGGGAGCATTCGTCAACCCGAAAGGCATGACTAGCCATTCGAAAAGGCCTTCCTTGGCTTTGAAGGCAGTCTTCCACACATCGGAGGGTTCAATTGGTACCTAGTGATACCCAGACTTCAGGTCGATCTTGCTAAAATATTTTGCACCTTTGAGTTGGTCCAGAAGGTCATCAATCCGTGGGATTGGGTACCTATTCCGGACAGTGATCTTGTTCAGCGCCCGATAGTCAATACAGAGTCTCCACGTCCCATCCTTCTTCCGTACCAACACGATCGGGCTCCCACAGGGTGATGAACTTGGTCTGATGTGACCTTTCTGCAACAGCTCCTGAATCTGCCTCTTGATTTCATCATTCTCCAGAACAGAGCGCCGATAGATTGGTCCATTAGGTAGCGGCGCACCTGGGGTCAGATCAATCGGGTGCTTGACCTGACAGTGCAGAGGAACCCCTGTGGGTGAGGTGAATATGTCCCCGTACTCCTCCACAACCTTATCCATTTGTTGTTGTTGTGCAGAGGAGCTCTGTCTAGAGGTCGTGGCCACAGTCTTCTTCTTGCCCTGGGGGCGGATCATCAGGAAAACGAATTTCCCGGTTTGGGAAATGAGCTTACTGCATTGTTTTGCAGTAACCAAAGAGATAGTCGTAGGAGGTGGTACCTCTGGTATCCTGTACAACTTATTTCCCAAAGTAATAATAACAGCACGAGGTCGAGACTCATACACAGCATGACGTTTCCACAAGTATGGTTGTCCTAATAATACATCAGAAACATCAATAGGAGCAACGTCACATAATACCTCATCCGTGAAGGGCTTGATGCTATAGGGAAGGCGGCACTGCTGGCTGACGCGGAGATCTCGTCCTTGGTGAAGCCACCCGATGGTGTATGGATGTGGGTGAGCCGTGGTCGGCAAGCCCAACCGCTTCACGGCATCTGCTGAAATGAGGTTCTTTTGGCTCTCATTGTCGACAATGAACTGTACAGGGGAGCCCTTTACCCACATCTGGGAGTGGAAGAGACGTTCCTCCTCCTCTGGATCTTCCGGTTCCTCCTTCTGGACCTTTGTAGTGGCAACAATGGCGTTGGGCTCCGCATCAATAATCTGTTTCCCCTTTTCATTCCCCTTTTCAGGTTCTGATTCGGAGTCAGAGCATGCATCTGACTCAGAAGCCCTCATCTCGGCCACTAGCGACTGCTTGGCCCGACACTCACTTGTGTTGTGAGTGGAGCTCTTATGGAACTCACACCACTTTCCCGTGTCCTTCTTTGGCTTTGCGGTACTGTTCTTTTCTTGTGGCTTTGACGGGTTGTCCTTAGCCACCATGCCTTGGCTCTGTCCTTTGTTCTGTAGTTTGGAAGCACCTTTCCCTTGCTTTTGATTCACAGATCCAAAGTCTTGCTTCTTCTGTTTTAATTTCTGCTCAATCTTGGCAGCATACCGGTATGCCGTACCAAGCAAGGAGATGTCGAGGAACTTCATTTCCTCCTGAATGTATCTGTGCAAACAACTACGATACTTTAGCACCAAATGTTTCTCTGAATATTTGATACCCAACTTTGTGCGCAGGGTATGGAACAGATTCGTCAGCTCATGCACATCTTGATCCCTTTGTTGTCGCAACATCATCCATTGTATGTACTTGTCCTCATAGGTCCCCACGGGATAGTACTGTTCCTTGACGGCACCTCAGAAATAATTCCAAGTTGGTACGGCCGAGAACAGAGAGGGTTCTGTCTGGTCCTTGTTCTCACAGTAGGTTTCCCACCAGTCCTTAACATGGGGGGTAGCTTTGAGGAGTGCAAAAATAATCTTCTCCCGGTCTGAAAAGTCATGAACAGAGAAATATCCTTCTAATAGATTCAACCATCTATATATGGCATCTACATCTATTTGACCCTCAAATATGGGAATGTCAAAATTTACTTGTACTTTAGAAGGAGTCGCACCTCCAGAGTGGCTGCTGGATGCAGATGCGCCGCCGGTGGGCAGCCGTTGAAGGATCTGAGAAAAGTTATCCATCTTCACGTTCCTTTTTTTTTCAAGGGCCTCCTCGAGCAATATTTTGATAGGATCTCCTGCTCCCTCATCTTTCTTTTCGTCCCCCATGGGCATCCCTCGAGGTTTGCGAGGCTGATCTTGCAAAGGTTCCACCAGATCAAGCCCTAGCTCCTTATTCCCCGACCTCGTTGGGGACATGCAAAGAAGGATCGAGAAAAAGCAGACCGCTCTGATAGCACTGATCCAGATTTATGCAGGAACGCAACAGAATAAACATATAACCATAAATACAGAGATGCAGTGGAAATAACACTTCATCTCATTAATATCAAAGAACTGAAATTTGCTTACAGACAGAATGGAAATAAAACTATCTAGGGCGCTAGTAGCTATCTCTGAGGAGAGATGTGGCGGCTACAGGCCTCTGAACTGAGTTAAAATGAGGCTCGAGGGCCTATTTATTATTGAGAAATAATGGAAAACCCTAAACATCCAAAAACCTAACCCTAGGAGATGAAGCGCCAAAACCATGGGCCCCGTTTGGGTAAATTGGTGTTTCAACTTCCCAGGGACGTAACTTTGGCATACTATCTCCGTTTGACGCTCATGATACATCATTAGAAAGCTCTATCCGAGGACTACAACTTTCACCATGAATATCATTTAGAAGTAGAACAGAATGATATTCGCTGGAGGCGCGATGCCCAAAAAACGTCGTTTAGGGCCTCAAAACGGCTCCGGAAGTTCAGGACTCGAAAAACTGCTAAAAATAGTAAGTTATGCTGAAATTGAAAAGCTGAAAGAGACAATGGTGGGGGCCCAAGTGGAATAGGCGGGTGGCCACCAATATCCACCTAGATCACCTTTGAAGTTTGACCATTGTAGAAACAATATGTATTCTACAAATTTCATTTTTTGTTTTGCAAATTTCAAAATTTTGCATCGTGACTCAGTCAAGGTTAGCAACGGTTGGTCAGTAGATTCAAGGAAGAATTTTTCTTTTTATGAGAAGCTCAATTTGATGAAGTCAGGAAGATTTCAGTGGTTCAAGGTTGGAAGAGTGGAGAATCAGTCTCCTCGTCTTCAATTTCTATAAATCAGAGAGCTTTTGGGGTCCAAAAGCTTCCCATTTGGGAGGTGTGATCAAGTGATCATGTCCTAAGTTGAAAAAATGCTCAAAATTGGAATTGATCAGAATTGGTTGAAATCTAAATGAACGGATAGGCCTTGTTGCTACGATCTAGGCACCGTGAACGGAATTCAAATCCAACATCGTATGTGAAATTTATGCAGGTATGAAATTTTTAGTAACCTTCAAAAATCCAGTTTGACTAGGGTTGACTTTGACTTTGGAAATTATTAAAAAAGGAATATTCCTCAAAATATTCCCAAGAATATTCCATTTGAGCGAATGGGCGATTGAAAAGTGGCAAGTGCTCATTCGTCATTGGGTTGAATGTGTAATTTTTTGACTAATAATAGGCTGCCACGTGGCAGGCCCAGAGGCCGCCACGTGGCCCCAGGTCGGACAAAAATGGCATATGTCAAAAATTATTTGGAGGTCCGAGGAATCGAACCCGCGACCTGTGGTCTAGCATGCCCACACCTTACCATTGGGCTGTTCATTGGTTCTTAACACTAATGGAGTTCGAGTTTATGTTAAGTTTGAAAATATTTGGTGGCGGAAAACTTAAGGGGCTATCCCCTCAGGACTAGCCCGGCACCAATGTGACCTCTACCCGCGACCATCCTCCAAACCCTTCGATGGTTACGTATTTACAATTTATGTTTGTAGGTGTATTAACGCCATGTGGCTAGCACAGAGTTAAGTATTATGACGGTTTCAAAAAAAAATGTTAAAATTGTAGTTTGGTTGGAGTTTGGGGTGAAGGTCACAATGACACGTTTTATTGTTACGGGAAGTTAACGTTAAACCAGCTGGCGAGTTCAGATAACTCATGTGACCGCCCCGTATAAAATTTAATGCCAAATTCCTAACTGCCGATATATTTGGAGCAAGTCTACTATTTCTAGCGGATTGTGCCAAATTTGACGAAGTTTACTCCAATTCTCCCACATTTAGTGGGGTTTTTACTTGACATTGGGTAGAATCTTGTTTTTATCATAACTTCTTCAATATTGGACCATTTTGGATGAAATCTTGGTCAATTTTGGGTATTCTGAGGATTCTGAAGCCATTGGGACAGGTTGCAAAGCCAATAGAGGTGTTTTTCAGCCATTTTTTTTCAGGGAATCTTGGAGAGCCATCAAGACCATGAGGGAAATGGAGTTGCATTGGGATACACTTCACTGTTTGAGGTGAAATAAAATCCATACTTAGCTTATTTCTATCTTTTGAATTCATTTCCACAGCTATTTCAGCCTGTTTAGGCTTATTTATCACTATAAAACCAATTTGAGCATCATAATATATCAAGGACATGCCCATTGGGAGCCTTGGACCCAACAGATGTAGCCTAGGAGGGGTGAACTGCCTCATCATGTTGTTTTGTGTTTATGGTGAAGTTATTTTTCCGTGTATTTCATATTAAAGATGTTAAACAATAATTTTAATTAACATTCCATCACACTTAAACTCATAAACAGTGACCAAAAACACTTTGTTTTACATGCAAGACATTACAAACACTTTGCACACTTAATTTAATGGAAATGAATACTTTGAAAAATAGTACAAATACTTTCATTTTCAGATCAGTGGAGGTGGTTTAAATTTTGGATTCCCCTGGTTGTTTTAAGATTGGTTTATCCCATGAGGGCCCACATTCATGCTTGGAATATCGCATGGGGTGATTGGCTGAAAGAAAGATTTGGTTCAACCCAATCTATGGTTGGGTGGTACATGTAAGTCTCAGACCTGGTTTTCTTTTGCATATGTTTAATAAGAGATAATATTCTCTTTCTTTTGATGAGTTAATGCAGTTCATATTATGTTGTTTTAATGGTTGTTCTATCATAATTATTTATCTGGTTATATGTTGGTTATAAGCATGGTTATATGACAGATCTTAGTCATGAATCTGTTCATTTTTTTACTTATAAATGAATGAATAATTAATACATTACCTAATTGGTGTCATGACAATTATTTTGAGAATGAATTGGTCCTTCTTGTTAAACCTAAGATAAGTTTCTAGATCCTTATGTTTAGATATGCATTCATGACATGTAGGTTGCATGTTTACCAACTATTTGACAGAATGTCAGTCCCAGGTCAGAGAGGTCAGGTCAAGTCCTGGTTCAATGATCTGATTATGAATGTTAGTTTTTTTGTGCTAATTTCATCTTCAGATTTCAAATTTATTTATTGATCTTATAATTGACGTACATAGGTTTCCTTGTTTCTTATGTGTGTCAAACAAGTAATTTAACTGATTTTGATGAGTGAATTCAAGAGAATAAAGTAAAAATACAAATTTTGAAAAACAGTAACATAAATATCAACAAATCATCACAATTGATTCATTAACACGGAGTTTTGATGAAGGAGTTCACCCCTCCTGGGCTACATCTCCTTGGTCTAGCTTCCATGGCTTGGGCCTATGTATTATCTCAAAGTGAAAAAATTGTGGTTTACATGCATCAAATGATCTTGAAACATACTCCAATGATTTCATAATGTCGAAATCTATCAGATATGACTATTCATTCACTCCATTTGGCCTTCAGTTGATCTAGACATGGCCTTCCTTCCTGGTGGCCCTAGCCTTCAATTTTCTTCAAAGTGAAAAAATCACATGTAGAATTGATCAAATGCATCTGCAACCTATTCCAATGTGTTCATATCATTCCAATATACTAATAATGACTCTTCTCGCCCCAAAATTGGTCGAAAACTGCTCAAGATATGGTCAAATTAATTTTTCCTTAGGATCCTCCTCCAAATCTAGAGAAGACTCTAGTTAAGTCCGAGAAATTGGTGATTCCAACAAAATTTGGTGAAGTTGGATAAATCCTTCGCTATTTAAATGGAGGATTAATTAGTTGTTAACTGCGCTTAATGGCGGATAAGCTTGTCTTAACTACACTTAAACTCATTTCATAAAAAATGATTTAATTATCACTAACCATCGGATTAGTGGATTAACCCGAAATTAATTAAAAAATCTGTTGTTTGGATTTCTACTCCACGCCTATGGTTATGTGGAAAGGTCGTATGGGAGGGGGTTGGCCCCCTCCATTCCTGCTATCAGAGAACACAATGTAATTCAAATGAAAGTTGGGCATGAAGGCTTTACAAGCCCCGCCTTGTGGTTTGTTCGTAAGTTGTGGTAAGGTTTGGGTTCGACCCTGACCTCCCCCCCCCCGCACCCTATATATATACATTTCCCATATTCAAAATACAACACCATAATATATCTCCCAAACCTTAACTTGTAGACTTTTCCATAACGTTTGATATTTGCGCCATATATTGAACTTTGAACTTTGGTTTATATATGCGCTCCACCATAAACACATCTCGGACTTTGCAATAAAATTCAATTCAAAACATATTTTATATGCAAAATGTGAAATTTTCAATATATATGTTATACCATAGTTTCAGACCTTAGGATATTAATCATGCCACCATCTAAAATTGAAATTTGAATTTAGGATAAACTAACCTTCCATAACAAAATTGAAATTCGACCACCATAATAATTAATCCAACCTCCATTGAAATTCGAACCTTATGAATAGATCCCTCATAAAAATAAAAAATTGAATTCAACCTTAGGAGGAAATTGGGCAATTTTACCTTCTCAAACGAAAACTGGCAAATCTTGCAGTGACACTTTTCATAGTCCCATTGGGAAAAAACTGAAGAATATTCCCTGCATGCTGACTGGGCTACCATGTCATCAACCTGTCACTGTTATGCAAATTTTTTTTTTTTTAAATTGCTTGTTCTGAATGACAGTTAGTAGGCTATAACTTCTTCATCTAGAGTTATTTTTCGACGAAACGAATTACGTCGGATTCCTAGCGATATGCCGATCACAGTCATTCATTTTCCAATAAATTCTGAGCACTTTCATGTTTGAGCTTATATACTGAGCCTCTAACCTTTCAAGCTTTGGTTAATACGCTTTTTTTCTATGTTATTCATCATTTATGAAAGTTTCATTGAGTTCTGGGAAAAGGCCTGAGTCGTAGCCCTGAAAAAGTGGCTTAGAATTAGACGTCGCTAGCTTAGAACTGATCAGAAAAGCCCACAGTCACTAGAAACCAGGAATATGGGAGCGAATGGAGGCCTATAGTTGCTTGCATGTCTTGGAAAGGGAGCGACTGAAGCTCTATTTCAGTGAAAAAGTTGTTATCTCAGGGGTTGGACACCTGGAGGGGTTGGGTTGCTCCTGGAGGTCCTGTAACAACTCAGGGAAGTCATTAAGATCTTAAGTTGTCAACTCCATTTCCATAAGGTCCTATAGGAGGTTTAGTCTTATCATAGGACCCTCTACTCATGTTTACCCCGTGTGTTGTAGATCCTAGAGACAACCCCGGGTTGAGGAAAGGGCCAGTGCCTAGGAAATATTAGAGGAGTTCTTTGAAGGATTTGCTAAGATTTATGTTGCACTTCATATTTAATACAATTTAGATTAGATTGATTCAAAACTTTTTTCAATCACCCTTCACCAAGGTGGACTTAAACACACACATATATGTGTACACAGATATCGCTCATCTCAAGGATTAATATCCTGATATGGTTGCCGACACACAGTAAAATGTAGCTTAATAGTTGTCGTTATAGTAAAAATGGAGAGAGGGAAAGTAAGAAAGGAATTCGATGCAAAGGGTTGGATAACAAAAAATCCCAAGCAATGAATCCTGGCATAAGTATGGTTGAATAAGGAGATGAAAATGCAGAAATTGTGGAGCACATTTAAGGTTCTATCTCTACATTTTCATGGGTAAATTATGTCACAAAATAACATTGGTAAATATATGATATCACAGGTACTGTTGCTACGATATAACACTAGTAAATTTGTAATTGCATAGGTTCCATGGATACCCTATAACATAAGTAAATCCATAATTTGAGAGTGAAACCAACAACTTGTTTACACAATTTTAGAGGAAGATAAACATATATGAATTGAAAAAAAAATGGGAACACATACTACACATTACTCCGCTTGGAATCACCAAATCTGCTTCATTAATATTTGAAAATGGTGTCCATAGCATAGGTCCAACATAGTTGACATTTGTATAAGCATTAACACCTCATGAACAAGTCATTGAACCAAGAGTTGGAACCTCATTTTGTACATAGAAATCAGAATACCTGCAAAGACAAATTTTAGACCTCTGGGAATAGGATTTGGGAACCCTTAGAATGAGTTTCTCCCCATATTTATAAGGAGAGGAGGAGATTGAAGCAACAATTAAAAAATATATCAATGATGCTCTAGCTATTTGATCAACTAGTTGTCTCAGCATGCAGAGGTTTCGTTGCCAAAATGATTACAACAAATTTGATTCCTTCCGTAAAACACATAGATTACAAAATAACAAAACATGGGAAAAATGAATGATGGCCATGAAAAAATATCTCCATTCTAATTCTTGTGATCACCTCTGATAAGGCCATGTCTCTGCCACGATGTTTCTCCGCAGTTACCAACCGATATGCCTGTCGCTTTCTCCCTTTAACTTCTTGAATTCCTAAATTTCTGGAGCTGGAAGCGATCAAATGTGGTGACATTAGTGGTGCTCTATAACATAGTTGCTCACCCATCCATCTGCATACACTCTATGCTATACTATAAAAACCCAATATATCTTGTAATTCTTATAAAATAATGTTACGAAATCATAGAACTCCGATCGGCCTTGGTTCCTCTCGCTTAAGCTCCTTTATTGCTTCTCAACCATGGGAACATTTTCTGCAACCAAAGGCTTAATACATATGCATTACAATGTTAGAGCCTTCTATCCTCGTAAGTTCATTTGAAATTAAATTCAGAAAACATAAATTTTTGATGCCTTTAAAGCTCCTCTTCCATTGGCCCTCTTCATGTTTATCCCATGGGACTGGGTGTTGTGACCTCAGGCCCATCTCTTGGGTGCTAAAGCCTTTGGGCTCCTGTTGGGGGCCTATCTCCCTTTCTAATTTGTCCTTTGCCTTTGGTTCCTTGGATGGTCATGAAAAAATGCCACCACATATCAGAGCCCCTCTTCATTGTAACATTTCCAAATTTGAATTTACACAGGAGTTACGATATTCACATCCTCAATATGGCCCATAGTGCTTAGGTTCTAAATCTTTCCTGCACCCTTGCTTCTTCGGATTTATCATGACCAGGAACCATATAATATTGAATCCCTCTTAATATGAAGTTTTCAAATTGAAAATTAACCTTGGAGTTACGGAAACTCCCATTTCCGATGGGTTCATAGCTCTTAGTGCTCGACCTTAGCTCTGCGCCCTTGATTCTATTGAGTCTTCATGACCAACTGCCACATGATTTAGGAGTTCCTTACATTAGAGTTTCTCCCAATAAGAATTAAATTAAATTTCCAATGGCCCTTCCCTTAAAAATTATTTATAACGCTTGGGTGCTTGGCCTTGTTTTGAGCCCTTGGTTATTTTAGGTGTTTCTGACCAACTGCCAACATATATTAGAGCTTCTCTCATCGAAATATTTTTTTAATGCTAATTAAAACAGAGTTATGATAGCCTCTTCCTCCAAAATTTAAAACTATGAAGTGACATCATGCTGACGTCCTCATCTCCACGTGGCACATCCTGGATAGTGACATGTGTCACCCAAATTTGTCCCTTTAGGCCCTTGAAAATGCTAAAATCGCCTGCCACATGTCCTTATCCTGCTACGTCATGCTAACATAATCTACCCTATCAGCTTCTTGGAACAAACAATATACTACCATGTCTCTAGTTTTGAGGAGAGAGAAATTGTCCCTAGGGTCCTTGGTTTTGCGTTGGTTTCCTTTGTACTTTCATGACCAAGTGCCAACATGTATTGAAAGCCTTCTTCATCAGAAATTTTTTTGAAAGAGTTCTGATTCTTTCAACCTATGATATTCCTTCTTAGTACTTAGGTGCCTTGACCAAATCTGCACCCTTGATTCTTTTAAGTCTTTGTGACCAAGTGTCAACATATATCGAAGCCCCTCTTCATCGAAAGATTTTTAAAAATGAATTAAACGTGAGTTTTGATGGCGATCATCCTTTAAAACTCTATCTTAGCCCCTGGGTTCTCTACCCATCTCTATGCCCTTGGTCCCTTTGGTTTTCCATGACCAAATCCGATGTGCCTTCCTACTAGCCTTCCCGATATCTAGCTCCGATGTGATCGGGTCCCGAAATTCTGGCCTCCCTTTTTTGCACTTCGGCTCCCCTTTTTGGCCGCCATTTAACATAATTTGACACAATTTAAAAAAATTTAGTAGGTGAAAAGATTGGATCCAATTGGGGACAATGTATTGCAGGCAATGCATTAAGAGCCTGTAGATTAGTGCCTTCTATTCATTTGGAATGGAGTCATTTTATTCAAGTATATGAAAAGAAAAAATAGAAACATTAAGAACTGGAATAAATACTGGTATATACAATGGCTCACCGGTATGTATAGTGGGTGAAAAATGGACCTCTTTAGCTTTGGAAGTAAAGCTTGAGAAACTACCCATTCATGGGTAACTCAAGTACTTCACCATCCAAGTTTTCCAACAAGAAGGTATTTTTCCCCTTTGCTGCTGAAATATTGAAAGGTCCGAAGTATAAGGGATCAAATTTTCGATGTTTTCCTTTATTTTCTCATCTGACGTCCCACCTGAGCACCAAATCCCATGGTTGTAAGGTTCTGCCTTTTTCATTTCTATCAAACTAACCCTTCATCTTGTCTTGATATCGAATCAGATTCTAAGTCACCTCTCCCCTGGTTTCTTGAAGTTTTACTAGTGGATTGATCCTCCTGGTTAGAGAATTTAGCTCTTCATCAACATCCTGTAGAATTTTGGCCACTGGCATTGCTGGTTGTATAGGGAAAATTGCAACTTTTCCATACACTAATTCAAAGGGATATTTCCCAGTCGACCTCTTGGTAGTAATTCTATTGGACCATAAAGAAAACTTCAGTTGTGAATCCCAATTTTTTTTTATTTTATGATATTGTCTTCTTAAGAATCCTTACCAATGTTTTATTTGATGATTCATCCAATCCATTTCCCTGTGGATAGTATCTAGTGGAGTGACCTACAATGATGTTATACTTCTGGCAGAAGCTTAGAAACTTGGAAGATTTAAAACTTGAGCATTATCAGTGATAATATTCCTAGAGAAACTGAACCTGGCAAGGATATTCTCCTCCATGAAATTGATAATTATGACATTGGTTGTATTTTTAGCTGGGATTGATTCTGCCCACTCAGTGAAGTAATCAATGGCCATAAGGATCCATATGTGTTGACCATTGGAGGGTGGGTGTATTTCCCCATTGAAATCTAACCCCCACTATCTGAAAGGTTCTTCAACAAAAATAGGTATTAAAGGAAAATGTGTTAATTTTTTCTTTTCAACAAACATTTGGCACTTATCATAGGCCCAAACATATGCATGTACCTCACCAAAAAAATTGGGTCAAAATAAACGTGATTTGAGAATTTTATGGGTTGTAGCTCTCTAACTATAATGCCCCCCAAACACACAATTATGGAACTCATCCATCACTTTATGGATCTCTTCTTCAACTAGGAATAAAATCAAAATCCCCGCTGGGTATTTCCAATACATTTGTCCATTTGAAATGACAAACTTATGGGCTTGTAGCCTCAAATCCTTGTAATTAACTTTATCAAAATTGACTTGACAACTCAGAAAAAGTAAATAGTGGATTATATGTTTATACCAGTGAGACAGGAGGTACTTCATTAGAATTTTATGTATTGGAGTCTTGAACTTATTCTGCTCCTTTTATCTTCGGATTTATCCTTCCTTTGTCATTGAATTTATACCCAAGGCTTGGTAGTTTGATTCAAACAAAATTTTAGTAATCCGTTCCCCTTGATCAACTTCGTTGGTTTGATATCCAAGTCATATTCTTGGATTTTATCAATCCATTTATCTCTTTTTCTCTCACTATCTCCTTGTACTAGAATGTATTTCACATCTTTTATAGGAAAATAAGCTATTATGCTTGATTGCAAGGCATATATTCTGAAATTCTTCAGGTCCTTGACCAAGGCATAAGCCTATTTCTCCAGAATTTTATACTTTAGCTCAACATCCCATAGCACCTGGATAAAAAACACTATTGGTTACTCATGTCCTTCATTGTTTTTCTGCAATAAGACATCATCCAATGTATGAGGATAAGTAAAAGAAAAAATGAAAAATGGTTTTAAAATAGTCAGGGCTGACTAATACAGGAGATTATGCAAAGGCCCTTTTGATCTTAGAGAATGAATCCCAATCTTCTCTAGTCCATTTTACCTCTCTATCCTTCTTCAACATACCTGTAATTTCTTGAATTATCTCAACATAATTGGGTATGAACCTCCTCAAAAAGTTGATTCTACCCAAGAAAGTATGGATTTCTTTCATATTTCTCGGTAATGGGATGTTGTTGATAGCTTCCACCCTCTTGGGATCTATCTTCACCCCCTCCTTTTCCACGATATGTCATAGTATATTTCCCTCACTTAGAGCAAATTTAGAATTCTTAGGATTTAAAGACAGACCATATTTTCTGCATTTCTCAAAAGTGAGTCATAGATTTTCAATATGCTCCTCATCTATTTTTTAAAAAATGATGATGTCATCTAGGTAGATTACCACAAAATTTTATTTTTATCCCATGAATGATATATCCATTTCTCTCTAAAAAGTGGTTTCTGCATTAGTGAGGTCTAAGGGAATTTTGGCATACATAAACATCCCCCAAGGTGTGGTGAACACAATTTTCTTTTGATCATTAGGATGCACATCTACTTGATTGTATCCAAAAAAGCCATCCATCATAGACATACGAGCAGATCCCACCACCTTTTGCATATTGTAGTCCATTTTAGGCAAAGGGAAATTATCCTTTAGTGAGGCCTTTTTCAAATTCCTAAAGTCAATACACAACCTTATTTCCTTGTTCTTATTCCTAATAGGAACTAGATTTTCCACCAAATTTGAATACCTCAGAGGTAAAATAATTTTAGCTTGGAGCAACTTCCTCACCTCTTTCTCAATTGATGGAAGTAACATAAGGTTAATTTGCTTAAGCTTCTGTTTGTATGGTTTCGCCCCACTCTTCAATGAAATTTTATGTTGGATGATATTAGTATCAAATGTTTTCAGATCATCATAAGCCCAAGAAAACACATCCATATACTGCTTAAAAAGGTCCAAGTACCTTCATTTTTATTCCTTAGGAACCACTTTGGCCAACTTAGTTATCCGGGGATATTGATTTGAACCAATATTGCAGTCTTCCACTTGTTCTTCAAATTCTTGATTAGTTGGATTGGAAGCCATATCATTTGAGTTGAAAAATATTTCCAAGGAAACCAAAACTCTGGGGATAGTATTACCTTTCAATTGTAAAATATTGTGCCCTACAATGGTTTCTTCCCACTTGGCCTGTTGTTCATCTACCACTTTCTCTTCCTCTTGATCAATCTTCGTACCTGTGAATTATCCAACGACCTCCATGAAGCGTTTGATATGTTCCTAATCTTCAAACATATTCCAATAATTAACATTTTCTGGTATTGAAGGCATGTATCTGTCTTCAATTTCATATATGAGCAAGGAGTTTTGAGAAGGCTTGAAGTTATCGATAGCTACAACTAAGGAATCCACTATATGATTTCCATCTCTGGGAAAAAAATGGATGTTAAAAGCTAAGAAAAATTTCTCAATCAAATCCCATACCTCATTTTGGTATGAATTCAGTCTTGGATTTTTGGTTTTGCATTGACTTTGTATTTGTTTCACCACCATCTCTGAATCCAAAAACACTGCCAAGCACCCAATGTTGAGATTTCTGGCAGCTTGCAAACTTAGCAGTAAAGCTTCATATTTAGAAACATTATTTGTGGCTTCAAACTCCAACTTGAAAGAGAGAGGGATCCAACTACCTTCTAGAGATACCATCAACACACCTACCCCATTTCCTTCCTTGGAATAAGCACCATCAAAGTATCGCTTCCATACTTTGTCACACTCTAGTGATTTTTGGTCTAGTCGGAAAGAAAATTCCACCCGTGTCTCATCCATGATTTGATCATCTTCCTCTAATAAAAAACAAGATAAATATTTATCTTTACAATACATGGGGGAATTATTCGGACAATCGGTCCTTGTAACTGTCTTCACAAATATTTCTTCTCTATATAATCAACGCTCTTCTCCACCAAAAATGAGAATGGTAGCATATGTTAAATCCATTTTAATGGATCCTCCAATTTTCGATCCCTATGATCTGGACAAGAGCATACCAAAAATCACAAGGACATCATCCACTATGATATCCATTACAACACTCTTCATAGGGATCTAAGCCAAATTGACCACCAAGTATTTAATCAACCCTAAACATTACTCCCTTGGAGTAAAAAAAATACATATATTTATATGGTCTTGTTATTTGTAACACCAGTTGTTCCATAAAATACAATCATATCAAATTGTGAGAAGATCTCGAGTCAAGCATGAAATTATGTAAGAGTATTTCATGAATCACCAAAGTGACATAGAAAGGGGGAGTAGAAGGGTCTTGTTCCTCAACATGAGGTCCAAATACAACCATGGGTCTTTCTTCTTGGAGGTTCAGGATGTCTTCCAGAGGGGCCATGGTGGGAGGACACAGGAATTGAGATACATAGGATTTATAATTAGGTTTTTTCAGTTCAGTCAAAGGGAAAAATATTTTGACATTCTCCAACTCCTTTTGAATAGTAAAAACATCAGAGTTTCTATCAAATATGACAACATCAACATGCTCTTTCTCTTTCTCACATACTAGTTTGGATGGTAAAAGTAACTGCCATGTATTAGAGAACTTGAGCTTGTGGAGAATGGTATCTGGAGACTCTTTCTTTTTGGTTGAGGCTTGTTCTAGAGGCTTATTTCCTTTCTCTGCTATTTTCAGAGGATTTGGGGGAGAGGGCTCCTCATTTTAGTCCTACATTCTAGATATTTTCATGGAAGATATCAGAGCATTATTCATGTGCAACTATGCTTGAATGAAATCAACACACTTCCTGCAGTAATTTTGAATATCACCATCATCTAGTGGTGCATCCAAATCATCCAATTCTAATTCATTGGCCTCTATTTCATTTTCTCCCTTTGAAAGAGAAGAAAAATGATTTTATTTGACTTCTATTGTTTCTTCAACATTTTCCTCTGGATCATCTTCCAAATAAAATGGAGGCTGAATGTGATATTGTTTCTCCCTTCTCTCCATTTTTTAGAGCTACAGAGGAGGTCTCCTATAATGAGGATTGAAACTCTGATTAGGAGCTGGTTTGTTTTTTTGAGGAAGGTTTTTTTTTTTTGAAATTTTAACTCCAGTTTCACAAGCTTGTTAGATAGGTTTCTTATCATCTTGTTCATTTTCCTTTCCCTAGTTTTAGGAACTAAATTCCTCTTGTCCTCTTCTCCTATCTCCATGATCAGTTCTACCTCTCCACTTCCTAGTAGAGAAAAAATTTGCCTCAACTTCTAAAGCATCTATTTGGATATGGTCCAAGGAGCAAGACTTCCTTTCTCTAAGAGTGAAACCAAAATCTGGTTCAAAGGCCCCAACAAAAACCACTTTAGCAGCAACCTGTGGAGATTTTATTTCAACAGGGAAACTATTGTACAATTTTTTAAACCTTTTATGAATTATGAAACATCTTCATTATGTTTTTTCTTCATAGCATTGAATTCAGTGAGGATGTACCCATGGTCCCTCTTCTCCCCCCATTTTTGCATGAAAGAATTCTCCAACTCTTCCCAGGTAGTGATTTAAACCATTTTCTAGCTTCCCCATCTAGATATTAGAAAAAACGTATTAACACCACATCTAGGTGTTCCACATTAAGGTTCTCAAAAAATGCACAAAACAATTCTATATTCCTTTGTGCTGAAATTTCATCTTCCCCTATGAATCTTGGCAAGAGCTTGAGATAGTCTTGTGACATATCATTCAAGGGTTGTGGCAAGTATAGTGGGGCATATTTGTTCAAGATAAAGGTTGTGAAAACCATATTGAGAAAGGGAGGTGGTAGAATATTTATTATAGGTCCTTGCTGAGGGGGTATCTATGTCGCAATTGAATGGATCTAGATTAGGAAGAAATTCACACTCTGCATGCGACTATTTATAAGGATGTCTTTAACTTCTTCAGCTTCAGGCGAGGGATGAAATGAGAAATAGGGTGAACTAACAGAAGCTTCTTTGTTCTTTACTCTAGAATGAAATGAGCCAAAAAATACACATTGTTCTTCAAGATATTCCTAGATTTTGGAGGAAAAATCAGGGTAATTTATCACAAATTTTTGGGATCTAGTTGATGATATTTATGGAAAATATCTTGTGTAATATGAAGTAACAGGGTTCCTCTCTTTCCAAATCCTCTAGGATATGATTTTCTCAGGGTTTATTACAAGAGGATTTTTCTGTTGGCTTGTATCTGAGCGAGTATGATGTCTTCGGAAAGACAGGGTGACTAAATAAAGATAAGTATAGTGGATTCGCCATGGTGTGATATATTCAACTTATTTCCCTTGCTCACCTGACAGAGGGAATGTAAAAATTGTCACACCCATGGAAAAAAAAATCTAATTCATTCCCCGACAACGATGCCAGAAGATGTTGTAGCTCCTAGAGACAACCACGGGTTGAGGAAAGGGTCACCGCCTAGGACATATTAGAGGAGTGCTTTGAAGGATTTGCTAAGATTTGTGTTGCACTCTATATTTAATATAATTGGAATTAGATTGATTCAGAACTTAGTTCAATCACCCTTCACCAAGGTGGAGTTAAACACACACACACACACACACACACACACATATATATGCACACATATATCGCTTATCCCAAGGATTAACATCTTGATATGGTGGCTGAAACACAATAAAATGCAGCTTAATAGTTGTTTTTATAGTAAAAATGGAGAGAGTGAAAGTAAGGAAGGAATTCGATGCAAATGGATGGATAACATATAATCATAAGCAATCAATCCCGACATAACTATGGAAGAATAAGGAGATGAAAATGTAGAAATTGTGGAGTGTATTCAAGGTTTCTAGCTCTACATTTTCATGGGTACATCCTTCCAAAAAATAACATTAGTAAATTTGTGATCTCACAAGTATTTTTGGCTACGATATAAAACTAGTAAATATGTAATTGCACAGGTACCATGACTACCCTATAGCATAAGTAAATCCATAATTTGAGAGTGAAACCAACAACTTATTTACACAATTTTAGAGGAAGATAAACATATATGAAATGAAAAATATAGGTGAACACATACTACACATTACTTTGCTTGGAATCACCATATATGCTTCATTAATATTTGAAAATGGAGTCCATATCACAGGTCCAACACAATTGAAATTTGTATAAGCATTAACACCTCATGAACAAGTAATTGAACCAAGAGTTAGAAACTCTTTCTCTACACAGAACCCATAATACCTGGAAAGATAGATTTCAAACCTCTGGAACAGGATTTGGGAACCCTTAGAATGATTTTCTTCCCACTATTTATAAGGAGAGGAGGAGCTTGAAACAGTAGTTACACAATATCTCAGTGATGCTCTAATTGTTTGATAGACTAGTTGCCTCGAAATGTAAAGGTTTTTCTTCCCAAATAATTACAACAGATTTGATTCCTTATTTAAAACACATAAAATACAAAATAACAAAACATGGGAAAACTAAATGACAACAACGAAAAAATATATCCATGCCAATTCCTGTGATAGCCTCTACCACAATGTTCCTCCCCAGTTACTGACCGATATGCCTGTCGCTTTCTCCCCCTAAATTATTCAATTCCCAACTTTCTAGAACTAGAAGTGATCAACTGTAGTGGAATTAGAGATACTCTATAACATAACTGCCAACCCATCCATCTCCATACACTCTAGGCTATACTATCAGAACCCAATATATCTCGTAATTCTTATAAAGTATTGTTACAAAAACAAAAAACTTCGATCACCTTTGTTTCCTCTCGCTTAAGCTCCTTTATCGCTTCTCAACCATGGGAACATTGCCTCTAACCAAAGGCTTAAAACATAGGTGCTATAATATTGGAGCCTTCTATCCTCATAACTTCATTTGAAATGACATTCTAAAATCATAAAAGTTCTGATTCCTTTCAAGCACCTCTTCCTTTGGCTCTCTTCATGTTTATCCCATGGGACTGGGTGTGGTGACCTCAGGTTCAACACTTGGGTGCTTAAGCCTTTGGGTTCCTATCGAGGGCCTATCTCCCTTTGTAATTCATGCTTCACCTTTGGTTCTTTGGATGGTCATCAACAAGTGCCACCACATATTAGAACCCCTCTTCATTGTAAATTTTCCAAATTTGAATTTACATAGGAGTTAAAATATTCACATCCCTGATATGACCCATAACGCTTAGGTGCTAAATGTTTTGCACACCCTTGGTTATCTGGAGTTGAAAATATTCCCATTGCCTTCCACTTGTCCTTGTCTTGCCACATCATGCTCACTTAATCTACCCTGCTAGCTTCTTGGAACCAACAATCTGTTGCCATGTGTCCAGTTTTGAGGATAGTGAAAGGATCCCTAGGGTCATTAGTTTTGCGATAGTTTCCCTTGTACTTTCATGACCAAGCACCAATGTGTCTTGGAAGCCCTCTTCATCATATTTTCTTCCGAAAGAGTTATGATTCTTTTAGTCTCCAATATTCCTTCTTAACACTTAGGTGCTTCGGCTAGCTCTGTGCCCTTGGTTCTTTTAAGTCTTTGTGACCAAGTGCCAACATATATCGAAGCCCCTCTTCATCGAAAGATTTTCAAAAAGGAATTAAAAGTAAGTTCCAATGGAGACAATCCTCTGAAAATCTATCTTAGACCCTGGTTTCTCTACCCATTTCTACGCCCTTGGTCCCTTTTGTTTTCCATGACCAACTCCGATGTGCCTTCCTGCCAGCCTTCTCGATATTGAGCTTCGATGTGATCAAGTCTCGAAATTATGACCTCACTTTTTCTCTTCAGATCCACTTTTTGGCCACCATTTTACATCATTTGACACAATTCAAAAGGTGCAGGAGGTGACAACATCGAGAAAGTTGGTGAAAGTGGGTAAATGTGGGAGGAGTGCAGTTATAAAACCAAATTGCGGTCACCCAAAAGAAGCCAAGTTTTGGTTGTTAAATATCAAGTATACAATCCCAAATTATAAGAAGAAGAATTCACTTTAAGAAAAGGAAAAAGGAGAATAAAATCACCTAGAATCTGTCGCACACTCGAATTTATTGGAGAAGTTGTTGAGGTTAAAGTTGTTAGAAAAGTTGTTGAGGTCGAAGTTGTTGGGGTCGAAGTTGTTGGGGTCGAAGTTTGTTGTAAGCTATGTAAGGAATGCTCATCAAGAAGGAAGGTTGACTTGGTCTTGGAGGGGTCTTTTTCAAGGGACATAGGTCTTGGAAACATTCATTGGAACATTCTATAACAAGAGAAGAATTCTTGTGGGTTTTCCTCTCAAGAGGAGAGGTTTTGGCCATGGATAAAAACCTACATTTTTTGTCCTCTTGTCTCATTTTTATTCATTGTTTGGTAGTTGTTTGATGGTTAAAGAACATTATAATAATCAAGTAAATAAGAGCTAAGTACAAGTTAAGTAAAAGAACATCACAACTATTTATTAAAGTAAGAGAAATCACTTAATCTAGCTGCCCCTAAATTTCTCAACAACTTGCAATGGAGCAAACTTTCATACTTGTAGTATAATTTAGTATGAGTGAGTTTAATAGTTTTTGTTACACCAATTTTTTTTCATCTAACCTGTTATTACTAGATGGACCAAAGTACACCATGTAAGACCAATTTTACCCTAGTAAAATTGCTTTCACTATGAAAAATAACTTAGTAATCCATAATTTATTAAGTTGTTTGTGGTCTAAACAGGAAACCCCATGAGGAATAATTGAATAAATCCTTATTTGTTTGATTTTCCTCAAGGGATAATTAATTAAAGCACAATTTAATTATTATTCCTGGTCATATTTAACCAAAAAAAAGAAAATTAATAAGATAAATAATTATTTATCTTATTATTTTCTAGGAATAATTATTTAAAACATTATTTAAATAGTATTCCTTGTTAAATTTGACTAAATCATTTATAAATAATTGAATAAATAAATAATTATTTAATTATTACTCAATCACATTCTTAAAATAATAAATAAATCGTTTATTTATTTATTATTTACAAATAAAGAGATTTTACCAAATTCAAATTATTTTTCCCTCCAACAAAAATAATAAAATATTCCATAAAAGTTGGATGTAGATTTGGTTAATAATATTTTAATTATGCACCAATATCTAGGCTAACTCAATATTTTGTTATAAATAGAAGTTTTTTTCCATTCATTCACTACCTTTGTTGCCTAAAGATCACTCTGGATCTATACTTTTGGTCTGGGTTTGATCCTCCATCATTGTCATATTTTTCTACCTTTTTTCTTGTGAGCTCCCCTTGAGTTCCATTTTTGTCTGGGTTTTCTACACCATCAAGAGAGAGAGATCTTAGATCTGAAGCACCGAGGACACACAAGAACCCATCCCATTGAGGGGGACTGGTAACATCTTTCTCTGTTCCCTTCCCAGGTGTGATAATACAAAAATTCTTTAAGAACATTCTTGTCTTGTTCATTGGATGCATGGAGAAAATCTTGCTTTTATTTGTTGTTTACTGTCTTTAAATGCATAGATCTAGATTTCTGTAGCATTTATTCTGATCACTAACTCCAGATCTAAGGAAATTGATAACCATCTTTGATGTTAGGGCTATTTTTTATGCACAACTAAAGTGAGTTTTTTTAGTATGCTTGCGATTAGAATTCACACTAACAACTGGTGACTTCACAAGGGTTTATAATTACGACTGCTATCCTTTTTCAGATCCCTACATGACCAACTGCTTCAACCCCTAGGGTTTTTCTTCAGCTTCTTATTTTGCATTTCTTGATGTTGTTTTTAACCTTTAAAACCCCAAAACAATAAAAATTCTAACTTCCGTGTGTTTCCGGGCCTATTGCGTAGGTGACAGGTATCAGCCACAACTGAGATGACACTTTTTTCTGAAACCTCCTCCTAAGACAACTGGAAGTGAAAGTCACACTTTTTAGGCCAAAACCTCCGACCTCAACCTCTAGGACGTAGATAACAACCTCAAACCTACGACCTCTACTGAAAACAGGTTAGAAACTGCGACCTGTACTTTTTGCGGGAATTTTATGTGATTTTTCTGGATTTATTTGGGCTACTATTTAGGGTTGTCTAACCTCCCTCTCCACCCATATTAGACCTATAATTTCTTAGTATTACTCATTGAAGTAGGAACCAAGCCCCTTAGGGCTTCAGTACGCTTCCACCTTTTTAGGAGGAGTTTAGCTGAAGCAGGTCTTCCGATATTTCAGTGTGTTCAGCCATTTTTCAAATCTAAAACTATAATTTTAGATCCATTTTAGATCAGTTATTTATCCATCCAAAACACCTCTTTTCAATTTTGGTTGGTCCTCCTTTAGGGTCCCCTCCGTGTCCATTTAGGTTGTAGCCTTTCACCACCTTTTTTGTAGCACTTTTCCCTCTGGTTGTTTGTTGTTTTCTGCACCTATTTTCAGCAAATATGACCTTTAGATCCCTGCCCATCCTGAATTTAGATCCATTGGCCATTTTGTGTGTTTTGACTAGATTTTGCCTGCCCATAGACTAGTTGTTAGGAAGCCCTCCTCCTTGGGTTTAAATTGATGCATCTTTAGCTATTTATTTTTTGTCATATTCAGTTTCATTTACAGTCATTTTCATATTTATTTATAGTTATACAACATATTTTTTCTTTTTCTCTAAAAACATCTGGGCTTAATTAAAATTAACACACTTATCACATACACACACACCCTAAGTTAAGAGCGCCTGGTTTACACTGCCAGGCAAAGAATAAAACATTGTAATCAATTGATCCTGTACCTCCCTGCCCTTGTTTTGACATTGTAATCATTTGATCTTGCACCTCCCTACCCTTGTTGGTCTCTCTTCCTTCTATGATCCATGTCTGTTTTCCATCATTGCGCCACCAAGGCATTTATCCCAAAGAATCTTGGGCCTTCATCCTTAGTTTCCGTTAGGAAGACTTACTCCTCTGCGTAGGGTTCAAGTTCGTCCTCCACCAAGTCCCCATTCTGACTCTACTTCTGGTTCATCGGGTTCCCCTTCTGGTTCTATCCCCGGCTCTCCTCCTGTCACCTTCACCATGTCTGGTTCGGGACCTAACACTAGTGGTAGCCCCTGCCCTAATGCAGGGAATACTACTAATGGTGCCACAACAGGAACTATCCCAGCTGCTCCCTTGCTCCCTTATATGGTAGGCCTCAGTCTTCCGATTTTAGCCAATTGATTAAAGACCCCATACACCATGATCCTGGTTGCTCTGCTATGCCAACCAAGCTCCCTTCAGACATCCCTAAGTTTGAAGGAATTACTAGAGAGGATCCTACCAACCATGTTCGTTCTTTCCACATGTGGTGTTTGTCAAAATCCGTCATGGATGACTCCGTCTGTCTTTGGTTGTTACAATGTATGCTTACTGGAGAAGCTTCCAAGTGGTATTTTGACTAGGCCTTCACCTCTCATACTACCTTTTCGACTCTTGCCAGGGATTTTCTATCTTACTTCCGGCTTCCCCTTTGTTATGACACCAATACTGAACTCTTGACATCTTTTCGTTAATCGTTTGCGACCTACCTATCTGATCATGTCCAAGAATGGTAGAGAAGAAAGAGCCTATGTTGAGCCCCTACCTTCGAAGACCGTGTCTACATGGAATGTTTTCTCAGGTCCCTGTTGCCTGCTATTGGCAAAGATGTCGCATCTCACTTCCCTCAGATCAAGGGAGATACCCTCCAGATTGCGTTGAAGTATGACCTGATATACGCACAATCTGGTTATGTTTATACCATTTTACCTTATCTCCCTAAACCCGGTGGTGCCAACGCATCGAGGGCATCATATGCCACTGACAGTATCATTGGAGCCCTTTCTCATCCATACACTCATCCTCCCATGGGTTATGGTTTCCTTTAGGGAGGGGCCAACTCCTCTAGCACTTTCCCCCCTCTTGGTAGCATGTATCTAGGATATGGCATGCCTCCTCCTTTTGCCTAACCTGTTTACCCAAATTTTTCCCAACCTCCTTATTATCCGTATCCACAGCCTAGTGCTCCAGCTCCACCAGCATTAACACCTCAACATCCCTTGCCTTCTCAACCTCCACAACAACAACCACCACCACCTCAAGGTCAGGTGTATGCGCAACAGGGCGTGACTAATCCTCCTACTTCCAAAAATAAGAGGAATGGCAACCAAAACCAATCTGCCCCATGTAATCTAGGAAACGATCCCCAAGGGAATGCGCCTAACACTGCAACCTAACAACAGGGCACTCAACCTAAGCAGGAAATACCTATTCGCACGAACAAACCTTTCTCTTATTGCAGTTTCTACAGTCACTACACTCACGATTGTCCTCTTTTATCTCAGATGCATCAGATGTGGGAAGCTCAAGCAGCATCCCGAGGACAACAAGCCTCCCCTTCGGTTCCTCCCAATGCTGCCCCTATCCAACCAGCTGCGTTTACCAATCCTTTCCCCCAGCAAGGATTTGTGGCTACCCAACCCCCTGAAGGTAAGGCGGCCACTCAAACTCATCCATCTGGTACCTCTAATTACTAGATCCTTATGATGAACTCTGACCAACCCATTACCATTGACCTCAACCTTTAGACTCGGTCCCATCAGTACAACAAGCCCCCCGCTACGTTTTCTACCGATCCCCCTTCTTCAGGTCCCACAGAGCCTATTTCGACACCAAATGGTCCTTTACTGATCCCTCGGCCTAGGACAAAGGTTCATACCAAGATCCCCAAGGGACCATTACACTGAAACACTGCTTCTGGTAAAGCTTCCCACTCTTGTAGTATAGTAGATGACTTGGCGAAATCCCCTGCTGCCATGTCAATGTTGGAAGTCCTCCAATTGTGCCCTTCACAACGAAAATATCTACTAACTGCCATGGGTGCTATGGATCCTTCAGATGATTGTTTGATTTTCTTCGATGTTGACCAGCCAGAACATCCCCTCCTTCCTGCTTTTATCGCCTTCCAAATCCATGTCAAGATCCAGAATGCCAACGTCTCCCATTGTATCATTGACGAGGGGGCATCCACCTGTGTGATGTTCGCTTCAATTTGGAAGAAACTAAGATCTCCTGAGTTATCCCCTTCCACTATCACCCTTCGAGCATGGGATGGCCGCTCTTCCCATCCCCTTGGCATGTTTCGTAATTTTCCTATTACTTTTGCGAGCAAGATTTTTTGTGTTGATGTAGAATTCATTGATGCCCCCTTAGACTACAACATTATATTGGGTCGTAGCTAAACTTATGCGATGTCCGCTATCCCATATGCATTTCACCGTAAGATGTTCTTTCCTCAAAATGGAAAGATCGTCACCATCAACCAGTTGAAATATTACGAACCAAAGTCTCAGACCTCCCTTGAGTCCATCATCTCTTCGGTGGCCAATAAAAAAATAATCGAACCTCCAACCAGTGTCTCAACCAGGGTTTATAAATATTCCTCTTTTCTTGGTTCATTCCCTAGTGTCCCTCCTCCTATCTTCGACCCTAGCTCATCGAATGTTTGCATGATGAAATCGTCTTGGTTCGACCTCAAATGGACTGGTTCGACTAGTCAGCAGCCCTGCCCTCCGCAACCTTCTCCTAGCACCTATAATCACTCTTTAGGACCCCCTCCTTAAGGCCCCTCATCCGTAGTTGGTGTCCATGAGCATATATACCCTCCTAGACTGGTTCACCCTAGCCTTAACCATCTCGGAGCTGTCCCTCCTGGCCATTACCCCTTCGGTCAGATACTATTTCTTGCTCCCCCTCCTAGAGTATTTTTGGTACCTGTTATGGCTACATTTTCCCTTCCTAACATGACCCTGGGGATTCCAGTCTGGTACATTGATCCCCCAGCCACTATCCCTGCCTGGTCAACCCAAAACTTATACTACTTTGACCCTGGTCCAACCAGTCTCCATGAACCCTCCCTTTGCTTATGTGCCTTAGCCACCTCAACAGGAACCTACTCCTATTGTGAAAGCTTCAGGTGAGGGGGGGAAAAGCTTGCAAGTAGGCACCTAAGGACAAGGCCCCCCAGACAACCCCTACTCCTCCTCAGCCTCCAAAGCGTACCACCCAATGCGATTTTTGTGATGTTGTTGGTCATGCCACCCATACCTGTCTTGAGTTGCCTCGTATCAAACCCATGGTCAACGAAGCGTTTCCAGAGTCTAATATCCAAGAGGTCTATGTCACTTTACCCGATTCAGTCCTGAAACTCAAGTCTTTTCACACAAATCACCCTTGTGCTTCGTGTGATTTCCATGGCTACTATACCCACCTCTGTCCCCACCTCGATGACTACCACGCCTCTTTATAAGCGGTCCGCCAATTCAAGGCCAAGCGCAACGAGTCCACCTCTCCCTTATTTGCGAGTTTTGATTTGGAAGAACCAAAGGTCATGCCTACTCTCATTGAAATTCCCCCTCCCAATGTCGAGATGACGGAGCCTTCGACCACCATTTTCTACCTATCATCGTCTATGAGATCCACTGTGGAATACCCCTTTGGGACTTCCCCTTATGTTTCGCTTGACCTCTGTGCAATGATCACCCTAGGCTCAACATCGATGGATCCTTCATCTATTTTTTCTTTCATCGCCCCCCGTGACGATGCACATGTGAAAATTTATTCTCATGATGATGAGTGAGGTAGATTTTCCACATCATGTGGTTACCCTTCCACCAGTCACCCCATCTTCTACTATGATGATGACATCATGGAAGACTTATCCACCCTTGACTTCATCTTTCCTGCGCATAAGTGGAATGTCACCATCCGTGTCTATGGTGACTTTCACGACCAGAGCATAAGCTGCCCTGAAGGTAGCTCCCCCACACCATCCACCTTTCAGTGTGTGGGTGGTAGAAATCCTACCAAAGCACTCCCTCTAGCAGTGTTTGTTTGATTTCTACCTTGCATTCATGTTGCCAACATTGTTCATCATCCTCTCATTTGTTGTCTTGTGTCACCTTTCATATGGACCCCCTGTTCACACCATATATCGGTTATTCCGATGGTGCAAGTCGCTACTCCCAAAATCTACACTCGGTTGCCTGAATTATTTTTATCCCATTGCATTCGCTTGTTCTCTCTAACGATGTATGCATTGGTACTGCCACCAATAACCAAGCTGAATATGATGCAGTGATAGGTTTATTAGATGATGCCATTTCCCATCACATCCTTCACCTTCATGTTCATTCAAATTCCTTGCTTCTTGTCATGGAATTGAATGGTTTCTATCATGTGCATAATCCTGTCCTTTTTAGAAGATATTTACGAGCGAAGATTTTGATGCGTGAATTTGAAATCATTAAATTCAGTCATGTACCTAGAGCACAAAATCACTATGTAGATAGCAATGCAAACAATATTCTAGATTGGAATTTATCACACACATTTCACACAAGGAAATAACAATAAACCATAAAACGATGCATATCCATTATATGTGTCATTCAAAATGTTTGAGAGTCCATCAAATCTGATACATATGACATGCCAATAGCATGTTACAAAAAAAAAAACTGGGGGCACCTCGTGCCCCTACATCTAATCACTGTCTGGAGGATCTCGGGAAATTTTTTTGATGCATGCAGCCTGTAGATTGTGCATCCCCTATCTGCCCATCGCCATGCGCCGCATGACTCCTCGCCACTCCAAGGGTAGATCAATACATGGCTCTATGTACTGGTCATCTAGGTCCTGCCAGCCATGCTAAGAAACTCCAATCAAAAGCCTCTCACATCTACAACATATTTCCTCTAGGAGGGCTACATCATCCTCATTTTTCGAACGCCTCAATCTGCTAGGTCTTGCAGCTCCTGATATTGTGGGCCGTCCCATATACCCAGCTGGTTTTACTAGTGTTGTATCTGCATACAAAAAGCGAATGAATCGGTATCATATACAATATTTTGAAACTTTAAAATGCACACAAAATATGAGAAACTTGTCACTTACTATTGGGCCCCCATGCTCGACCTGGCGGCAGTGGCAAGTTTGGGTCCCCATGATAACTCATCCCTCTATAGGGATATTCGTCTATGTACAGTGGCATCTGATCCCAATGAGTGAAAAACTTGGGTCGGAACACCCATCCAACTGCCCCACCTCCCCCTCTGCACAGTCGCCATCCCTAGCGACGCATCCTGGGTTCTCGTGGGCCCCCATCCTAGATCTGTATGCGAGGCCGAAGTGTCTGGATCTTATCAAAGAAGAGCGAGCACAACACTGTGCCATATGCACATTTGTGGTTCACCTGCCGCTTGCATAGAGATAATTATCGTTTCAACGACGACAACATCATTTGGGCCCACCCATAGTAGGTCCCACTCAACACACTCTCAATAAGCATCATCTGACCCCCAGTGATGTGGTGGAGCACTTGGTTTCCTAGGATTCGCAGCACCGCTGCAGCCACAGCATGAGTCTCTAGCCACTCTAGATCTCCTTTCAGTATCCGTGTCCCCTTCACATGGAGACCTAGTTGAAAGTGGTTCTCTACAAAATCCATAATGTTCCGCCCTCGAGGTAATACTGGATGTGTGTTTCCCACCATCCCAAGTGGCGGGAGACCAATCAGGAAATATATATCATGGACAGTTAACTTGATCCAGTGCCCCTGCACTATAAATATATCATGATCCGTGTTGGGGTTCTTATGTTTTGGCAGGTTTGGCTCTACCAAAAGACAAGACAACATCAAAACCACTTTACAACCGCAGGATCTAGCCCTCCTGGATCCATAGAGGGATCTCTTTATAAAGGCAAAGAAATATATGTCTTCAAAGTTCAAATTTAAGGTATTAGGCTAGTTGTATGGCACGAGGGTTGTTGTTTTATTTTGTTTGTTTGTTTGGTCGTTGGGAAACATGAAATAAGGGTTCAATGTAAGACAAATAGGTGAGCAAAGAGGATTTTGGCAATGGGAGACAATTCAAAGAAAACTCAAGACCATTGGGCAATGGAGTCATAAAAGGGTTTACTTGCAATTCAATATCCAAGGCTTTCAAATGGGCTAGTTATCTAAAACAGGGGATCTTTAAAGATGATAGTATGGGATGAAATGATTAGGAATGAAGGTGAATGACAAGGAAACCTCCAAGGTGACCACTTAGGAGCTAATCTAGGATAGGGCATGCCTTAAACACCTATGATAAAACTCCTAAGAGGCTATCTCTTCATACAATAAGAAACACTTAAGATTTAACACAAAGGTGAAGCCTGAGATCAGAGAAATACTTTGAACTTTCAATGCTTCGAAATTCAACTTAAGGGATCTTATAAAAGCTTAACTGTTAGAAAAGGACTCTAGTGAGACAGAATCAGTTCTAAATCTCCCAGTATCCCAATTCTTTCAATTAAAACCAACAAGAACATCCAAGAACATATTCTAAATTCATGCATCAATAAGCAGGGAAAACCAACTACTGTACTGGCTAAATTACCTTGCATATGTCCTCATATAACACAATTAGTAGAAAATATCAAAGATAAGAAGAGAAGGAAGCATTAGGGTACCATGCAAGGGTATATCCTAAGCTAGATTTCTGATTCTTACCAGAGAAATGAAATATGATGAACTACAGAAGGAAAACAAAGACAACGATAGGACACATCACCACTGCTTTAAATCAGGATCCAAAGAAATTGCTTGTCATATTAAAGATAAACACAAATCATATACAACATTGTCCAACAGCTTGAAATTCAGTCTGAAATCATCTCCTCAGCCTATTTTACAACTGATACACAGAACTCTATCTAAAGAGAAACAGCTTACAATCCATGGTTATCCAAACAACAACCTTTACAATGTATTTTTCTTGAGTTTTATAGTTGAAAGAGAGGCAGAGGAGGTAGATGGAACTTTAAATGAAACATTAAAACATAGGAAGAAGAGTGGCTCGAGGCCCATTCTGTTTTAATATCTCTACATTGACTTTCAATACTCTTTGGATGAAAGAGTGGTCCTCGATAGGCTGATCATAACTTCATAGGTATGTTCTTTGATGTACTTTTCAGCTATAGTACTCTGTAGTACCCTGGGACAAGTAAGGTAGTTAAATGATTTTAGGCCTGCCATGTTGTGCAACAAATGCTCTGGCAACATTAGGACTTTCTGTCAGAGTGGAGATCTTCTCAAGAATGTTGATGGAGAATAAAATATTATGGGAACTCGTCCTTTCACGGGAAATAACCTTCTGTTGATGTGAAACACTGAAAATGATTGTTTCTGTGCTTTAGGCCTCATTAGGCCTTCTATGTCAATCATAGCATCTTCAATCTTGTACATTCGCCCTTTAAACACTGAATTAAAGCTTAAAATCTTTAATGATGGGCATTAAACCTCTTTAATCCTTCACTGATACTCTTTGCTGCTTCTTCGACTGTCTCTGTCTATGGAAATACAGTTTTAATGGTGCTGGAGGTTTTCAACCAAGTTAATAACTCTGATTGGAATGAAACATGCGTTTAAAACCCCCTTAGGAATTTTTCCCTGCAATCTCTGGCTCTGAGAAAGCTTCCTCTGCGCTCTGTGTCACTATGATAGTGACTGTGAGCAATAACGGTTTTCACCATCTGAACCCTGCAAAAAAACACAAACATGTTAAGAAATCCATGCGGGTGGGAGGATGGATGTTGTGGAACACTGTGGGAATGGCAGCGCAGCAATGATGGATGAGGGGAATGCAGTGGAAGACGACTGAAAAATTCTGTGAAATGGTGGAAGCATGATCTAATGAAGGTCTGATGGAGAAATGGTTGTGGACCATTTGATTAGATCAGGTAGTAGTGATCGATGGTGGAGATTCACTGATGGAATGGCTTTAGAAGGTTAGGCGGAGCCACAAAATTTTTAATGTAAAACATAAAAGTTTAAACTTTGGCGAAATACAATGGAAATCGATGAAAATCACATGAAATGGCACTTCAAATGGTGGGACCGACATGGGCGGAAGGTGATTGAGTGTGGACCGTTAGATCTCAGGAGGAGATCAACGGCTGAGATCCTCCGATAAATTCCTTTGGAGGTCTGATGAATAAATATGAATGAAAAATGAGATGGAATGAGGACCGTAGAACTATACAGATCAACAGTCGGGATGTTCAAAAAACGTTGTCAGAGGTAGAAGAGGGGAAGTGTTTTTTAGGAGAAAACAAATGTTTTCGCGCTGCAATAGAGTGGATTTGAAATTTGCCCAAAAAAAACACGATATTG
This sequence comes from Pinus albicaulis, assembly GCA_034641835.2. Lineage (NCBI taxonomy): Eukaryota > Viridiplantae > Streptophyta > Pinopsida > Pinales > Pinaceae > Pinus > Pinus albicaulis. The sequence goes on from CM076580.1 coordinate 1,437,129,243, forward strand.
CTTGCCGCCCGACACGTGTCCCTACCAAAACCACTTTCATCATGTAATTTTGAAGCATTAACCTTTGGGCACAGGAAAAACGTGATATGCACCTCCATCGTTGGATGTGGGACCGGGAGATCCGACGGTGCAGGACGAAGTGCGATACGAGAAGATGCGAGTTTAGTACGGTGGGACAGGGTCAGCGGTGGTTTTAATATGGGTCGTCAGATCTGATAATGGACTGTCAGGATTTAAAGAGAAAGTGGAGGCAAAAGGGTCAAATGAAATGGGTGGGAGAAAGGGGAGCCATTGGATCAGAGGGAAAGAACGACAGAGATTAAATCGCAATCGGAGAAGGCAGGGGCTGAAACTCCGATGGTTTTGAACTTGCGATTACATGTGGACCGTTGGATCGGCAGAAGATCAACGGTGGAGATTGTTCGGAGGGGGAACTGATGGAGGGAACAGGGGCGGTGTGTGATCGAATCCTCACCGTTGGTTCTTGTGGATTCAACGGCCAGGATTGAGTCGGAGATTGGCCAATCGAGGAAAAAGAAAGGTGGATTCATTAGATCGGTGCAATGTGATTTTGCGCCAGCCGTTGGATCTCAGGAGGAGATCAACGGTCAATGTTCAATCGGGGGGGGGGGCAATGGAAGATGTTATGGGCGTGGCATGAGATTAGCACGGGCCGTTGGATCTTTACAGATCGATGGTGGATATTACATCCATGGCCAATAGAACAAAAGGCAATCGCATTGGAGATTTACATTTAACAAAGGGAAAGTGTTCACCACCAACTCTCGATTGCGATTAGATCTATAGGGCTTAGCACTTGGTCTTGGTGCTTGATTATATGCTGAGAAGGGTTGAGGGCCAGGCTGAAGGGATCTTAGACCTGATATATGGTAAAAAATGGGTTTTGTGCCCAAAAACAGAGTTTTTTAAGTCTAAACAATGGTTCTGGTAGGGGAATAAAGGGATTTTTCTACCAAATGAAGGGATTCACATGGTTTTAAAAGGGGAATTTGATGGTTTAGAAGGCTAAGGAGGGGGTTTTTAGGGTTTTTAGGGAAATTTGAGAAGGGAAAAAAAGGGGTTGAAATGGGGAACTTTGCAGGGGTAAAAGGGAGCAAATGGGGGCTTTCTTGAGCACAAGTTTTTCACAGACAGTGAGGCATTTTTAGTGGAAACAGTAGTGAAGATATTTTCAAAGGAACCATAACACATAGAGGCTTCAAGAGTGATATGTTTTCAGAGGAAATGTATCTCTTGAAGACTCAGAAACATATTTAGCCACCTATTTTATCTGTCAAAAATTTATAGGTGGCTAACAATCTGGATCCAAATAGCTAACAATTCGAGCCAACAAGGGCTCTCCAGCTCTCATCAAAGGGTTCTCCACAAATTTCATGACCCCAAACCTGACCAATGTAGCATGGACACAATGATCCTCTCGGATCTCAGATGGTAGTGTGTCCAGGTCTCTCTCTCTCCAGTTGTTCCTCAATTCTGCCATATCTGCATAAAACCATCATGTTTGTCAGTCTACAGAAAGGAAAGACTGCATCATAACCACAAAATCCCAGCTCTTAGCCAAAAACAACGCCAAAATCCCTCTCTCTGACATGTCACACTTTTCAGGCCTTTCTTGGGATAGGTCGGAGTTGTTAGCCACCTATAATTTTTTGTTATACCCAAAGGTGGCTAAATATGTTTTGAGCCTTCAAAGAACAAATTTCATCACTAAAAATTGTTGGCTTTTGAAGACTCCTTGAAGGCCTTCTGCCTTTGTCCAAAATCCTCATTGCTGTTCTCATCTCATACTCTGAAATTTCTGCTGAAATACAAAGAGGAAACTGTTGCAAAGCCATCCCTTTTCCCTTTCTCCCACTCGAAATTAACCTTCTTTTCCTTTCTCTTTTTCCATATTTTTCCTCTATTATTCATCTTTTCCTTTCTTCCCTTCATAAATCACCCTTCCCGTGGTTAAAAACTCACTTTTTAACCCTTTCGGCACCCTTTGTTTCCATTAAAAAACCGTGAAAAATCATAAAAATACAAGTCTTTTTATGGGCCTAAGCCCCTTGGGCTAAGCCCTAAACCACTTCCCCAATACGCCCTCATCATAAAAACCAAGCGCCAAACCCAGGAAGCGCTGATCGAATCGAAAAGATTAAATTGTGCATGTGTGTGAACCATTTCAAAAATATCGATTGCGATCAGCCCCTTTGTCCTAGACCCCCGATCATATTATTATTTTCATATAAACCTGAGCCCGCCCTTGGCGCTTAAAACTTGTGAATATTTCTTTTCCGACCCTTTTTCCTTTGTAAACCCAAAAACCCACTTTCCGAAGTTTTAAGTTAAAAACTTGAAGTCACGTGTTTAAATAAAATGGGTTGATCAAAAAGACCGATCGCGCAATCGCGATCGGAGAATTTAAAATGGGTTGATCAAAAAGACTGGGCCCGAATGTTTCGATTACGATTGGCCCTAGTTATATAAAGCCCGGGCCCATGGTACTTCATACACCCAGTGGCCCCGCAAACGGGCGCCAGCCTATCATATATATATTCCGCCCATTTCACTCAAAACCTTGCTTTTTATTGAAATTTATGGGTTTCTTACGAAGTATAAGGGTCCCGCCGGTGCAAGAAAACAAAGGATCTAGGCCGTCGATCTGATCTGCAGATCGAACGGTTATCGCCCAATCAAAATGTTCCAATCGAAATGTTTCAATCGAAATGTTTCAATCGAAATGTTTCAATTGCGATGTTTCAATCGGAATGTTTCAATCGCGATGTTTCAATCGGAATGTTTCAATCGAAATGTTTCAATCGCACTGAAATTTTCAATCGCATCCCCTTTTCTGCCACCTCCGATTGAGACCCTTCGATTGAATCTGGACCGTCCACGTGTCCAGATCGGACGGTCCAAAACTACTCCGACTTGTTCATCTCCCCGCTCTCCTTTTCGCCTCGTCTACGCAAATCTCCACCGTTGGTTGCCTTCATCCGACGGCTACGCTCCTCCCCCACCATCTGAAGCAGTTTAAACCTATTTCCGCAGGATTTCTTAACTATTTTTGTGTTTTGCAGGTGTTTTAATGGTTTTCCATTGTATAATGAAAGAAAGCCGAGGGTTTGGAAAGACGTTTTCTGCACCTTCGACCTGTTAAAGAGAACCATTCACATGGTTGGATTCAATGATTTGTCAATGTTTCATGAGCATTGATGCCGAAAAACCCAGTGCGGCTTGCACATCGACAAGACACTGTTTTAATTCAAAAACAGTTAAAGAGTATCAGTTTGAAGACAGAATACAGCAGATGAAGATTGAAGACAGTCTTACGAGGATTACGGCTAAGACGGTTATCAAAAGCCTAATCCCCAACTCTAAACATAGTTTAAAGAAAACTTAAAGTGTTTTATCAGACGGAAAGCCTCCACCGCCACATCTTGAGGCAAATTGATTCCTCAACCACCGCCGAGGCACCTGTCGCCTCAAACCTTTCAAACAGAGGCCGAAGTTATTGAAGAAAACCAGATATTCGCCTCCAGCGCAGCCAGGGAGTTACTTCTACAAGGAAATCAATGCAGAAAATATCTATAGAGTTACTCCAAACATTACATAATGCCTCAAAGTCAAATAAAGCTCCCACCGAGCTTAATCCATAAATGTAAAATAGTTAATACAACGTTCCACCTGTGAACTTCTTCATCGAGCCCCTCAAAGGGCCGAGAAGTCTTGAATCTGTATTAATTATCCTGAGAGATATTTTCTCAGATCACCTCCTCATCTTCCTATAAATACTTCTACAGAAGATGAGAAATCGTTGGTTGCAGAACTTTGAAATACACTTGAGCTCGAGACTTCTATTTGTACATAGTGTTCACTGGCCCTTGAAGCTCTGTTTGTGCTAGAGTATTTAGGTTGAATAGTGAAGATGATTGCTGAACTGAAACATTGGAATTGAAGATTGTAACTGGTTTGACATCAATATAAAAGCTGTTTCTTGGGATCCTGGTCTTTATCACTGGTGAAGTGCTTCTTTCTTTGTTAATCGTTTTCTTTCTATGTATGCCATATTGTTCATTTTCCCTCTGTAAAGAACAGTTTAAATAGGGTTAGGATTTTCTATATAGCAGTAACCTTCTCTAGCTGAGAAATCTTTATCTTAATGTTTTCTTTAGATTTGTTTATTTAAGAATGATTCAATACAGTTTAAACAGTTAGGAATGTTGGCGTTCCCTCGTCCTTCTGTTTGCTCAAACATTGTTCTCAAATTTTATTTCCATTATTTGCTATTAAAGTTAGACTAGAGAAGATATGGTTTGCCCTGATTCCTAGATTCTTTTCTCCAAAGGCAGATTCTGAAAGTTTCCCTCGGTGTTGACTGAAAGCAGACTAGGTTTAAAAGTACTTTATCTGATCTTAAGTTACACTCTATTTTTCTTATGTGTTTTCATACTTTCTGAAGGTAATTATGTGGATTACTGGATTGTTTGTCAATTAAGCTGCTTTAATAAGAACTTGCCCAAGAAGTCCATGGTTAGCCCTGTCCTTGGTTGGTTTTAAAAAAGTTACTTAAGAGGCTTTTCTTGTTTGGACTGACTATAAATCCTCTGAGAAATTATTATCAGTTTCCATCCCTCCAACATTTTAATGTTTCTGTTCCATCTTTTTAATCTCAATAATCTTGTGGTATAGATAACTTGCCCCTTGTATCACACTTGATGTTGTTGTTCAATTAAAGCCCAGATATGACTCCATAGCCCAATGGACTAAAAACCAGCGTTATATCTATCTATTTGCAAAAATTGTTTTATTTGCTTGCAACTTCTCACTTTTGAAACTTTTTGCATTTAGGACTTTCCCCTCAAGTAACATTTCATGCTCAACCATCCAAAACAAAACAAAACCCTTGGCCTTCATAACTAGCCTAATATCATTACCTTAAGCTTTTCAAAGACAATATCCATCTTTGCACATATTGGAGAGATCCCTCTCCGGATTCAGGAGGGCTAGATCCTAGAATCCCAAAGTTGGTTGAAATGATGTTAACTCTGTGATTGGACTCTCCCAATCTTGCTAATAAATTACAGAGACCTAACATTTCTGGCGACTCCACTGGGGAACGAACCCATAATCATTTTCATTTAAAGATAATCATACGACATCAGAGATTTGGTTCATAGAGCATCTACTTTATTAACCAGAGTAAAAAGCAGCCTTTTCAAGCACTGCCTAATATAGGTAATCATGATAGAACTTGTTTGAAATCAGTGACAAACTAGGTAAACCCTAGGTTTCTCTTAAGACTTCATCTAACCTTGAAAAATCAGCTGGCTTAGCCATAAGAGTAGACTGCCTTTGTCTCACAACCTTAGCTAAGTTTTGAAACAAAGTTAGGATATTCTTAACAACCACAAAACTAAAAAATGACTTAGAAAAACCTAAAAAAATTTCAGATTGGAATTAAATAAACATGGTGGTGGACCATAAGACCTTTTACCTCTGAAAGGAGCTAAAAATTTCCACTTGGCGACTCCACAATCCTAGCAGACCTTAAGACTCCACTGGGAAGAACAATTATCATTATAAAATCATTCAAACTCAGTTAGAGGACCGTGGGATTTAAAAATTGTAAAACAGATTGGTTAACCTCTCCAAGATTGTCATATCTGGTTGAACTTTTCTTGTTTTAGGTCTAAACAACATAGCATAGTGGCTACTAGAAAGATTCACACTAGAGCCCATCCTGACCTGGATCCACCTGAAATAGTTGATGACCCAGAAAGTATCCTCTGGAAGTCTCCTAGGATTAAATTATCAACTGTTTTCAGATCATCTTTGAGAGCTAATTCTGTTCCAGAAAATCTTTCGGCTCTACAACAATCACAAGAAGACGTAGTAAATATTTTTAGCACTAGGTCTCTTGGTGATTTAGATCAGTCGGATTCTGAGTCTTTGCCTGAGTCTCCTGAGACAAGTACACATCTTGGTAGTAGAGAGACTACACCACCTAATTTACACTTCCTCCAAAATCTAGGTGTCTCTCATCCGAGATCCGCTCAGCAATCTATCCCTGGTCCATCCATTTCTGCTCACCCTGTATCCACTGTTCCAACCACTCCCCTCCAACCCACTTTCAATCTTGTTAATCCACCTCCACCTCCTGCCATGGCTGCATGGTATGCCCCCTTAGTTCTTCCTGTACCTTTAGTCGATCTGCCACAGGACTATCTGTCCAAAATTCCATTGTATGATGATAGTGGTGCCACTACTGCATCACAACATGTGGATAAGATGAATGACTACTTTGACAGAAATGAGATTGCTGATGATTCTGTCAAAATGAGATTATTCGCTCAAAGTTTGGGGGGAGAAGTAAGAAAATGGTTTAAAGGTTTAACCCCCCATAGTATCAACGATCTCCAAGCCTTCCATCAAACATTCTTAAACAAATGGGAAGTGAGAAAGAATCCTCTCCAAGTCCTTGCTGACTATAACAATATCCATAGGAACCCCGGGGAAAGTGTACAATCTTATTGTACCAGATTTAACAACATCTATAATGCACTTTCCCCTGAACTAAAACCTCCTCAGGGCTCAGCTTTAAACAAATTTCCTGGAGGGTTTGATCCAGACATGACATATTCACTTAGAGAAAGAGTTTTTGCAACTCTTGAAGATATGCAAAGAGGTGCTCTTTCTGTGG